>JARFJB010002176.1:4740000-5037500 GCA_036346205.1 Vesta saturnalis | reverse complement strand
CGCAGACACGCAGACACGCAGACACGCAGACACGCAGCACGCAGCACGCAGACACGCAGACACGCAGACACGCAGACACGCAGACACGCAGACACGCAGACACGCAGACACGCAGACACGCAGACACGCAGACACGCAGACACGCAGACACGCAGACACGCAGACACGCACACACGCAGACACGCAGACACGCAGACACGCAGACACGCAGACACGCAGACACGCAGACACGCAGACACGCAGACACGCAGACACGCAGACACGCAGACACGCAGACACGCAGACACGCAGACACGCAGACACGCAGACACGCAGACACGCAGACACGCAGACACGCAGACACGCAGACACGCAGACACGCAGACACGCAGACACGCAGACACGCAGACACGCAGACACGCAGACACGCAGACACGCAGACACGCAGACACGCAGACACGCAGACACGCAGACACGCAGACACGCAGACACGCAGACACGCAGACACGCAGACACGCAGACACGCAGACACGCACACACGCACACACGCACACACGCACACACGCACACACGCACACACGCACACACGCACACACGCACACGCACACACGCACACACGCACACACACACACACACACGCACACACGCACACACGCACACACGCACACACGCACACACACACACACACACACACACACACACAAACAAACGTGCACAGCACTCGCTCACACGCACAAACGTACATTAGCACTCAGGCGCCGATCTATACACAAGCACGCATGCTCATGAGCATGCATAAACACCTACGGGCACGCAGACACGTAGATACTGAAACGCACGCACCCAGAAACACGCACTCCCTAATACTATTTCATACAAATTATTGTATATAAAATATTATAAAGCATTTTCTGATAAAATTTCGGAATCATGCACATGTAATTTCTTTTATAATAAATAATTTTACGTAGATAAACGGGACGTTTACAACACACATTTTATATAGCTTTCATTGTGGCTATTGAAAAGCATGCTTTTTTCGATGACAACCTTAAAATAGTATAATAAAAGAAAAATGAAATAAACACATCGCATACATAGAAATCAGTTTAACAAAAGTTACAGATTGTACCTAAGGATAACGATTTTTTGGTTTTTGTTTAAACATGACTGTTTGCTATGCATTTGTTGTTTATGCCCTTAACGTCCTCCACCCGCCACTAATATGTATTACATGTGTCCAAATGTATAAAGAATCAGTAGTATCAAATTAAAAATTTTAACGTTTTGTCGGCCTGCTTCTGACACAATGTGATTCTGGACGAGTTTGAGAATATGAAAGTTAGTATAGCCGGACAGAAGCACGAAGCATATATTTCAGGTACCTTGTTACACAATCAAACCGCGCTAGAGTCATATAGTGCTTATAAAAGGAAGCAGGGTGCCGACTAACCACAATGGAGATGGACGGGTTTGAGATAAGACCGAAAATGGCTGAAATTTTACCTCACTCACTCTTATTAGAAAATACAGTTCAAAATTCAAAATCAAATCCGGTATAAATTATGTTTGAATCAAACGTACCATTTCCGATTACGAAATCCTAACTCATTTATACGAATACAATACACCCACATTCATTCCACACTCTGTTACAATACTGAAATTCCATTAATTCGCTTACGTTACCTGTTCATAACAGTTTGAACCTGTATTCCTGAAAATGCAGTGACTCGCATTCTCATTTCTATAGGTACCAAATATTGACATTTAATTCTTTCAACTTACAATCTTTGAATACAACAGTTAAATGTCCTTGTAAATAATATTTACCTCGTTATTTAATTTCCACTGCATATTAAAAAATTCTCCCGTACTGTAACGTGAATCCAAAAATCTAACGATCCTTCGCTGTTTATCGAAGTCTAGGTGTTCCATTACTGGCCGCCTTTAGAAGGGTTGGTTAAAAATGGAACTTATCAGAGGATACATTTTTGGAAGCATTAAGTTGATAATTATTATTTTAATCGCTGACCGTGATTTCATTTCATTTCCCAAACACCTCACTCACAGAGTAGTTACTGTAACCTATCAGAATTAACGCCGACGTCATTTTCGCATCTGTAATTTCTCACCATGCTTACGGAATTATCGTATTTGTGTTGCAAAAAGAACCTTTTGGTTTAAAGTTGATAGGTTACCGTAGCTTCGTTTATCTACTCTAAACTAGTTTGGACACAAACAAATTCTGCGATGAGCCAAACGTACACTCCGAACTGTACTGCTGGAGGTGTTTAATTTTGCAAAATATATAATCTCCCCCTGCCGTTAAACATTTTTTAAATTTTAAAATTTGGGATACAGAGTATATGAATTAGCCAGCCTGCCGCTTTTCATTATTACAATGTTGTTTCTCAAATTAACGTAAAGATTCGTGTTCTTCCAAACGTATTTCGCTATACTAATTCGCTAAATTCAATAAAAATTGTGCGATTATATTTACTTACACATAAACAAATGGCGATATAGATAAAATTTGTTTGCTAAAAATGGGCCCAATAATTTTTTTATAAACGTTAAAAGTAAGGCGACCAATCTTTTTACTCTGATAGTATACGGATTTAAGTAAAGAGTAGGACTAGGTATACTTTGTGCATTATACATACGAAAAAATATGGATTAACCAGAAATAGCCTTTCTGGGACTGATCAGTACCATTTTAAAATGTGATCTTTAGGTGTGGTCTTCTTTATAGTCTCTTTGCCCGATATGGTACCAGCATAAGAATGTCATGTGTTCGTCTCATAGGTTTTGTTATGATCACTTAAAATCTGATTTTATCAACTCCCTTATCTTGTTTCTGAAACTAATTAAATATAATTATTTTTATCAATGTTGATAGTCTTTATCGGTAAATACACTATATTTCGTATAAAATCTGCAAGTAGACCACTAAGATTATTTTAGCTTCACAAGGAAAGCGACAATTTAATAATGGCACCAATAAAATTGTATAAAATGAATGGAAGCTCTGCTAGCCGAGCTGTTCTGATGACTGCAAAGAGTTTAAACATCAAATTTGAGGAAATAGACATAAACCTATTGACTAACGAACAATTGAACCCGGATTATATTAAGGTAAACAAATGTTATCATTAATAGGCCTTACCTAAAAATTAATTACAGGTGAATCCACTGCACACAATTCCTACATTAAATGATGATGGAAGGATCATTTGTGACAGTCACGCAATTAACGCTTATCTCCTGGATGAATATGGTAAAGATGATTTTTTATATCCAAGAAATGTATACAAACGTGCGCTGGTGAATGAAAAACTTATTTTTGATTCGGGAGTACTTTTCCCAATTCTTAGAGAGATTGATGTAAGCGCTTAGAAAGTGCTAGTTTCCCTTCACACCGTATTCCTTTTTTTTTTCAGCGCTCATACGTGGAGAAAAGGATAACCTCTCTTTCTCCAAAAATGATTCAAGATACTACAACTGCTTACAATGTCTTAGAAATGTTATTGCAAGGAAAAAATTGGATTGCTCTTGATAATATTACCATAGCTGATTTTAGCTGTTATGCAACCGTCACTTCTTTAGATTACCACTTGGCCATTAACCCTGAAATGTATCCAAATCTTAGCAGGTGGATTAGTTCTTGTCAAAATAATGACTGGTTTGCAGAAGATTCTGACCAATTGAAAGCTTTTAAATGCTGTTTGAAATCACTGGGAGCTACTACCATAAATATTTCAGTTTAACTTATTAAATCCTATTTTGCTTTAGCTTTATCAATTAAATTTACATGATTCCATTAAATCCTATTTTGCTTTAGCTTTATCAATTAAATTTACATGATTTCGTTTTAATTTCAAATGGTTAATAAATTAATAATTACAAATACTTATCTGTTTTGGTTTTTAATAATGCGTTTTAAGGTAAACTATACAAAATCTGGTCTAGGACAACAGGATGCGGCCGAAATGGAGCAGCCGAAAGGGCACCAGCCATATAGACGCAAGCGCGCGAGGGTACTTAGGCACCGATCTAGAATGGCGCGAAAGTACTTCTAGTTAATATTACCATAGTGTTGTTTGTAGAATAGGTGTATTTTATTGATGCGTCTCCATCCAATTATTACACGTAACCATAGGTAATGCAATTTGTGTTGTAATAATAACTTACCTTGATAATTTTAAAAAGTTGCAACGTGTCTAACCTACCACGTCACAAAAAAAAACTAGAGTAAGTTAGTGAGCACGGCTGAGAACTCAGTCTAACGACAGTTTAGTCGCAGAGCACGTGCTTAGCGTGGGAGGTTTTGGAGCGTAGATAAATATTAGATGCTTTTAGGCGAGTGAGACAAAAGATCGTAGTAATACACGTAACTGCTACGGTAAACAAAGTTTGAGTGCCACAAGATTTCAACAAGAGAAAACTCTGATTTTATGAGAGAAATAAGAAACAAGCAACAGTTCCCCTAGTAACCTTGTATTACTTGAATTTCCACAAATGGCAAAACGTATTCCGTTCAAATATACAACTTCTATTTATCACAATTGGTTATCACAAACAAATAATACTAATAATAAACGTGTATATTAAAGTTTCCCCAATACAATTACATTAATTTAGCATGCTTGTATGACCATACTTGATTCACAGATCAAATACGAAGGCAAGTTATTTATGTATTTTACAAATTCTCTTAGAAAGAAAAAACGGAATGAAATTTAAAAGGTTAAATATTTAGTCGACTTCTCGGGTTCGTTGAAAGATCTTTTAAGGGTTCACCTGAAAAGGAAAAATTAACAGACAACCATATATATATATATATATATATATATATATATATATATATATATATATATAAAAATCAGGGTGACCCAAACTCGATAGCCAAAACGAAAACAGCTGATTCCTCTGGCCAAAAGGAACAAAAATTGTTAATACAGGGTGTATCTATTGTTGATGGTTTCAAGATGTTAACTTTTTAATTTTTCTATTTCATGGACTTATTTTTAAATCACGCTGTATCTTCCAAACTAGAAGAGTTACAAGTAAACACATTAGGAGAAATTTGTAGAAGATGAAATTGCCTTAAAGAATATTGAATTCATTCGAGACAAACTCATCATTCAACATTTTTAATGACATAATGAATTCAGAAATGATTTTTTTTCAAATCCCAAGACAAATTTCCAAGAGGAATATTTTTCCAATAGAGATGGATTTGATACATGGCCGATAAAGGAAAAACTTCTTTTTTTCATAAGCTTCACAACGATATGAAAAAAACTTATGGTTGACGTACTAATTACTGAATTGTTACAGGAATACACCTCAGCAAAAACTTTTAGAGCATAAAATTACCTTCAAAAATATGGTAGAGTAGATGAGAATTGACGATTTGTCCCTCACTTTTCAATCAATCTGTACATTTACGGCAAGAAATACGTCTTCTTTACTGATATCTTTTCATCACCGTAGCAACGACTTGACATTAGTAAGTTAGTTGTCAAAATTTGTTTACTATTACAGTTTTGCTGATTTCAATACGAGTTCTTTCTGTTGTAGTGATATTGTAATTTAGTTTTTGAGTCGTTCTTGTTCTTGTTATTATTATTGTTCTTGTTCGTGTTCGTGTTTTACTTCCTGAGTCATGTTTTCAAATGAAGAATATGCCGATATTCATTATTATTATGGTGTTGCCCAAGGGAATGCGAGTGAGGCTACTAGACTGTATGCAGCTGCTTTCCCAAGAAGAATTCATCCAGAAAGGAGAGTTTTCTCTAGAGTGCACACTGCTCTAAGAGAGAGAGGATCTTTTAGGATCCTAAGAGGTCAAGAGGAATTTCATAATGTTGAGAGGATTGACGACGTAATCCAGCATTTCGAAGCAAATCCTGAGACTAGCTTGCGGCGGTCATCCAATGTATTGCAGATGCCACTACAAACAATACGGAGAACTCTTAAGGCTGACGGAAGACGTGCGTATCACGTGACAGGAGTTCAAGAACTTTTAGATGGAGTCTAGGTCGACGGATTGAGTTTTGCCAATGGTATCTCAATTCAGTTAGGAATGATCGAGATTTCCAAAAAATCTTGTGGACGGATGAGGCCACCTTTACAAGGTCAGGCATCTTCAATATCCATAACACGCACGTCTGGGCACATGAGAACCCAGATACTATGAGACCAAACAGCTTTCAACACCAGTTCAAAGTTAATGTTTGGGTTGGTTTACTCAACAATCAACTTATTGGCCCATATATTGTGCCAGATAGAGTCAATTCAGTGAATTTTTTGAATCTCCTTCAAGAAAACCTCCCTGAATTGATGGAGCAGGTTTCATTGGCAACAAGAGCAGATGTGTGGGTTCAACTTGATGGTTGTCCTACCCACTACGGAAGAGGTGTGAGAGATTGCCTAAACGAACATTATCCCCAACGTTGGATTGGAAGAAGTGGTACAGTGGCGTGGCCTCCAAGATCTCCAGATCTCACCCCTCTTTCTGGATGAATTCTTCTTGGGAAAGCAGCTGCATATAGTCTAGCTGCCTCACTCGCATTCCCTTGGGCAACACCATAATAATAATGAATATCGGCATATTCTTCATTTGAAAACATGACTCAGGAAGGAAAACACGAACACGAACAAGAACAATAATAATAACAAGAACAAGAACGACTCAAAAACTAAATTACAATATCACTTCAACAGAAAGAACTCGTATTGGAATCAGCAAAGCTGTAATAGCAAACAAATTTTGACAACTAACTTACTAATGTCAAGTCGTTGCTACGGTGATGAAAAGATATCAGTAAAGGAGACGTATTTCTTGCCGTAAATGTACAGATTGATTGAAAAGTGAGGGACAAATCGTCAATTCTCATCTACTCTACCATATTTTTGAAGGTAATTTTATGCTCTACAAGTTTTTCCTGAGGTGTATTCCTGTAACAATTCAGTAATTAGTACGTCAACCATAAGTTTTTTTCATATCGTTGTGAAGCTTATGAAAAAAGGAAGTTTTTCCTTTATCGACCATGTATCAAATCCATCTCTATTGGAAAAATATTCCTCTTGGAAATTTGTCTTGGGATTTGAAAAAAAATCATTTCTGAATTCATTATGTCATTAAAAATGTTGAATGATGAGTTTGTCTCGAATGAATTCAATATTCTTTAAGGCAATTTCATCTTCTACAAATTTCTCCTAATGTGTTTACTTGTAACTCTTCCAGTTTTGAAGATACAGCGTGATTTAAAAAATAAGTCCATGAAATATAAAAAATTAAAAAAAAGTTAACATCTTGGAAACCATCAACAATAGACACACCCTGTATTAACAATTTTTTGTTCCTTTTGGCCAGAGGAATCAGTTGTTTTCGTTTTGGCCATCGAGTTTGGGTCACCCTGTATATATATATATATATATATATATATATATATATATCTGTATATATGTGGAGATGATATATTTAAGTGTTAAATATGATAGGTGTTAAGAAATAATATTCATAATAAATATATATGATTAGAGTTAGTGTAATGAAATTAAGTAACCATATAGGTATGTAAAATCGCAAGTTACATAAGTTCATAATAACTGAGTACCTATGTAATTGTACAGCACATTGTGAGCTAAATGAGTCAAGTTTTACAATTATTGCATTTTATGCATGGTTGTACAATAGAAATTTTCACATACCTAAATTGTTTCCGATTATCTTCGGAAGATATAAATTATGTATTTTCTATAATATTGTTCATCATATCCATTTGGAGTAGGTAAAGTCTGCTCCGGTAGCATAATCTGCTTCAATTCTAAAATCAAAGGAAATAGTATGTATTAGATAACATGTCGATGAAATAAATTGTATGAGTAAAGTTAACGATAAAGACAATGTTAAAAAGATTCATATAATTCATGAAATTATGAAGATAAATACTAAACAATTAGTGAAAAAGTAACTTACATTTGTGTTAAAAGGAAGTGTAACCACATAGATTAACATTGTTGGTGCAAAATAACTAAAGGTGCCGAGAAGATAGGTTATAGACATTTTGAACTCCGACTATGAGAGAATCCGAATATGATCATAGTTTTTCTGTAAATAGTAGAATAAGTTAGATATAAGTAAATTTCTGTATGTAAAAATGACACATTAGGATAATTATTATAGCAAAATGGTTTAAAAGCGAAATAGGGCAAATGGGAAATCATTTTAAAGGAAATTTGATGTAGAATTCAATGTTTATATTATTTTTAAGATCTATCTTAACATAACAAAGCTATTTACAAAATTAATACATTGTAAATTTCATAAAAAGGTTCAACCAATCAGAATTAAGATCAGGTTTGTTTGTATTATAAAGTAGGTCCAATCAAAATTGATAGTTTATAAAAAAGTGATACTACTTTCGTGAATTTTCTTAAGAGTCTCTTACTAATCTTGAAGGTGAAAGCATGTTACTTTTGTTCCTAATATGTAATAAATTTAAGATTGGTAAGTGTTTCATAACTTTATTTTTAAAAAACAAAAACCTATTCGCAAAGATAAAATATTTTAAAACAAAAGTGAGGTTTGTGTTGAAAATAATTGAATTGTAATGTGGATATTTCTATTGCGTTATGTAATGTTGTTATTGATTTTTATCTTAATATAAACTAAATTAATTAATCACAAAATCGAGATATTAATTTCAAAGAAATAATAAAATTTGAATACAATAAAAAATGGAACGCGGATAATTATTGTATTTAAATCATAGAATGTTAAAATGAAATGCTCTGAGAAAACACCTATATATAAAACTGAATGCCGATAAGGCAGCTTATGGTAGATAACAACATAGATGACAACATACATTGTGGAATCCACAACACAACTGACTTGGAGAATGGAATTTCAATAATTGGAGATTGCAGCAGCAGAAGGAAGACTGATGATGCTGTAAGCTATGTGAATCTGTAATTACGGTTATGTTGATGTTTCTGTTTGTCATCGATGCTTACACGTGTAAAGAGTTTGAACAAATCATATACCAGTCAGCAAATAATAGAGCAATTCATTAAAGTATAATGATATTACTTCAGTTTAAAATAAAATTAAATTATACTTACAGTAACAGTAATTTATTTTGGTGTTCTGCCATGGATCGCATAATGCACATATTTATCACAATTTACATAAAGATATCCGCATGCGCACAATGTATTGAATAATTACGTATTATACAAGGCGTTTGAACAAAGTAATTTTAGTTGGATTAAAATTTAATTGAGAGAGAGAGAGAGAGAGAGAGAGAGAGAGAGAGAGAGATCAGCCTCTATTATAGAAAATATTCTCTAGTTTAAAAATACATCATATCGGTAAAATCTTGCGACGCGAGGCTTTCGGCGAAGGCTGTGCTGGCGACCCCCACTTCAACCCTCCCCGAACATAACCGAGATTGTAAGACTGGTGTAGGACGTCGCAACTTGTTCTCGGGTCTTCACCTCTTGTGATCGGAACTTGTTCATGGGCCATCGTGTATTGTAGTGGCGCCCTTGACGGAAAATTTGAATTGGTATTATAATAAGGGGCCTAATGCTAACTTGTAAGACAGGTGAGGGGCAACGCAACTTGCTCTCGGGGCTTTGTCCCTTGTCGAGGCCCTAACGTAAGACGTCAGGCGGAGTTATGCATAGTGTACGCTTTTGTTTCCGTAACCACACTCTAATATCTTCCCTAGGAGCATGCTTATAAAATCTAAACTCCTTTTTTTTGGCAGAGGTATTTTCTCTTAAGACGCCTGCGAAGGCTGTTTCGGCGACCCCCACACCAAGCTTCCGCGAAGATAACCGATTCTACCCGAACATTGACGAGTGTGCCCTCGCACCAGACCCCAGGCAGGTAGCATTCTCGTTTCTCGCGCGTTTCGCTCTTTAAAGTGTAACCGTCACCTAGTGCGCATCATTATAATGTATTCTCCTGTTTATGAACCATCATCAGTGGACCTTAGAGATTTTACTGACTTGTTAATAAACTGTTACAACATAACCGTTCAAGATGATGATGGAAACGGTGACGTGGGTGAGCTGAACGTATCTCACATCCAAAATAACGGTGATGATTTACAGAAGAGGAAGAAGAGCGATGATGATAGCGACGAATCACGGTTGAAGAAGAAGACCGATAAAAATGTGGTTAACTAAATGATGTATTGTTGTTTATAATATATTTTCAAACGCTAAGCTTTCCTTCACTTTCATTAATAAACTTGTTTTCCTAACGGCGTTTGAACCTTAACTAACAATGCTGCAGTTAATGCGAAAGGGTGGTTCAATGGGTGATTACAATAAATGTGAGATTGGCTTTCATTTGCACGCTGTAAGTTAAATTATACTGCTATTTTTTGAATTGAAAGCTGATTTTGCATGATTAAGTTAAATCAATTTGGTATTTTTGAATTGTGATTGGTTGGTTTTAGCAAAGTGTAAGTTTTTTCAATCAGTAAGCTAGTTTTCGCAAGCTGTAAGTTATGATCTGATTGATTGATTTGGTTGATTGATTGAGATTGATCTGATTGTTTGATTGATCCAACGTAATTTGTTTAGGGGTGATCTGCTTAATTGATTTGTATCTTTGAGAAAGAGACTAGAGAGAGATGAACACGATCAACCTCTATTACAGAAGAAGAAGACATTCATTAGCCTTTACACCACTAGATGGCATCACAAACAACCCTAATTAGTCCTAGAAATATACCGCTAGACGGCGCCGTCTCTATTACAGAAAACATTCGCTAGTTTAAAAATATACCATTAGATGGTGCCACAAACGATACCCTAATTAGCTCTAGAAATATAACCCTAGGTGATGTCAACTTTATTACAGAAAATATTCATTAGTCCATACACAACTAGAAGGCAACACAATTTCAAATTTCGCAAAAAGAGGGCCACGACAGGAGGGCGCAGACCTAACACAAGTTCCTATACTTGTCTTATAAGTTAGCATTAGGGTCTACTTATTAGAATACTATTTCCAGCCAGACATGGGGGCCAATGGGCCTCAACAAAGGGACAAAGCCCCGAGAGCAAGTTGCGCTGCCCTACACCTGTCTTATAAGTTAGCATTAGGCCCCTTATTATAATACAAATTCAAATTTTCCGCCAAGGGTACCACGACAATACACGACGGCCCACGAACAAGTTCCGACCACAAGGGGTCGAAAAAGGCCTGCTTGGAAGCATGTAATTCAGTATAGCAGAAATTGCGAAAGTAGTACGCACGATACGGGGGGAGAGTAAAGAAAATGTATTAAGCATAGATGACAGAAAGAACAGGCTAGGCGAGCTGCTAAGAAAAATAAACGAAATAATGAAACTAGATTTTAAATATGTTTTAAATATGCGTATGTAATAATGAATAAAGTAATTTTGAAATGCATGCACGTATAATACTAGACGTGATGCGTCGCGCGACGCACCCTCATCTCGTGCCGCTCCAGTGCGACACTCCCCTCGACGAACCATCTCTGCTGCCGCTCAAGCCTGCAATATATCCTAAAAACCAAGCGTTTATTAATTTAGTCTTGCTTGATTTTTATAAATGATGAGATAATCAAATTAATGTATAATGCTTGTTTTTCAACCATTCTACTCTGATAAATAAAAGCGTTTTTAGTAGTTTAGCTGTTTTAATTAAGAGTTCCGTAACAAGAGAGAGGCGTGCATGATCAACTTCTATTGCAGAAAAATTTTTGGCGAAAAAAATCTGCAATCACAGGTATATTCTACTCTGTTTTATCTTGCTTATCTCCATCAATATAATCCTATTTGTTGTTGTTGTCTTTTAAATATTTACGAAAACCAACACGTGCATCGTGCATTAACAATAATAGTTTGATCTATATCTAATTTATAATGTCTAATTACCTGCTTACTTAATTGCCACTTATTTATTTATTTTAAGGTAATTTGTGTGTGCACGTGTGAGTAATTGAACATACAAATAAATTGGGCATAATTTTTTTCGAGTGTATAGGTGCTGACCGCTTATATAGAGAATCTGTCTGTATAAAAAAGCGCTATTGCACCAGGGTAGAAACGATTATTATTATTTCATCTAATACTTAATTTAGATCTTAATGCTTTTTGCAGCAGCAAATTTTTAGAATATTTGCAAATTTAATTAACACGATGTCGACGGCTGATTGCTACTTTCCAATTAATATAAATGAAGTTGTATAACTGGTTTAATAATAATAAACACAGATTTAGAAGCCCGCGAACAGATTCCCGTCTTACAAGACTACGGCCCCTTATTAGAATGCAACCCCCCCCCCCCCCCAATGTATAAATAAATCAGGTCACAATCTGTAGATGGCATTAAAAGAAGTGTAATAATAATTATGCAATCTCCTTCGATAAAAGCGGATCCTAATTAATAACAGATTAAATCTTTTTATTATATAAAAAAAGAGAAAATTTATACAAACTCCCTATAAATAATCAGTAGAAATATATTTACGTATATGGAAACGATTGGTCAGTGTACACTAGACATTACCAAACGTTTACAAACAGATATAGTCGGGTCAGCGAGAGGTGTCTTATGACTCATCTTTTAGTAAAGCATGGTTTAAGATTTTAAAAACGTATGTCGTTATTGGTTCATATAGTTAGTAATTTTGAATACCAACAAAACATCCTCAATATTTCCAGATTATTTTCAAATTTAAGCCGCGCGGTGAAATTTAAATAAAATTATTGTTCGAATATCTCGGGATTTAGCATCCTAAAGGTCCTAAAAATCCCCATCCACTCGTATAAATAAAGTCGAATTTTGTTTAAGGTCTGTTCGCACTTATTCTGGCATGTAAAGTCCACCGAGTGTGGGTAGTCATATGATAAAAATATATTGTACAACTGTAAACGATTATCAAGACCGAGACCGGGTCAACAAAATTTCGATTTCGATCTGTTTTACAAATTAATTATATCAATAATTTTCAATAAGAAACGAATTAGCTAGCAGTAGGCAGTGCCCGAATGAAGCGCGAAAAGCTTGGTTAATTGCGGAGGATCTTTTTTAGCCGACAGATCTCACTGTGTTAAAAGAGCCAAGATTGTAATTTGGTTATCGAAGCCACTTATAAATAACTGGCATAAATAAATAAATAAATAAATACACTGTATTGGATGTTAAAAATGAGATTTATTATGAGTTAATAATATAACCGATATATTTATATATATATATATATATATATATATATATATATATATATATATATATATATATATATGATAGGGTTGAATTGCTAGTGATACGGAGGTAAACGTAAAATTTGATTTCCCAATTGATGAGCGATTTCATCAATTGCATATATTTTTGGAACTTGTAAATCCTTGACAATTTATAATAATTCCACTTTCAGCATATAATTCGAATGAGGAATGTAGAACTAATGTAGAATGATAACTGGCATTGTCAAGAATTATCAAACTTTGTTTTTCTAAATTTGGTAACAGCTGTTCTTGAAACCATTTTTGAAATAAAGTCTGCTGTCTTAGTTTTGCTGCAAAATACCAATGATGAATTAGGTATAAAACCATCCTTGTTGCCAGCACTCAGTACGATAAAAGTAAAATTTATTCGGTTAAAAATATTCTTAACAAATCGGACTATTTTAATTACCGTTTCCCTTCTCCTAGCGGTTTGTTTTTTGTGCTTTTCAAATCATTATCATGTCATGATTTTCGAATGCTTCCTCGAATAAAAATCCACGTCTCATCCAAAAAGAGGATCGCAACTAATTTCACAACTTTTATTAGCAAAATATTTTCGCAAAAATGTTGCTCGAGCACCAGCAATATGAACCTGCTCCATTAAACGCCTTTTTCCATCGTCAACTTTGCATTCAAAACCAATTTCGTGTAACAATTGCTTCAAACTCGTTTTACTAAAGGTATATATTTTATCTTCTTTAAGTTCAGTTTGGAGTTTTTCGATAGTAATATGTGAGCCTAAAATTAAATAGTGATCAACTCCATTTCAACAATAATTTCTGAATTATTTACCAGTTACATGCATGGTGTAAATTTTTCGTTTCAAAACGTCTTTCACGTATTCCTTGATATCCTCTGACTTTGACTCCAAACGCAGCCTATGTTTTTGCGGTGAATCCGGCGCCGATTTCCCATTTGCCATTCTTGCCTTTGTCCGAGTTACGGTTTTCTCGGAAATGCCGCATACGAGAGCAGTTCGCTGCAACATAATATTACATAAACATAAATTAAAATAGTGAAAATTATTAGCGTACCTGGATAATGGAAGTTAAAAGTAAACTTGGCCCTCCGTTATCGCGTTCCATCTCGAAATAATGCAGTATATTCATTAACATTACTTGAGTTTGGCTTTTCAAAGATTTACCTTTTAATGACCTCATTATTTGCTGCAAAATAAATAAATACATTCAATCAATTGGAAATATATTTGGCATTATAAACTTACTTCGTAACAGTGAATATTAATAATAATAATAGTTGTTTACAAATGCAATGGAAACTAATAAATTACGAAGCGAAAGATAAATTATTATAACTACAAAACATCATGAGATTACAAGAAACGAAATACGAAGAATAATTTGAGGTTAAATAGCCAAGCAGACATCTGACAGCGTCATGTGCTTTGACTTTAGAATCGACATACGTTTTAAGTCCTACATTTAAATATATATATATATATATATATATATATATATATATATATATATATATATATATATATATATATATATATAGCAGACGTATTTATTATAACTCGTCTTTCTTTAAGTGGGAACAGATGCATTTCACAGTAATAATTATATCCCCATTCTCGAGTCCGCCATGAGACACCTCTCCCCGGCGCTACTATACACCCCGATAATGAACAAAAATATGTCGTGTATACTGAACACTTCCACAACAATATTAAAATACCTGTTTAAACCTAAAAGATAAATGTAAAGATTATGTCTCCCGCTTGCAAATTCTGAATAAACACTGAATTAAAATTATGAGGACGACCGATATAACAGAAAGACAGTAGAGAATTATACTTGAATGCAGTACATACTATAACCTTTATGCACGTTCAAGAAAAATTGTAAACAACCACATTTTAATAAAGTAAATATTCCCTTTTTGATCTTAGCGGTAACGTGTATTAAAACAGACTTTTATTTTGAAAGAGTTATGTTATATACACTGCAGAAACCACCTATTTATACATGAACGTCTATCGTACCCACTTTTTATAATCAACGTAGTTTATAATAGGATATTCTAACCTGGTTCGACGTAGAAGGAACCTCTAGATACAGATATCAGCAAGCTTCGCCCTAGTTAAGGTAGGCGTAGACGAGTACAGGGTAGAAAGATGCTACGTCGGTAACCAGTTGAAAAGTACAGCATCCACTTAAGTAGATACATAATTAAGAACATAAAAACACATTATACCTTTTTGTTACACGTAAAGGTAAAGAAAACACAATTTAAGAGTTACTTTTCCTCACGCAGAGCTAAAGGTCGCTTCATTAAAAAATCTCGTTCTTACATTTCGAGCAAGTTACAAAATGCGTAGTGGATTGTCAACAAGGCTATTGTATGAGATTTACTTGACTTGTAATTGGTAAGTTACCAATTGACAATAAGATTAAAATCAACGTGGACTGTAATAAAAATTTATGGTGTAAAATAAATTATTATAAATTATTCATAAGTTGTTATTAATAGCCTAGGCATATTAGGAATGTTAGCGGAAAGTTTAGGTACGGCCCTAATCACATTTATTCTTTATGTTTTTTGGGTTGCCGAACACGAATCTGAGGTTTTATGACAGATATTATGCCCGGAACATTTTTTTTGCGGAAAACTTCCAAATTCGGTAAATTTTTTAGGTTTTTGGGCTAAATCTTGGTAATTATGCGTTTTTTCGAAAAGACCATGCTTTGTAAATTTTTTTCGTTTGCGCCACCTGGATTTAAATTAACAAGTAGCGAGGCTTTAGCTTGAGGATCGTCCGTTAACATCTTAATATTGAACGTTATTCTAAACCTTACGCTAGGTCAAAGGTTATGGACCCTAGTGAAGTGTGAAGATTTATTAACCCGTAAGAACGCGCGCCATGTGCGCCGGGTATTTTATACCCCACACATTATTTCATTCCTGTTTCGCTTACAAGTTTAAATATTCGAGTCTATCAAAACTGGTGTTGGCATTACATTTTCTCACAAATAAAAGAAAAAGAGCGAACTTTCGTGGTTTTTAGGCGTTGGTCATCATTTGAGGTCAAAGATGTCCAAGAGGTTTATCTATAGGCTAATTTCGTTTGTGGAAACGGTCTCAACAACCAAACACAAATTTTTCCGGTTTTGGAAAGTTGGTCATCAGTCGGAGACCAATTATACCCCAAAACCTTATTGCACACCAATTCTGTTGGGGAAGCGCCCAAACAAAATTGACAGGGAAGGTTCAAACGTATTGGTCATTATTTGGGGCCAAAGATACCTAAAAGTTTTACTTATAGGTCAATTTGTGTGAGGAAATGGCCAAACGCATAGCGTTGTTGGACAAGAACAAACTTTGATAAATACGGCCAAACGCAATGGCCCTAACGGCAAGAACGAATTTTTATGATTTCAATAGTTCGGTCATTATTTAGAGGCCAAATCTGCTCAAAAACTGTATTCATATGCTAATTTGATGAGGAAACCGATTGCCTCTATGAGGAAAAGCATATTTTCTCGATGGGAGAGGACGAAATTTATGCTTCTAGAGCATTAGCTATTATTTGAGACCAAAGACACCGAAAAACTTTATTTATTCGACAAATTCACTGAAAAAACGACATAACGCGTTGTATCGATGGAAAAAAAGGAAATATTAGGGTTTTGAGGTGTTAGTTACCATCTTGGCTGCAAGATACCCAAAATCGGTAGGAAAACTGCGAAATGCATTAGTTTGATCTATAAGAACTAATTCTATTGTTTTACGGCGCTGTTGTTTAGCGTGGGATCTGTCACATCCATAATATTTATTTATAATCAATTTTTTTTGCAGTCATACATGGGTGTTATTTTAGGCAACAATGTTTTAATTACCTTTAACTGGTCTTTAGTAGCAAATAAAATTTTACAATTCCCCTAAATTCCTTTAGCACCTAAAATTCGACTGATTCGAAAACTTTCTCCACCGGATACTATTTGAGTTGATTCTATAAAATACTTATGTCAAATTTGAATGAAATCTTTTCTGTCCTTTCGAACCAGAGAATATAAAATATATCCGCCTTCCTATCCCCTAATTTCACAATCACCAAAGGGGTCTTAAATATTTATGTACAAATTTTTAAATTATTTTTGTTATTGAAGACAAATATATTAACCCCTCTTACTCTTTACCCCGCAGCTCTATCATCATCAAAAATTAAAGGGATCCAGACATTTAAATGATAGACACTTATGTCAAATCATTTTTCAAGGTTTCGAGAAATTACGGCTCAAAGGAAGTTCCCTCCCTCTGAAAACCACTGGGGTCTAAAGATATTCTACGATATAAAACATTTACTAAATTTTAATGCAACCAATTTTCAAATTTTTTAAATATCGAGTCACACACACGCACGCAGGTGCGCACACCCACACACCTACGCAAACGGGCCCCCATGCACTCGCGCACGCACATGTACATTCACACACACGCACACGCACACGTACACGCATACGCACAAGCACACGCACACGCACACGCACACACACGCGCACGCACACGCACAAGCACACGCACAAGCACACGCACACGCACACGTAGACGCACACGCACACACACACGCGCACGTACACTCACCATACGCACACGCACACGTTTACGCACACGCACGCGCACGCGCGCACGCAATCGCATACGCGACCGCACACGCAACCTCACACACAACCGCACACGCAACCGCACACGCAACCGCACATGCAACCGCACACGCAACCGCACACGCAACCGCACACCCAACCGCACACGCACACTATCACGCATACTCACACGCACACATACTACACGCACGATAACTTTAGAACGAAAGCACGTAGGTACCTAAAATTTCAGATTTAAGCTTGTTTTTGTTTCTACTGGAGATGATTAGATTTTGGGAGAAATTCGGCCGTGGAGAGGATTATATATTAGGAGCTGTTTTTCGTCTTTATTAAATATTTCCTAAACGGTTGTATTCAAAATACCAATATATGGAGTGTTTTCAATAGCTGAATAATGATTAATTTTATAAGAACATATGCAGGGTGTCTCTAAAAGGTCTGTACAAAATACTAGGACAAATTCCTGAGACTAAAACATGAGGATCTAGCGCAATTTATAGTCCAAAATGTAGTAGTTCCCGAAATACAGGGTGTTATAGTGATTATTTTTTTAAACTCTTTTTTAAGTATCTATCTTAGTAATAACAGGTTTCGCATGAAATTTAGTACCTGCAGGATTTCTGTAATGAGAAATCGAGATTTGACTATAGTTTTGACGTATCTCTCAGAGGGCGCCACCAGCAGCCCGTTGTCTACATTTAAAGCTGAATAACTTTTTCCTGCCTCGGTATATCAAATTTTCCCTGATATCAAATTTCTGACCAGAAATTATTATTTCCTGTTATGTTTTCTTCAAAAAAGGTGTACTCTGTAGATGTCGCTTCGAGCAGCCATTTCTGTGATAATCGAATTTAAATGTTTCATTGCGTACTAAAATTCATCAGCAACGACTAAACATTATTAAGTATTGATATTAGTTCCAAAAGAGTATTGTGAAACAATGCAGTCTGGCAAATCTTTATTAAAATTTTAATTTCCTTCTACAGTTTTTTGCTATGGCCGAACCCTACACTAACCCAGAAATGACCGATATGATATTAATGTGTGATTATTGCCAAGGAAATGGTCGGGATTTGGTCAGAGTATACATTTAACGGTTAATTGCAAAAATGATGGATAGGGTGCAGTTAAATTTTCTCCGTAGAATTAATCTTTGTGTACATAAAAACGTGGGTCACTTTCAACATTTATGTAGAGTTTAATTGAACAATTTATAGTTTAATAAAAGTTTGCTGCTTTAGTCGTTTGTTATTGACTTGTCCAGAACGAATTTCACCACAAAAATTGGAAATGTAATTTATTTTTGTACTTATAAGTTTACGGTATTGTATTTTCGGTGTCTCACCTGAGCGGCTGACGATGGTGGGCGTCACCTCAGGGTCGAAAGAAACGGACTCGGGCACCACCAAAAGAATAGCAACTGTCTAGGTGTTCCTTGGTGTCACTTCTGGTCTGCTCGGTTTTCCAAACAGGCGGCTTCTGGCAGCTTCAGTGGAAGATAACTTCAGAGTCCTTCCCCAGCGGTTGCAGATCTCACTAAAACAAAATTAGCTTGGAGGGAAGAGGATTCCGTAAACAAGGTCACAATTCCGCCCAACAAACAAAATAATCCCTTTACCCAAGGTGGATGATGAAAGATTAGTCTCGGTTACAAAATACACGCTCTTTCACGAGTTCAAATGTAACGGTAAAAAAATCAAGATGGCGGACAGACGTGGTCACCCAAATTTTTCCAATAAGCCTAGACGAATCTAATTTGTATAAATTTACGTTCAACTTTATTTTTAGGGCAAGTATTTAACACCTTAAACGAAATTTTATTTATTAATCACTCTTTACTTATATTGTCAAAAAGGAATACAGTATGCTTTCAACAATGTTGAGAAGCGTATCCAGTGTGCCAGTCCCTTATACAAGTTCGGCGCTCCTTTAGTGGGACGCCACGGGTTTTTCCCACTTTTCAGCATGACCCGCGGCCGCCAGTGAGTGTTTTTAATTAATTAAAAATCAATTAATGCTCTGACGTCTTTGGCAACATTTAAAACGGATTAGGTATAAGTGGTTGATAAATTTCACCCTTATAAATAAAAAATTTTATCAAATACTGGTAATTTCATAATTGGAATTTCATTTTCACACTGGTAATTTAATGTAATCTTAGACAAATTTTACAATAGAAACAAATTATGCTTTTCAATAGCTTGTTAATAACATTAATCGGTACTTAGATATTTTTATTTTCATCATTTAATTTTGAATTAATCGTTAGGTTACAAAATTTAATTTTACATAGGTAATAACAAATTATGCTTTTCATGTTATTATAAACATTAAATCGGTACTTCAATATCATTAGTTTCAATCGATTTATTTGTTATCTTTGTTACAACAATTTAATTCCTTTACTATAACGGTAACTATACATTTTAAATTACTTTGTTTCATTTAATCAATTATTCATAAGGTGATAAAACATTGTTTCATAAACAATATTCCTTTACAAAGTTAATTTGTATTCAAACTAATTGATAAATTAAAATTATATAATTAAACCTTTGAAACTTATTCGTTAATAAAAATTTTATTAATTTAATTGATAAATGTATATAACGGAGTTTTATTTTGAAATTACAAAACGTATTTTTCCTCATTCTGATTACGGTGTAAGACCAAAACTAAAAAACTTCTCTTTACATTTGTTACGTGCACAAAGGGATAATCGTAGAAATTGTGGCTAAAGTGCTGTAACATAGATTAAGGAATTAGCCGGAAGCTGAGTCGGTCGGTTAAGCACTTGGATACATGGGCGTTTTGGCAGGAGAGAAAATATACATAGAATTTAAAAGGGCACCACTTGATTTAATTTTATATCGCCCTCTATCAAGAAAAGGCTACGGCCACACAGGACAAAAGAGACAACTAAAATAAATGGTGAACTAAGTCCACACTGACAAAGGACTGGCTAGGAAGTTGATCGTAGATCACAGGATTAACGAAACAACTTACGATCGTTTAACACCATTAATTTAATTATACCTCACTGTAAACATAGCATAAATTTTATAGATAATAATTAAATATCATATACATAGTATCATAACATAAAAATTATGGAGCGCCCACGCAGACATAAATACAATTCCTTTCAGGACAATATTCCCAATACATCAATAATAATTACATCAGATACAATAGTCATCTACAAAAAAAACCCAACCAGTAATCAACTTACCAATTATCTAACCAAATCTAGAAAAACTCATGGAATTACATTTCAAAATTTACATAATAACAAATACGGAAATTCCGCATCTAGCGTTGTTACCTAAAAAAGAATACCCAAACATGTATATAATTATCCGAAAATTGAATAACTTGTACACCGATATTCCAGAAAGGCAAGCTCTCCGTTCGGACTAATCTATCAAGATTTCAATCAACCGGACGCAAATAATACCTCCAAATATTAAAGCGAAAATTATCACTAGATGTCTAATTCAACTGTTGTTATACACTAATTTAATGTAAAGAAAAATTTTCAATGTAGTTAAATATGAAGATTTACAGAACAAAGTAAGCATGAAGCGTTTAGAAAATTCAGTAATAGGCCAAGTTCATTACCGATTTGGCACTCAAATGCAAGAATTCTAAGAAAGCGCATACTACAGATTGACACATTCATTAGTTAAGCAATATGGTTACAAACCAAAATTAAAGTGAGTAAGCCCTAATTCAAACAGTTAATTGTACTAAAACAATCTATTAAATATGTAATCAGTGAAAATGATAACCAATATTTTTCCAATGATCATAAATAAACTATGCAATGTGATTTACACAGTAATTAAAATAAATAACTTTTTATACAACCCCAGCAGTTAGCATAATTTATGACACACATTGTACATTTCGACTCAAATGGTAGCGTTCCGTCAGCTAAACAGCTGATTGCTTGTACAGTAGACACAGATAGTTCTAACGGTTGAACAAACTACGGTTTGATATCAAAATAAAACTAGTACATAAGAAAACAGTTAGAAATTGATAGTTAAAATACAAATTCTACTGCAAATATTTCACCCTCGGATGAATGGTATCCAATTGTGCTGTCAGAAACGGTTTAACTATCTCTTGTGGAAGCACGAAAGATGTTAATCTTGAGTAAATGTGTAAAGGACCAAAAAACCTATATAAGACAACTGCGTTAGAATTTAAATCAATACCCAAATTTTTATAAGATATGATCTTCATGCTGTATTAAAATTTCAAAACATGTACACATGCATTTCAAAGTTATGTCTAGTAAACAAGAAAAGAAAGTGAGTAGCTCTTGGACGAAGCTAAGGTGTAGTAGAAACAAAAAAATTAAAGCCGAACTCAAATTCGAAATCCCAACAGGATTTATTTATATGGAAAAGATTAAATCCAGCAACAGGCTGTGTTAAAATTTTACTTGAAAAGTTCAATCAAATTTTTTTTAAGGAAACCTTTTCCAAATTTTACATTTGCTTCTAACTACGCATTAAATTTCTTTGCCAAAAATGGCGTTTTTCCTTCCTCTATGAAGGTACCAGAAAACAAAAAAAGAAAGCCTGATTAATTTCTACCAATACAAGAATTTAAAACGATCACATGTTTGAAAAATTTTCCTATTAAGAACGAATTTTATTGGCAATGTTGCCATTTTTCAATAACCTATAGGATGAGTCGTAACTAAAGACCATAAATTTATAAACCAAATTTACATGTATCACATTTTATGTTCTTCTGTAAAGTTCTGTTGGCGCGTTGGTCCTTAAACATGCTCCAAACTTCTTGGACCAGTGCTAAGCCTGGATAAAGTGCTATGATGAATTTTAGTACGCAATGAAACACTTAAATTTGATTATCACAGAAACGGCTGCTAGAAGCGACATACCTATTTTGAAGAGAACATAACAGGAAATAATAATTTCTGGTTAGAAATTTGATATACCGAGTCAGAAAAAAGTTGTGGAGCGTTAAATGTAGACAAAGGGTCTCTGGTGGCGCCCTGTGGAAGATACATCAAAACTATTATCAAAACTGGATTTCTCATCATAGAAAACCTTTAGTTACCAAATTTCATGCAAATCCTATTATTATTAAGATAGATATATAAAAAAAAATTAAAAAAAATAATAACTTTAACACCCTGTATTTCGGAAACTACCAACTTTTGGACTAAGGTAATTGAGCTAGATTTTTATATTTTAGTCTCGGGAATTTATCCTAGTATTTTGTACAAACCTTTTAGAGACTCCATGTGTGGAATGCAAAGTTGCAAGAATACGTATGTAGATATATAATATATATATATAATATATATATATATATAATATATATATATAGATATATTAGTATTAGTATTTGAAATTACATGGTGAAGCTAAGTAAATCACATAGTAAGAAATTTCATTAATTAGGACAAAAGGTACATTTCGATATAAAAGATTAGGTAGGACGGTTAATTAACATTGAAATGGACCTAAATTTTATAATTCATAATAAATGTAAATTTAATGATAAACGACAACATATTACATGAGTATATAGATAGATGTCGTAATGCAATAAATCAATTTCCTTATTAGTTAGTAGGTTTATTTAAGTATAATATTCCCAAAGGACATGAATTACAGGCTGTAGATAACAAACGTGATGTTAAAACTAGCAGTAGACAGATATCAATGTCACAACTACAGTGTACGCAGACAAGATATGTGAAAACATTCGTGTTAGTGCGAAAACGAAAAATAAGTGCTAAAACTAAAGAAAAAACAGAATAAATACATTTGTTATTAATAATAAGACTTAAATAATCCAGCAGTTCTGGAGTTATTGTGAATAATTAACATTTACAGACTTAAATTAGTGATATTTAACAATTCTATACAAGTCTTATAAGAACTTATAAACTTCCAAAAGAGTGAAAATAAATTAATATAAAACATATACAATAAGGATATACACTTTCACAAACATTTAACCTGCCTAAGATGTAAAATTTAACATTTAAAAATTAATGTATTGATTTAAGGTTGTCGTTTCCTCTCATAAAAATGATATAAAATTGTTATAGAATGGGACCAATTGGCCTAATTAAATTATAAGAGGTAAAAATAATAAACTAGCCTCAATCTCGAGTCACAAATCACTATATTAGTGACAATTTTACCAAAATTAGTTTTTAAGGGTATATGGAAATTTCAGATAATTTTCCTTTCAAATTGGCCATAGGCATTTAAAGGATGTGTATTTACATGTAGTAGCATCCCATATTCAGGTGGAAATCAATTCCAGGCCTGAAAAGTGCATAAAATTAGTATATAATCAAGAAATCAATGTAAAAATTAACATGTTTAATAAGTGGAGCAAGTGGTTCGTGTAAGGACTTATTTTATTCGAAAATCTGTCTAGATTTCAAAAATGTTTTTAGTTTTAAGATAGATTAAGGGGTTCAAGAGTTATAAGCTTTTGAAGTTAAAATTAAAATTGAGGAAATCATTAGCCAATCAGAATTAAGAAAATATATGAAATAGTTGTTGATAACAAAAGATGAATTTGATTTCTAACCAGTGCATATAAATAGAAGTGCTGGAGGATTAGGCTCTCTCTCTGCTCTCTGCTCTCTGTTCTCTGTTCCAACACTTTGCCTAAACAAGGTGTTGCTAAAATTTTTGCTCGTAAATATTTTAAATAAAATAATGTCACGTCAATAAAAGTTAAGTGCGGTTTTAGTATCGGCAGTTTAAAACAAGTGATATTCATTTGTCCTTAAATTAAGGTAAGGTTAGTTTACCTCTAAATAAATTCGGTTGTTATCGATTCCATATTGTTTTTTTAAGTTTGTTTTCGTTTGATATTGATTTTGTTACTTGTTTTCGTTTTTCTGTTATTATATTTTTATTATTGGAAGCGTGTTTAATTTAAATAACCTCCAAACTAATGGTGCATTTCAAAAATTATTTTGAAACAAAATTAATAAATTGTGATGATCCTGAAAATAAAGAATCATCATATAAGAAGAAATATTAGTGAAACTTACCTAAAGGAATAAGCATTATCACAGAAGCAGATTTGGATATCAAAAGAGCTGTTTTCAACGGTCAACTCCAGCATCGTAAAGAAGATAAAGAGGCCATTTTAAGTGAGTGTACCAATTTTATTTACGTAATTGCTGACATTGATATTTTTACTTGTGTGTTAATTATGTCCATATTTTGTAATAAACATGATGTGCGACAACTTGTAGTCATGTCCAAAGGGAACATTAATTGATCTAAAAATAAATGGTTATTATAGTATTTACTAAATTCAGGCATAATTATACTTACGTGTAAATGATGTGGTTTCATTTTACATTCATTGGTAGGTCAAATGAATGCGTACTCATAGCGCATGCTCAGGTATTATACATTTGAAGATTTTTTTGTGTATAGGGAGTTGCACATATATCGCGATGCAATTTAAAAATTATATTTCAATATCTTCTAACAAATTCAAAATAATAAAATATAAATTGGCAACAACTCAATGTAAATTAATCACATTACCCATAATTATTAAATTCAAAATTAATAAAATATATCTACAAGCTAATAATGTACTTTCCCGTATAGTTTTAAATTGTCTTCTAAATTTGATCCCTTTCCCCTGTGAAGAGTCTTAATATGCGACTGTTAAGCTATAGGCATTACAATAAATTAAATATAATATATATATATATATATATATAAGGTGATTCATTGGTAAAGGAAATACGTTAACTGTGGATAGGGTCACCTAGCTTACTCTAAAAACCCATATTATGGGACTTACAGTTTTATGAATTTTTACCATTTCTTTTCTTACTCATCATAACTTACGAACCGCCCTGTAGATTTTTTTTATATTTGGTATACATGTTCCTCATATCTCGTGGAATATACCGATGTAACAAAAATATTGATAATCCAGGTCCGGATTTACGAAAAATTCCCAAATTCTTCCATCCTCCAAATAACACCCTGTATAATTGATTTTTTTAATTTAATCGCCATATTTGAAAAGAACTTAAAAAACTGAATTTAATCGTGTGTTTGTATTTTTGTGCACTTTGTAAATTTTAATACGAATTAAAAAAAAATTTATCTACAGGGTTTTGTATGAAGGATTGGCAAATAAGTATATTTTTCGTAAAGCCGGACGTGCATTATCATTTCTTAATGCATCGATATATCCCACTAAAAACCAAGAACCTGTATATTAAATAAAAAATTATTATACAGGGTGGTTCCCCAGTTATGAATAAAAAACGCAATAAATTTTATTTCTTCACTGCAAAATCCTAAAAAAACTAAACATGAAATTAAAATTTTAGTAGTAAAGTCGTCTGCCCCAAAAATACAAATATTTTTAAAGAAAATTTAATTTTACACTTTTCTTAATATACAGGGAAGTAAGTTAAAATTAAATAAATATGATTGAAAAAGCTTAAATCACGGTAGCTTAAATGTATCATTGATACTTTTGTAGAAGTGGGCAGTTTTGGAATTTTTTTTGAATTAGCATGTATATATCTGATCTGACGTTGTTTTAAACGTCTATGTGGCATACATGATTGTTTTTGGTTTTGGCAATGTTGTCTATTTTCGTAATGAACGTATTAAAAAAGAGGTTGCGTAATTATCCTAAAAAAGGCACTTGCGAAGATCTCATCCGAGATTGAAATGTATGCAAAAAAAAATTATTCTTATTGTTATTATATTGGCTATTAGCACCAAAAAAATAATGGTAACATTTATATATCTTTGACAGTCATAATCAATCAGTAATTTTTAAATACAATGTTTAGATTAACGTTATTGCAATTTCGGGAAGGTACATGGTGTTTCCTTTATGCAAAATCAGAAACCTTAACGGTAAACATATGCAATGTGACTTTAAAAGTCACAAATAAAGAACTTCAGGAAATAAACTTTACTATAGTGAAGCCAAGAATAACTTCAAACGAATGAACAAAAATGGACTTTACCATTATTAGTTATCAGAATACCAATATACCATGTTATAAACTTTGTAGCGAAATTTGAGTCTTTTCTAAAGCTAATTCAATGTTAGATAAGGTTGCAGAAGTGCAACCAGCTTACTTCTGACCCACTCTACAGTATTGCTATGCTTCAAGGTTTTTCAGTGCAACTATGTTTCTGTCAATGCGACACTCTTTTTTGGCGGGTAGTTTAGAACTGAAGGTAAAAGTTCAATAACCTCTAGGGTTGTCATATTACGATTTTTACAAATCTAAAAATAAAACCATTTCTTGGAAACCTTCAAAAAGTGAGTGAAGCACAGGAGAGAAAAAGGTATATACATGATAATTATTATCAATATAAAAATAGAACCAATGTTCATTGACCTCTTCTAAATTATTGACTTAGTCCAAAGCTTATTTATTATCGACCTGGACTGGATGTTGTTCTATTCTAATCTATCTAAAAGTAGAACCTCTTGAACCCGGAAGTTGTTGAATGTGTAGAAATGTATAAACCTAAGTTCATTGATTTCTTCAAGGTTACTGACTTACAGCAAAGTTCAATGACTCCTTCAGGGTAACTGACTGAACCGGAGTTTGTAAGGTTATTTTGACGCACCGTGTATGTGTAGGATTTTGATAACGTATGTAACGTGTTTTGAGTGCTGCTGAAGCTGGTTTGCATGAAAGAATTTTTTTGTGTGTATGCGTAATTTAAGTGGTGTAAATGATACGCCACTGGATTTTTAATGAAGCCTTAGTTATTGCATGAAGGAATATCTGAATGTTATAGAAAGATTTCCGCGTTGCAAGTGTTAAATTTGGTTGAGAAATAATGTTTTGAGTACATTCTTATTGATACGACACTGGTAAGACTACTGGTCTTTTGCTACTGTGTGTGGAGGAATTTGTACTGAAAGAAGTAGTTGTAGACGTGTGAGCGGGTGGATTGTGATATGGTAATGTTTTGTTAACGTACGGTAAGGAATACGTATGCATATTTTTGTTTGTAGACACTTATGTAATGTTGTGCAATAATGGTAAATAAATGCAGAGTAACGAATGAAGGTGATAGAATGTGAAGGAGTTCGTTAGATTTTCGGAAGTAAAATCCGCCTACACGTAAAATATGTATGGAAACTTGAGATATAATCTGGTGAATATGGTGAGGATAGAAGATTTCTTCGAGGAGATTTTATAAATTTTTACGTAAAATAAAGATGGCGGCGAGTGTTGTATAAGGGCAGAATGATTGTCCATGTTGGTCATAGAGACGGAGTGTAATATTCAGTTGTGATAGGTGAATTTTAAGTTTAGCGCGAATTTATTGTGACGTGCTGGCAATATGGCTAGCAAAAGGTATATAAGCGAGTACCCAAATTTGAGGGTTGAGTGTGTTTGGTTAGCTAACCATTGGAATGGTTAGTTGTTGGAGTTGCTTTGTGAAAATTTAGTTTAGC
Organism: Vesta saturnalis; assembly: GCA_036346205.1. Lineage (NCBI taxonomy): Eukaryota > Metazoa > Arthropoda > Insecta > Coleoptera > Lampyridae > Vesta > Vesta saturnalis. The sequence goes on along the minus strand of JARFJB010002176.1, from coordinate 5,009,112 downwards.
AGGGCCTATTTAGCCTCTGCATTAACCCTTAAGGGGATAAATCGTATAGACATTCACGAATAACTAATATAATACATTGTGTGTTGAAGGAAAACATTTGTGATGTTCTTCAAGAAATAAAAGTGCTTAGGCAGATTAGGAGTTAATACAACGAATATTTTGTTATTAGTGTTCGATTGTGAGAAGCGTGACCTAAGGTTATTATAAAGAGACCCGGAAGTAACAATTTATGCTAACGAAATAAAGGTTGTGAAATTTATTTTAAATATTGGTGATCGTCGAGCTTAAATGTGTACAATCATTAGCAATACCAAGGTGATTGAATAAAGGCAGATAAGAATATTAATGGGTATATATATATATATATATATATATATATATATATGTATATATATATATATGGAAATAACCATTATACATACACTATAAGACGATGTGCTATTGAACCAAAACCGCTACACCCGGACGAGAGTGAACAAACTATAGACATTGCGTTCGTGAGTACTATAACCAAGTGCGTGGGCGGATACGACCACTTCTCGTGTTTGTATTTAGTGCAGCTAAAAGTTTTTAAAAGGATTACCTGAAGCAGACCACATGGACTACAATTATAACACCGAAAAAGGATTTATGAAAGTTATGAGTAAGGACTAGAATTAAGAACCAAAACAAGTACGATTATCTTTTAAGTATACATTTTTTTCTGTTATTGTTGCATTAAGTACGGTTCATTCAGTAAAAAGGTAATAGAACTTTGATTATTTTGTTGTGTTTAGTTTAGAAAAGGAGAAATGTGCTTGTGCACAATTTGTGAATATACATCTACTGTTTATTTTACTTTGTCGTTTAATTGTGTCAATCGTGTGCCTAACTGGTTACACCTACTGATAAGCGAATTTAGTCTTTGCACATTTCCGAATTTATGGATCGATTGGAAATTGCCTAATGATCCAAATCGATCACAAACTTTCATTTTAGCTTTGAAATATTAAAACAGAACACTACCAACAAAGTACTTATTTTTCTGTCTCTATTCAGCCTACGTTACTATTTTGAAGTATTAAAGTTTAAACATATTACTGAATGGCCAATTAGGATTTCAAAGATAAAGTATTAATAAAATATAACAATCTTATTGATGATACAAGCACTAATCATTCTAACGTTAAATTATTTAGCAATTAATGAATAGTTTTTCTTTTAGATAACAATTCACTGTTAAACCGATGTTTATTTTGTTTAGAATTTTCTAAATTGGGAACATTTATTTAACTCAAAGTTTTATAACAGTTAGAAATATTAATTTGTAGATATACTAGGGACATTTTAAAAACTACATAAGTTAACGTTTTATTTTTATGAATAGCAGCTTCTATTTATGCAGGGTGTGTTCAATAAGTTATAACAACCCGTGTATCACTAAATTTTCTGAAAGTTTGAGTTGATTTGTTTGGGAGTGTGTTTGACTTTGAGAAGTTAGTGTATGAATTTACTGAGTAGGTATCTATCTTCAACAGTCAGATAGGATTAATTTACCATCTCGCCTAAGAAGATTTATTCTAGAAATTTAAGATTGTGGTGGCGCCAAGAGACATCTTTGCCGGACTGAGCTGTAGAAGTTGTGAATTTATGGTAAGTATGAGGTGTTTGAGCTTGTTATTCAATCATTTTACTACTTATTTGGACCCGCCCATTTCCCCTGTAGCTGGCTTCGCAACCCGCTTACTAATGTAAACATACGTCACGCCTAGTGCGGATTGGGCGTGTAACAAGTTGATCAAATTTCGGGAAGTCTAAAACTGGAACCAAAGCGCATTGACAAGGGACTAGAAATGAGAGTTCGATATCCTGGCCCAATGAGATTTTCGGAAGAACCAATCTTGGTACCTTCTAAATATCAATAATACACCGGACTCACTGAACTTGAAAAACTGCCGAGTGAAGCAATATATTGAAAACTCCTGCAAATGAATCCTAGGAAATAGACTCTGCAGGTAGACAAGCTTTTAAAAATCAAGTGGTTACTGGTTTTGTCAATGCTCTGTATTGCACAAAATCGTAATTCCAGAAAAGATGTACTATTTATAGAATCTGCAAAATGAGCATTCCAAACCAATGTGTACTATAAGGTATAAATTCGACCAAACCAGCTTGCCGAGGATCATCGAAACCTTTAATTATAGTCTCATCACGAGTTGTAATTTAGACGTGACTTTTTGATGTTTTCTTTAGTTTTATAACTTTTTCAGGTGATGCTAGTGGGTCTGTATCTCATTGATATGTTATTGCTTGACTGCAAATTATGTATAATACCCTTAATTTTATGGGATTCCTGCTGTGGTACTCGAAGAGTGTTTCGCGGTGCTTAACACACTTTTCGATGCATTTGTAGACAAAAATCAAAATATCCCTTACTTGTAGCGTGACCGTTTTGTTGAGGATTTGTAATCAGTGGTAAACGGGTCTTTTCAATTCTAATCAGATTGTACTAAAGGGCCCCTATTTAATTGTTTCGAAAAGAAGTGGTAGGTATTGCAATGTCGATACGAAATTCAAGTAATATCGCCGTCTTTCAAAATATTGTTCTTTCGGAACATTGATGGTTGTTCAGTAAGAGTTGATTTTAAGAGGGAGATATAACACACACCTCCATCTTTGTTTAATATTAGTGCATCGCGACTATGTAAGACAATGTGTGAACTGTGTGGTTTTCTAGTAAACTAACAGAGATATTGCGTGATGTGTTTAAGTAAGTCTAATGGATAACACACACAATGGGGTATCAACATAGAAAAACTAAGATACCATTTCAACAGCCAAAGGAATTCACCAAAAATAGCCCTCTATACTTTTTATTGTTGTGTTGGCAGTGAATGCCTATGCTATAAGTATTCATAGTCAGCGTTGGTAGAAAAAGACAACGGTGATGAATGTGTGCTTTGCGAGGATTTCATGGATAATTAATATATAGTCTCTTTGTGTTAACAAGATATTTATATCGATATACTCAAATCTGTTTATGCAATATTTTCAGAAATTTACTCTTGCGTGATTATCATTAACCTTTGCACATGCACACTGACTTTATCACAGCAACTTCTGTTTCAATAGATTAAAACTGATGTTTAGAATAGCCCTCAATATCTAAACATAAAGCTAAATGGACGGGATATATACAAAATTAACCTGCCTGATGTGGCCGGATAATATGAGATTAAGGCGCCTCTTTCGCAAGTCGATCGAAGCATTTCTTGCAACATGCATTTACATATTACTCTTTACACAGTTGCGTAGCGAGAGTAGTTTACGTCTCGGCTACCAAGGTTTCCAAAAAGCTGCAGTATAGATTACTTTAACATGAATCGGTTAAATGGATTTGTGTTAGCCATTACGGAAATTTAGGAAATAGCCATGTGTTCTTAAGAAATAACTTCCAGTTATTAGGAAACTACCGCTTGTTTCTGAGAAACGGACTCCTGTTTTTGACCTGTTCATAGCTGTTTTTGACTGGTGTTGGATTGTTGTTTAGAAAACGCGTACCAATTTTTGAGAAACTGGTAGCCGTTTCATACAGACATGTGACTGTTTTTGACCGGTTTTGAGCTGGTTCTGATCTGTTTGGAGCGGATTTTGGGAAATGGGTACTTGTTTTTCTCTTTTTATTATTATCAATACACTCAGTACATAATATTTCCATCAAGCATGATGCAACTTAATATTGTTTATTTAGTACATGTTACCTCGACCATGATCGAATTCTTGTGAAACCGATGATGGCTTGCAAATTGATTCACATCGCAATGTGTATTTACAGCAAGGGTGGGCCACTTTGCCGGAACAAGTTCTTCACTTAAAACACTTCCAGATACAATTTTAATTTTTTTTTGTATTTGTGGACCAAGATCGAGGCAAAAACGGAAATGTGAGACATCTCATGCACATCAACTATTAGCACTACCCGTCACTAGAATTTTGTCCTACTAAAGGAATTCCACCTTTAGTAAGGGATCTTTAACGTGTTAAATATCGTATTGCAATGACACTTACTGCTTTCCTTACTATCCGAAGAGTGCTTTGGTTTTTCCTCGTATTAGAAAAACCGGACAGGTTTGAACCCACGCCGCTCGGGTGAAAAACGAGCACTCTAACACCGAGGCAACTCTAATTTAATTTTTTTTTGTTTTATATAATAAATTATTGATCCGTTCACGTTTTTGTGTAAGTGCATCTGCTCTAATCGTTTTTGTCAAATTTAAAGACATATTAAATTTACAAATTCTGTTGTCTACCTTGAAATATTTGTGGAAACGTTGAGGTAGAACACATTTGAAAACGAACTAATATGTGAAGAATATGATGCAATTTTTGTATTATAAAACTATGAGCGATACAAAGCGCGCACAAGAACCACTTACAACTTGATAAGTCAATAAGAAGAAAGAAATATATACAATAAATACATCTGATAGAATAGGAACTGTTAATTGAAAATGCTAACGCGTTGGTAGTTTTTAGAGGGTATTGTTTTCAGTCAACTATCTATGTAACGCTTACGAGATAAACTATAGAGATTTATTTCATGCCACTAGATTTTAGTGCAACTGAACAATTGGATTTTTATTAAAAGAAATGGTTCACATTTAGACTATGATGTATTTGGGGACTTTCTATAAAAAGGTGTGAGTTGGGACTAATTTCACGGGATAGTAGACTACCGGAGGACAGGTTTTTTGATATTCTTGTACTGGAAGGATCAAAGATTAATTACAGACTTCTGGTTAACCGGAGCGCTCTAAAAGTGTTTAGATGGCGGGTTTATAACAGAATTTTAGTTAGAGAAACAAGACTGGTGGATCTTAATAAGCTGGATTAAATGTTTTCAAATGATTTACGTTCATGTAGTAAATTTGCAGAGCTTTTTCCGTAATACATATTATTCAGGGTTAACAGGGCACTTATTAATTAAGTGCTTAAGCGGCCTATATTTACGAGGAGATAAAAATAAGGGAATTTATATGTTATTTAAATAAACTCTATCAGGCCCGGGTGATGTTCTACTCATGAAAAAATATTTGAAAAGGGAGAATTATATTTTGTGTAAACATTTCACATTTTTACTGGGCAGGAGGGCTTACATACTAAGGGTTTTAGTTAATTCAAGTGATAGAAAACTTAATTATCAATCAGGAAAATATTAAGATAAACTTGGTTTTTTATCTGAACTGTTTAAATTATTTAAAATAGTTTCTGGAACAGAATTATCTGTATTGACTTATTTGATAGAAAATGATGCCCGTTATCTGAACCTGGATGATTTAAAACACAACTCTCTACACGTTTAGTTAATTTTTAATGGTAATTATGATTCCCAATCGGCAGGGTAAAAGGCCTGTGGAGCTACTAGGGACGCCATGGAATTGTTAGTAGATTAAGCTATTAGCATATATTTTTATATTAGATGTGTGCATGTTGTTTGATTAAATATAGTGTTATGTGTGTATTCTGAGGGAGGTTGTCAAGGAGTTGTGTTAAGATGGTGAGAAAGTATTAGAATTTTAGTTTAGATGTTTTTTCCGTGAAAGTCGGGAAAAGCGGTAGTTGTAAGGAATGGTAAGGATCTCTGGTAGGGATTGTGTCGCTGAACATTCTTCTGTTCACAAAATCTTTGTATTCTATCTGTAATGGGAAGTATGTTTGCGTGTTGTAATCTGAGGTTACTAGGATATCTGCATGGTAGTCTGTGTATGCGTCCAAGTATTCGGAGTTTACAGGGTTGATAGTTGTGCATAATGGTGCACGTAAATCAATATCAGGACGTATGTGTGTTTTCTGGTATGTTATAGTGTTTTGAGATTTGAATCTCTGACACTCTAGTAGGTTTGCTGGGTTTCGTATGCTGTAGTGTCCTTTGTACGTCGAGTTGTCAGTTTAGAGTTTTTATATGAATAGGATTCCTAGGTAAGTGGTTTCTTGTTGGAATATGTCTCTCACTGTTGTGTAATATGGACATTAGTGTTTGGGGAATTTGTCTTCGTACTAGTCGGAAAAGGATCGTTTGTGTTATTGTTGAGTGCACTGAAACTGTCCACTGGATTTTCCAGTTAGAAAAGCTACCGAAGGTTTTTGATGGAAAACGGGCTGTTCCGGTGCACTGCCTAGAAGCAGAACCTTGCGGTACGCCTGCTGTGGGTTGAAATAAATCGGGAAGTGTCGCCTATTTTGACTCCTGTCTGGTACGAGAGTAGAAGTTTGGAGAAGTGATAGGGAATATTTTGGTTGCGGATTTTGTCTAGGTGACCGGCGTGCCAAACCCTGTCGAATGCTTGCTTAATATCCAGAAACACATGCTTATAATTGAATGCTCTGGCATGGCTAAAATTTGCTGAAAGCATTTTCCGAGGGTCTGAGTGCGGTTTGGGTATGATGACGGTAGAAACTGATATCTAGTTCGTCGGAAAGTATGAGAGCATTATACATTTGTTGTATATGTCAGTCAGTAATCGGAGGGCAGATGTAAAAATATTTTTCGGTTTAAGGCGCCTTGGCCTGGAGCAGAGTTGCGTCCCTTTTTGAAGTATGCTGTGACTTGGTAGGTGGTGATAGGTAAAAGGACTTAAGTTGTCCAATTTGACTTCGGCAAGATGTCGGTTGTAGAATGCTACCCTTTAGGAGTTCTTTGAATCGGGTGTCAAATTGAGGATCTTTGGAGATCGGAAAATAAATCGTAGACGAAGACCGAACAAGTTAGGCCTTTGGTCTGTAGAGATTATGTTTCTCTGTGCGTCTGGGATTTGGGGGTTGTTTTTCCTCGGGTTTTTGTCTATCGAAGTGCCAGAGAAGGGTTTTCTATTACGGTTATCCTTCGGAGTGCCTGGTTGTCTCGCGCCTGATTAAGGCGTTGATCCGAGTGTATTCTGTCTTGAGAGCCGGATCCTTCAATCGCATTAATTGACAATAGATTCGTCTCTGATCCAGTTCACGATTCGCTGTAGTTGCGGTTTGTGGGCTATATCGATGGGTTAAGAAGGACTGAGTAAATTAGGCCTCTGATGGCTGTTTCGAGATCTTGAGTAGTTTCGGTGTTGGAATGTTGCTGGGGATGTGTATGGAGAACACATTTCTGTCCGCATCAGAAAGATATTTAATTACTGTATGTAACGGAGGTGCTGTGAAAGCTAGGCAAAATAAGGTTTTGACCTGTAGTGGTAAGTGATCGTAGTGCCTATGAAGCACTCTCCACCAAAGTAGTGGGCTATGGGTTTGGGAACGAGGATGTGGTCTATTACGGAATTACTGATATCTTCGAAAAATGTAAGTTTTGTTGATAGTGACTCTCAAAATTGGCAACTGTAATGCCAATGATAGCCTGATTAAGGTATTAAGGTCACTTAAGATTACTGAGTTGGGTAGGCTGTAAGCGTAAGTTAGTAACTTGTCAGTAAGGGTATTGGGGCCGGGCGAGTATTAATAAGAAAGGAAAACAATGGAGTAGGAAAGTGCACCATCACAGCAACATGCGTGTGGAAGGCTTTTGATTAAGGGGCATTTCCGACATACGCCCCTAGCGTTAATCGTGTCTGCTATGTAGAAAGGGATTAATGATTAGGAGAGCGGATTACGGATATCATCATACGGGTACCTGTTACACAAGCATTCGTGCAACGTCACGCCATAGGAAAGGGATGTCGGATCATTGATTCGGTTGATCTTGGCGTTAGTCAAGGTCTGAATGTAAGTGACTGTAAGAAATGTTTCATTGTGAGGGGTTCAGTGTCTGGTGTGCGTGTAAGTGTAGTGTCCACTGTGTCAACGGGGAACTGGGAGGTTCCCACCGCTTCTTGCACTGAAAGAAGTAGGACGAGTGCCCCCTTGCAGTTGTGACACTTTGGGTTAGCAGCAGATTTGCAGGAAGTGGATCTGTTACTTTCGCCATAGTTGGGACACAGACATTCCTTTTTATACCCCGAAGAGAAAAGTATTACGATTATCTAACATGACAATTTAAATTTCGACAATAATGTTTTGCACAATATATTCTTCTAATAGAATTGCAATAATAAAACCAAACAATTTTGTCATATTTTAATGACGTATTGGTACATTAAGCGCCTATCTTTTTCATGATTTCGGCAAACAGTTTGCAATGTTCTGCATCTTTGCTGAATAAAGGATGATTTCTGCAGCGATCGAACCATTGCCGAATATTTGGATAAACCTTTCCATCAATTGGCTTGTGATAATCTAAACATGACATTGTTGTGTAACAGCTAAAGTCGGCAACGGTGAGATGATCCAGAGCTACCCACTCTTTACCCTCTAGCATAGTTTCCAAAAAATCATATGCCGTTTTTAAATCGTCCGTCATTGCTGGGGTTAATGACTTGATTTCTTTTTTAAAGTATGCTAACTGAATGATCACATTATTATATATTTCATACCTAGTATACAATTATATACTCACGTCGATATCCTTAAGCAGAGCAAATATTATTCCTAGATCGAAAGCTAGTTTTTGATCCACTAAAGCCCGCTTGTATAAATCTTTTGGATATAAGGAGTCATCTTTGCCATATTTCCCTACTAAATACGTATTAATAACATGACTATCATAAAGAATATGTCCATGATCGTTTAAAGTGGGTACGGTATGTAGTGGATTCATCTAATATTATGTAATTAATAATGAGAGAATAGTGATAACACTTTACCTTTAAATACTCAGGTTTCATATGTTCCCTATTGAGCATATCGACATCATGTTCATCAAAAATAATGTTTAAAGCGTTTCCGGTTAATAAAGTGGCTCGAACCGCTGGGCTAAAATCTAGTTTGTACAGTTTAATGGTACTCATTTTTGCAAAATAGGAAAACTAAATTAAAACTAAACTGTGTCGATATGGTATTATATAGAGAAAAAAAACAATGTTTTATCTCAAGTACAAGCTGATAGTAAAGTGTAGTAAACGCTTAATAAAATTTTGGGTGTGGTTTAGTCAGATCAATAAATAATTAAAATTATTATTAATTTTATTAAATTAAATAAAATTAATAAAATTAATAATAATTTTAATTACATATTTATCTTTGAACTTATTCGTTCATAACAAAACTTATAAAAATAGATCAATAAATAGTTCAAGTTCAATTTAACAATATGTACATATATATATATATATATATATATATATATATATATATATATATATTTTGAGATGTTCAGAAAGAAGTAAAAGAAGGATCGGACAGTTTAAATAGTAATTTAGTTATAAAAGGGTGATTTCAAGCTCGATACATGTGCGAGACATTGTTTGATAGAAATCTGGTTCACGATGGGTTTAAAGTGGATTTGTTTTGGATAAAATAATCTGAATATTATTTATACAATTTGATTTCATCATAAAAAGCATTGTGCTACCAACAAAAATGTCAAGAATGTTAAATAAACTTATTTTCGTAAAGTCAATTTAGTATTTCCTTTATTTCAATAAAAGTCAAGTTTTCGAGAGTATTTTGGCAAGTGAACATTTTACAGGTGTTTAAACATAAATTGTAAAGTTAGGATTATATTAGGGATATTGTGTAAATAGTTTTAGAATGCAGGAAATGTGAAAAATTCATAAAAGGGTTATAATATGGACTTATTAGGAATATTTCTCACATATTTTTGGATGCAACTCTGTGACAAACATAGTGATATAAGTTTAATAGCAAGAGCAATGCATAGAACATTTTAACACAAAGACATTCACAGTTATATACATTTTTATAGTGAAAATTCCAGTAAGTGTGTTAAACGATGTGACTTTTTAATGCAACATTATATGATACAATGCATTTGAAATGAACAGTTAATATAATAAACACAAGTATTACAAACCTCTAGCATAACATTTTGAGTTATAAAAACGTTTTTAAATATAAGTTATTTGCAATTTTAGATTTAAGTTTGGTTATGTTGTAATTTCTAGGTTTTTTGCACAAATTTATAGTTTTTTTATATTATTAGGCTTAAATTATATTCTTAAAGTAATTAATAGGAGTTCTTCCTCAGTATCTCATAGTTTTAAAAAGGATACAAAGCATTTCACCGCAAAATTTCGTGAAATATGGGTTGAATTTAGGATTTTTTTTACATAAACTTAAAATTTCTTTAAATTCAAGATTTCAAACTCTAAAAGTGTGTTTTCCTATGTAAAATTTTACCAGGATTACGTTTATGTAATTAGATTAAGTGTAGCTTGTAAGTTTAGGTAGTTATAAGCAAATTTAAATTAGATTAGGTGATTTCGCATATTATTTTAAGGAACCATATCTTGTTGGGTGTCTATTTATTCGAAATTTTATATAGTTTTCATTTCTGTCGTTAGTTTTAAATCCGTTAGTATATAAGAAAGTTATGGCCAAATTTCTATTTTAGTCAAAATTATAAAATGTTTCGACCAATCAGAGACTTAGTTACAAAGGTAGATTTGCTAAATAAAAATTGAAGCTTTAGTAACAACCAAAAAGGTATAAAAGGAATTGCCCTGGAAGTGGTGAGCTCTCTATAATTTGTTCAATTTTTAAAAAGGTTAAAGCAGTGTTGTGTATTTGTGTAACAAGTAAGTTTTCTAACCTAATTTAATTATCGGGAGAAAGTTATAAATAACGAAGAGAATATTCTAGAGCAATTGTTTTTATACCGGCAATAATTTAAATAGTTCGGTCTCCGATACCTGTTAGTTTTCGGAAAACTTAGTACGATTTAATTTGTGTGACGATTTTGTTGAAAGTTTTCGTTTTATCAAACTTGATTTGATTACGTTCTATCAAATTAAAATCGTATTTATTTGGTCATTTGTGTTTTATTTCTTGGTACAACTTCTTTTAAATAATTTACATTTGATCCGGCATCTAAAATAAAAGTGAAATAATAATAAATTTTGGACAACATTTAAACACTTTATAAACGATACCACTCAATAAGCATTCATCTATTTAAATAAAAAATTACCAAGATAAAATTAGTGTGGAGTGTTGCTGAATTGAAGAAAACATTACTAGTTTTGGAAGTTAGTGTCATCGACAACCCGAGTACCTGTCAGCAGCCAATGGGTGTATGGTAGCAGCAAGAATCAAGTGGAAAGTGCCTGCATCAAATTGGAACAACTTGAAGACATCAATTTGCATTTGGAACAGTATATGTGAGTCACATTTTCATTATAGCCCTATTTATTGTGTACATTGTTGTGTTAAATTTCCTGCAATCATTATTTATTGGGTATATGTATTGGTGTAGAATTTCAAACAATACTTGTATAAACACCTGTAAAGGAAACAAAATTTTAGATTATTTTCAAATTCTAAATTTAATTGTAAACAGTAAATTTGCAAATCATTGTTTGACAATTTTGACATTTATTAACTTCATTCAATAACGTTACAACGCATGCGTTAGAAGTGTAAATTATATTCAGACTTATTTCTTATACATATATGATTATTTTTATAAAGTGTAATTCATATAATTACATACAGAATAAATTTAATTTCCCACTAAATACTTGACCCTATCCCAAATTGAGATTGAGCTAGTTCGGTGCACAATTAATCATTAAACATATAATTACATCTTAATTTAAATTTAAAATCTAACTAAATATAATTCCCCTCATTATAATTAATAATATTGCATCACATATATATATATATATATATATATATATATATATATATATATATATATATATATAGTTTGTACAGTTTAATGGTACTATTTTGCAAAATAGGAAAACTAAATTAAAACTAAACTGTGTCGATATGGTATTATATGAGAAAAAAAACAATATTTTTATCTCAAGTACAAGCTGATAGCAAAGTGTAGTAAACACTTAATAAAATTTGGGTGTGGTTTAGTCAGATCAATAAATAGTTAAAAGTTCAATTTAACAATATATATATATATATATATATATATATATATATATATATATATATGCCAAGAAACGTGCAGTGTGAAACTAACTGGTGGTCATTATTAATAAAAATACCTTTAACTTTTATTTAATTTCTTTGAAATTCTAATCAATTACTACATTTGACTAGTTAAACATTTCTGCAAAGTTTGGTCATATATATATATATATATATATATATATATATATATATATATATATATATATATATATATATATATATATAGCAGTGTGGTTTATGATTAGATTCGGTACTTAGTGCGGTTGTCTGGAATGCTGGTAATACGGAAGATATATAAGAATTAACAGGATATTCCTACCGGTACTTGGGGAACTGCAATAGCGCCTTTGCAGTCGAAACTTCAAATGGTTAACATCTTTAAGGGAGGCTTATAAGTATAAGTAGCTAATTATTCAGGGAATAACATCCGTCTAATTAAGTACTTCTCAAGGCTAACCATCATTTAGTTTCGATGTCGGGGCGTGGGCACCACCAAGAGCATAGTACGAATGAACGAGTTTTTCTCTTTTGTGCAGGAGTCTTATAGTAAAATTGGGATGATTCGTGGCTTCGAAATAGTTAGTTTTTCTGGGACATCACCTCCAGCATACTAAGTACTTCTTACCCTTGTCACTTTTATGCACCTTTCTCGGGGCTTGTGACCACCAAGAATGTTTTACATAAAAGTGTGCGTAGATAAATAAATACGAGATCCTGGTCGGGATACTGGTTATTTATTAGGATACGGGTTAGGATAATACGATTGGTGCAGAATAAGTTAGTACGGGATGCTGGTCAGGGTAATAATATATAGGTGCAGAATAAATTGATACTGGATGCTGGACAGGATTCTGGTTAGGCTAGTAGTTATTTATCGGGTACAGGTCAGGCTACTAGTTGCTAGTCAGGATTATCTGGTGTTACGGTAAAAATGCTCACTAGGACAAGGTGACAGATTTTCGCACAGCTAGCTCGGCGTGCGGGTGAGGTTCTAACGGGAAAATCAGTCTCGTCTCCGTAGGTTACGCTATCTACTAAAGTCGAAATCGGGAAAATGTCACAATAGGTTCCGGTAGGCGCCAGGATATTCCAAAAGAACACACCAGGGTGTGTTCGACGGCGAAATAAACGACGGTACGTAGCGCTCCGAATATCCAACTTACTACACTTACCAAATCGTAACGCTCGTAGATCCAGGTTTCCGCAATACTGCTCCACCTGAAAGGCTTCAAAATCTGCACCTTACTCTGATCAACTTACCACCGTGCAGCAATAGTCAAATTCAATACTCAATACAAATCTCTAATGTTCCCTCTACGTTAAATTACTGATCCCCCTTAAACAAATCAATATAACGCTTAATAAACTGACTTCAATTCGGTTACAACGCTTTTCTAAACGGATAAATTACGTTACGTTAATTTAATCTTGTATCAAAACAAAATCAAAACTTCTCTCATTAGAACTCGGCCAGCAATGTATCAACACCCCTTTGTTAAAGCTTAATAGTAAAATAATTACTCCAAAATAGTAACTAAGATAAACATCTATTAACTCAAAATAAAACAATTAAAATTTAAACAGCATGTCAATTTGGATAAAATGGTAATCGTATATTCTTAATTTTTTACCTCATTGAATTCTGGCCAGTAGCAAAACTATCTTAAGCTAAGAAATTCTATAAACTTGAATTACGTCCGTACGCAAATCTTACATAAAAAAAAATGAAGGTAAGATTTTATTTACCTCCCTGCATAAAATATTAATGGTATCAAAACACATTAAATAGCTTCTAAATAGACAAAGGAAACTGTCCGAGAAGTTAACAAAATGATACAATAAATTCAAAAATAATATTTACTTCCAACAGGTTCCTCCGTTAACACACATTACATAAAATATTCCATATAAAACACAACCAAATTTTATTCTCAAAAGTCGCAAGACCAACAAATAGAATATAAATTGAATTATCTAGGTCACACAGGCAAATAGGAGATGATCCTTGCTCTACGAAAGCGTCGTGTAAGGCTCGAGCGGGCCCACGATGTTACTGCTTGACGACGACAAAGCTGACTTGCATCAGGTCGCTACCACGTATTCAACTTCATTTTAAATTAATTTACAATAATGTCTCGTAACTTATTGAAGCACCATTAACTAGTTTAAATCACTTTTATAATTTCTTTTAACTCAAAGTTGTTAAGGTTCGACAAACAAACGAAAACACTCAGCAAATCGTTTTACACAGCTTACATGAATAAGTTTAATTACAAACAGAACAATCTTAAACAGTATGTGTGGTTGGGTGTTCGTTCACTACGTTCACTTAATTCTTAGGAAAGGGGTTCTCTAATTATATCTCGTTGATCATGAAATTTAATAGTCCTCGGGTTCGCAGTACAAAAAAAAACACAAACCAAACTTCTATCATAAACGCACTCGAAGATGCCGTTATTCTCAAATAAACTAAATTAATGAGCAAGCCCAGTTGAACTTCACCAAAAAAATCCCAAACTTGGTTTTATTCGACTAATCTTACAAGTCTTCAACGCTACTTAACTAAATTTCACTAGGAGCTCGCACAATGATGAAACCCCAATTCCGCTAATTCGAACGACTTCACACACACACACACGACTTCACGCGTCAAAAGCTTAGGACAGAGTCCTCCACCATTCAAAATCACGTTTTCGCCATATTAAAAAAACGTTCCCCTCTATACAAATTCAATTACACAAACCAATCAACCATTCCAATTTTAAAATTTCCACCCCCCTAAATATACGATGATACCTCGACTTAAGGCGAAGAAACTGCTACGTTTGCATTTTCCTTCGACACGATACAGAAATGTTATTGCAAAGGTACAACCAATCGCCCACCCATATTACTTATATGGATGAAAACCAACATTCCGACTCTCCAATTGTTCCTCTACACGAATGCGACAGTACGGCACCAACGCGATAACAAAACTTCTTTATAATGAAACTATAAAAAAAAATCAAACGAATTTATCTTAATAACACTCCACATATGATTCGGGCAATAAACTGAAGATTGTGCTTAAAATTCCAAAAACTACACTGACTTTTCTTAATGAAATTAGTCACTACACAAAAAATACGCAATTCCTATCTACAATGACTAAAGACAATGCACCATTGCACATTCCTAGAATTCCTTTACATACAGCTTGACCCACTCAAGCAAAACACTCATTACCTACAGTAAGCTCTTAAACTAAGTGAATAAAAGTTACAAAAAAAATTACACAATACGTATACAGGGTGTTCAAAATACCCTGACATTGGCTGCGGAACAGGATAATATACTCAGTGATATGGAAATTGCAACACCTAGAAGGGGTAGGAACTTTTTGACTAAACTTGACAGAAACGTTTGCGATTGTTTGCTTTGAGGATGTGATCATGCCTAGAGTGCGCGAACTTGGAAATTACCGCCAATTAAGCGAGGTCACATAATTGGTTTGCGCGAAGGTGGTTTTTCGTTCAGAGAAATCGCAAATCGACTTAACCGGAACCAAACCACCATCATGCGCTGCTATCAGACTTAGACTAGGAAGAGTCAGCAACTGCGCAGAAGAGGAACCGGGGGGCGAAGAAGAACATATGAGGCGCAGGACTGCCATCTTCAACTTATGGCAACAAAAGACGGATTCTCAAGTACCAGATCAATTACCGATGAATGGTTAGCCAACGAAGGTCGTCCTGTAACCCTTCGAACGGTTTACCGCAGAATCATAGCTTTCAGCTTACAATTCTATTGGCTACACCTTGTGTTACCACTACCGGCTCAACATCGACAGCAACGCTTGGAGTGGTGTAGGTTGCGACTGCACTGGAACCAAAAGTGGCATAGGGTGATATTCAATGATGAAACCCTATTGGGGATGCATGATGCCCGTATGAGGGTCAGACGAAGATGTGCGGAACGATGAAATGTTGAATTTTCCGTTGCAAGGCATGTGCACTAAACTGTAGGGATTATGGTATGGACTGCTATAACTTATGGGAGTGGGTCTCGTTTGGTATTCATCCGAGGCAATATGAACGCCCAACGATATGTGGATGAGGTGGTAGAACCCCATATTCTACCCTTTCTTCAACAGTTGGAAGACCCACTTTTGCAGCAGGATAACGTCCTTCCCCCATATTGCAAGAGGAAGAATTTTGCAGCATCCTCCGCAGACGCCGCAAGCTCTACAGCACGATTTACAGGTTACTTGGGATACAATACCTTAAGAGGACATCGACCATCTGCTCGAATCGATGCCACGACGAGTGAAGAAGTGTGTAACGAACAGGGGGGGACCAACCCATTATTAATAAAAATTATGTTTATATTTTGTTCTTTTTCTTTGAAACTTTAATCAATTGCTACCTTTTAGTAGTTAAACGTTACTGACAAGTTTGGTCAAAAAATTCCTACTGCTTCTTGGTGTTGCAATTTCCATGTCACTGAGTATACTACAGGTACAGGATAAAATATATTATAGGAAGTGGGAGAAGGAAGAAGCTTACTTCTAGGCCACTCCACAGTGTTGCTATGCTTTTTGGTGCAACTATGTTTCACGGTGCTGTCAATGCGACACTTTTTGTTGGTGGGAAATTTAGAAATCAAGGTCAAAGTTCGTTAACCTCTAGGGTTGTCATATTACGGTTCTTAAAAATCTAAAAATAGAACTAATTCCTGGAAACCTCAAGGTTTATTGACTTTAAGAGGTGAGTGAAGCATAAAAGAGAAAATGGTATATACATGGTGATTCTTATAAATCTAAAAATAGATCCAGTGGTCATTGACCTCTAAGTTATTGACTTAATCCAAAGTTTATTTACCATTGACCTGGACCGGATGTCGTTCTATTCTTAGAAATCCAAAGTAGAACCAGTTCCTAAAAATTGGAGGCCTTAGATCGACGTTCATTGTCCTCTTGAACCGGGAAGTTGGTGGATGTCTAGAAATTTAAAAACCATAGTTCATTGATCCAGGGTAACCGATTGAAGCGGAGTTGATCAAATTTTAGGAAGTCTAAAAATAGAACCGAAGTTCATTAACAAGGGACTGGAAGTGAAGGTTCAATAACCTGGCCCAATGACATTTTCAGGAGATTCAATCTTGGTACCTTCTAAAAATCAGTAATCCACCAAACTCATTGACTTTGAAAAACTGCTGAGTGAAGCAATATATTAAAAACTCCTGCAAAAGAATTCTAGAAAATCGACTCTGCAAGGTACGCAACCTTCTAAAAATCAAGTTGAAACCTGTTTTGCACAAGATCGTAATTCCACAAAAAACGTACCATTTATAGAATCTGCAAAATAAGGATTCCAAACCAATGTGTACCATAAGGCATAAATTCAACCAAATCAACTTGCCAAGGATCATTGGAACTTTTAATTATAGTTTTTCTTTTAAAATTTCTTAAGTTGCAGTTTAGAAGTGACTTTTTGATATTTTCTTTAGTTTTATAACTTTTTCAAGTAGTGCAGTACCATTCGTTGGTATATTATTGCTTGACTGCAAATTATTTACAATATCCTTAATTTTATGTAATTCCTGCTGTAGCACTCGAAGAGTGTTTCGCTGTACTTCACACAAGAAGTGGTAGTTTTTGCAATGTATCCATCCTCATATCTCTTCTACAATTGAGATTACGTGATTTATAGAACCCGTGTTTCGCTCCATTTTCCCCATCTACAGCACGTGTAGATTACATAATGGTTCATCAACATCTGTAACAGGTAACATTTATACTTTTCAAAATATCAACCATATTTTAAATTATTAGACAAAGTAAAATGCACTCAGTCAATTTAAGTTGCCTATCCTAAAGACAATACTTTAATTTTAAATATCCTATAAATCCAAAAATAATCAAAATAAAGGTTATCTCGCAGGTCAAGCTTAAAAGAGCCAGTTTTCAGTTTTGGTATGATATCTTTGGTCATTAGACATCGACAGAGAAGGTTGCTAAAACTTCAGAGTGGTAAAATTTAATTTAAGTGAAACCGTTATAGATGGGATTTATTTACACTTTCTAGTTATTTGAAGTGCTAATGAATTGGATATTAATTGTTTAATTAGCATTCTTGTTTTTTGAATTGATAAGCACCTCTCTTTTCTGAATGCCATAACACCTGGGTAAGAATCCTTTTTTTTATTACTCCTTTAGTCACACATTAAATGCACATTGTCTTCCTGTTAAAAAGAATAATTTAAATTAACAAACCCCCTTATTGTAGCTTCAGCACTTTACCGTTTTTGAGAACTGCTTGAAATTATACCGAGCTTTGCACACTGCCTGCATACATCGTGTAGGCGCCCTATTCCTAAGATCTCGGCCAACGAGTGCATCGATCAAAGGTCTGGCAAGTAAATTATCCATTTTTGATCCAGCTCGCTCTTCAAGCACTCTCACCCAGTGAGGACGTTGAAGTCTCTTGTAAATAGTATAATTATATTATATATATATATTATATATATATATATATATATATATATATATATATATATATATATATATATATATATATAGGTAGAAAGAATAAGTGAGTTATCATTAGATAACGATAAAATAATAAGGTTACCTTTTCACTTTCAACCTCATTCTTTTCTTTTATATTAGTGTGAAGGGTTATTCGCATTCCAAAATTGAACATTGTATTTCTTTAAATAACGTAATTGGTAATATTTATTAAGTATATATTTATTAAGATTGTAATTACATACTCACCCTAACCGTACTTTATTACGTCATGTAATTTATAGTTGCGGAAAATTAATTATAGTTACATAAGGCCTACGGTACAGTATAACTAATAGTATTATATTGGCAGAATACCGGATGCTTCGCAAGCGCTTGCCCCGTAATCGGTACGCGTTATTCACTTTTGCTCTTAAGACCTCGGCCACCGGTTAGGTTGCGTAAACGTAACGTAGTAAATTCTGAAGAGTTAATTGCGTAATAGGGATCGCGGATACCCCTAACTTTGGTTATGTTATATTTAGACGTTAAGTATATTTTGAGTTGGTCTTAATTCTTTGTACAATTATATATGAAGGACATTTGTTTATTATACGATTAAGTTCATATTTGCTCTTTATTTTGTTGTCGTTGTGGGTACTTGGATTCCTGACTTGGCCCTTTCCAGGAAAGTAAACTGATGGCTCCAAAGGGCCTGGCGCCTAATAAATAAATAATTTGAGCTTGATATCGCCCACGCCCATACAGAGCTAGCTGGACGATTTGTGCTACCGACCCACAGCGGAGCAGTGTAGTCCTTACTATTTGGTTTGGCGAATGGTTTCTTTCTTTATATTATTTTTTTTTTAGCTTTAGATAATAGAGTTTGGTAGCACATCTTTCTAACATTTATACTAAACTACAATCAATATTGTAGGTAGTGGACCGAAAAATTTTATTATTGTAATAAACATTTTCAAATCGCAATTGTTACCGCGAAAGAAAGGATACTTAATGGGTCGTGATTTCATAATGTTTTCCGTGATATTTTATTTTATACATTTTGTGTAAGAGATATGTGAATGTATGTACTAAGGGTTGAAAAGAAAAGGAGGGACATATGTTAGGGTAGAAACAGGTGTCCGACTTTACTGAAGGAGTGTGACGAATCGTTGTAAATTTTTGAACGTACATTCACTGTGTAAAAACGTCACTAGTTAATAATTAATTACGTCGGAACATATCGCAAATCAAAAGACATCTTTGTTTGGTACTAGGAAATTCGGGACCGATAAGGTTTGTTACGGACGAATGCACATTTTAAGAATTAATACTTCTTGTAGTAATAAATATTGAAAATGTTCCCACTTAATATTTCTTATATTGCCGTCCTTCTAAATATCGTTTTTTCGGAACATTGATAGTTGTTCAGTAAGAGCTGCTTTTAAGAGAGATACATAACACATATCTCAATCTTTATTTAATATTAGTGCACTGCGACTATGTTGTGTTGTGCGTGAACTTGTTAGTTTCCTAGTAAACTACGAGATATATTGCGTGATATATACCGGGCGGGAGTTTGAAAACCTGCAATGACAAAAAGAGATATGAAAGAAATAAAAAATTTCTATAACAATGAGAGGGAATACTTATGACGTATTTTTCGAACTACCTCCACTCCCCCTTTTTCATACTGACTTAAAGATCTTAAATCACAGTACCCCACTTATGATATCTCTCTGGAAAGCTTACTAAACATGCTAATCATTGATCATAAAAAAGTAGGGTTAACTGAAAAATTAACCTCAAATTTGAGGATAATTCTTGAGAAAATTACAATGACTTTTATCTTTTAAACAAAGAGAGGTATGAAAAAAATAAAAAATACTTTTCAACCCCCTTAAGCCTCACCCGTGACTTAAACACCTTAAATGCGAATATTCCACTTGGGGCACCTCTATGGAAAGCTTATTCAAAATGCTAATGGCCTTAAGAAAAAAATTGGTAGCATCTAATACTACTTTAAATTCAAGAAAACTTTTATTTAAAGAAAAACAAGTACACTATAGAAAATAATTACAATAATTGTTCGAAATAAGGCCATTCTGTTCAGACTTTCAAATTCTTGTCTAGCGTTATAGAAAATGTGTCTTGGAATGTTCTGACACGCTTTTATTGTCCTCTGGCGCAATTCATCTAAGGAAGCTGGTTGAGTTCTGTACACTAAAAATATAATGTAACTCCCCAGAAAGAAGTCCATTGGAGTAAGGTCGGGTGACCTTGGTGGGCACTTAATTGAACCCCTTCTACCCATCCACTGTCGTGGATAAAATTTATCCAGCCACTGTTTCGTATTAATAGCATAATGACGAGGGGCTCAATCCTGTTGAAAATGCACAATGTCTTCATTAAGAATTAAATTATCTTCTAAGTCCATTTGATATTCAATTTTATGAACAATTAATGGCTCTATTAAATTGCTAAGCATCTGCACGTATACCTCGCTGGTTAAATTACCCTCGAAAAAATGGGCCTATTATTCGGTCACCCAGTATTCCCGCCCAAACATTAAGTTTCTCCGGATTCTGGGTGTGCCCTTATGTAAAATGATGTGAATCACTCCAGTAGCGATAGGTTTATTTGTTTATATGACCATTTAAAAAACTGTACATTCATCACTAAAACAAATGTTTCTGGTCAGTGTGGGTCCTCTTTGAATTTTGTGTGTCATAATTTCGAAAAACTGAATTCATCGATCAGGATCATTGTCACCGAGTTCTTGTAAAATTTTCATCTTGTACGGGTGAAATTTGTGCATATTTTAATACTCTTCTGTTCTCGGTCCCTGTCTTTTTTATTTCCAACAGATCCTGTTTCTTGGAATGTTCGTACCAAACCTTTAACATAAACATGAGTTACGTTGCTGCCAGGATGTCTTTCATTAAAAGCAAAGGCTGTTCTTAAATAACACATCTCTTGACCACCATAAAAAAATAATTTCAATTATTTCTTCCACGCTATAAACCATTTTTGAAAACTAAAGCTTGACATTTTGTTAAAAACAATTCTTTTTTATCACCTAGATAATTTAGTGTTTTTTGTTTCTGAAATTTGCGGGTACCATCTTTCATCTGGTTCATTTTTAATTGTTCAAAATAACTTATAGAGTGGAAGAAAGAAATAAAATTATTTTTCTTTAGGGTGCGCTGCTGAAGAATGTGCTATTTAAGAGCAGCCCTTACTTTTTTAAAGTCATATAGGAAGCTAAGGGCGTTGAAAGATACATCGTTTGTATTCCCTCCGGTTGTTATAGAAACCATATTTTTTATTTTTTATCATCTCTTTTTGTTTAAAAAATATTACCATTGTAAGTTTCCAAAAGCCCACCCGGTATATAAGTCTAATGGATAACAAAATGTACTGTACAACCGAGGCAGCTCTAATTTAAATTTCTTTCTTCTTTAAATTACTGTACCATTGTAGACAGAAATATAATAACGAAACATATGAAATAGTTTTACTCTGATATGGCAGATAGAATAGGAATTATTAACTGAAAATGCTAACGCGTTGGTAGTTTTTAGAGAGTGTTGTTTTCAGTGAACTATCTATGGAACGCTTGGTGGATAATGTATAGTGATTTATTTCATGCCACTAGATTTTAGTGCAACTGAACAATTGGATTTTTAATAAAAAAAAGGGTTCACATTTAGACTAGGTGTGAGTCAGGACTAACTTGACGTGATAGTGGGCTACCAGAATATGTACACATACAGGATTTTTGATATTGTTTTGCTGAAAGGACCATAGATTAATTACATACTTTTGGTTAACTGGAACACTCTAAAAGTGTTTAGATGGCGGGTTTATAACAGAATTCTAGTTTGAGAAACAAAACTAGTGGTTTTTAATAAGTTGGATTAAATCTTATCAAACGATTTACCTTCATGTAGTAAATCCCAGGACTTTTTTTGTAATGAATAATCAGGATTAATAGGACACTTATTAAATGCTTAAGCGGCCGATATTTACGAGGAGATAAAAATAAGGGAATTTATATTATTTTTAAATTTGAATTCTATCAGGTCTTGATGGTGCTTTACTCATTAAAGGTATTTAAAACTGGAGAATTATACTTGCATAATAAAGGGTTTTAGTTAATTCAAGTGGTAGAAAACTTAATTATTAATCAGGAAATTTTCAAGATAAACTTGATTGTCTATATGAACTGCGTACATTATTTAAAACAGTACATATTTATTTCGGGAATAGAATTGTCTGTATTGACTTGATTGAAAATGAATGATGCTCGTTATCTGAACCTGGATGATTTCAAACACAACTTTCTGCACGTTTAGTTAATAGGTAATTATAATTATGATCAGCAGTCAAGCGGCCCGTAAAGGTACTAGGGATGCTATGCAGTTGCTAGTAGATTAGGCTATGCGTGTATCTGTCCGACGGTCGAAGAAAACTATATCGTGGCAGAAACTGAACAGCATGTACTAGACGGAGCTGGTCTGGAATGGTTAAGTGTTGCGGGCAAAGAATGTCCGAGCCGGCAAAAGTCTCAAAACAAACTCTGATTACACCATTTTTGTAATATGCTCACGCTTCTCCTATTGTTCTTCTGTTATTCTCCTGTTGCGATGACTTAGTGTTGTTGTATAGATTATAATCTATAGTTTCGCATTTTGGTATTAAAAAAGGATTATTTTTATTGTGATTAACGTACATTCTTATATTGGCGTGTTGCTTGATTAATTATAGTGTGATGTGTGTACTCTGAGGGAGGTAGTGAAGAAGTTCAATTAAGATGACGAGAAAGTGTAAGAATTTGAGTTTAGGTTTTTTTGCTTGAAAATGGGGGAAATCGGTAGTTGTTAGGAGTGCTAAGGATCTCTCCGGCAGGGATCGTTGTCGCCGAAAATTCTTCTGTGTGCAACGTTTCGTTGTAATCTTTGTATTCTATCTGTAATGGGAGGTATGTTTGCGTGTCGTAATCTGAGGTTATTTTGATATCTGCACAGTAGTTTCAGTATGCGTCTAAGAGTTTACAGGAGACGATGTTTAGGGTTGATAGTTGTGTATAACGGTATTCAGAAATCAATAACATGACGTACGTACGTTTTCTGGCATGTTGTAGTGTTTTGAGATTTCAACCTTTGATTCGACCCCGAGAGCGCCCAGTAGGTTTGTTCGGTTTCGTATTCTCTCTAGTGTCCTTTGTACGTCGTGTAGTTAGTTTCTGTGAATATGATTCTTAGGTAAGTGATTTCTTGTTGGAATATGTCTTTCATTGTTGAGTAATATGGACACATTACTGTCGGCCAGTTTGGGAAATTTGTTTTCGTAGTTGTTTGGAAGTTGGAAAAGGACCGTTTGTATTTTGGTTAGGTTCACGGAAACTCTCCACTGATTTTTTCAGTTGTAAAAGCTCCTGAAGGTTTTTCATAGAAAGCCGGAGGCAGTTCCGCTGTGCATTGCTCAGAAGGCTGTGTTATCCAAAAATTGCGCAAGAGATACTCCGGGTTATGTGACAGTGGGGACGTCAAAAGCGAAAACGGTGTAAAGGATCGGGGCTAAAGCAGAACCTTGCGGTAAGCCTGCTGTGGATTGAAATAGATCGGCAAAGGTGTTGTTTGTTTTGACTCCTACTTACCTATTAGTCTGATACGAAAGTAGAAGTTTGGAGAAGTGATAAGGGATATTTAGGTTGCGGATTTTATTTAGTAGACCGGCGTCCCAAACCCTATCGAATGCTTGCTTAATAGGCAGAAACACAGCCCATTTAAATTGCTTATGAATGCTTTGGCGGTGTCTGTAAGCATCTTGAATAAGGGGTCGTGACAAATTCAGTTAGGACGAAAGCCGAATTGGCTGTTGGCTGTTAGAAAGAAGTTTATTGAATTCAAGGTGATCTCTAAGTCGCCTGGCTAGAATGCACTCAAAGTATTTTCCGAGGCAAACGGTGGGATCTGAGTGCGATTTGGGTATCATGACGGTAGTCCGTTCGAAATTAGGAAAGTATTAAACATTTGTTGTAGATGTCAGTCAGTAATCAGAGGGTAGATGTGTCAATATATTTCCGGTTTAAGCCGTCTAGGCCTGGAGCAGAGTTGCGTCCTTTTTTGAAGTACGCGGTGACTTGGTCAGTGGTGATCGGTGAAAAGACTTCAGTTGCCCAGTTGGATTTCGTGAAGATGCCGGTTTTACAGTGCTTCCAGGCGATCTTTCAGGAATTCTTAAAATCGTGTGTCGAATTGAGGATCTTCGGGGTTCGGAAAATAGATCGCAGACGAAGACCGAACAAGTCGGTGTCTTGGTTAGTACAGATTATATTACCCTAGGTCAGGGATTTGAGGGTTGCTTTTATTCGGGTCATTCTATCAAATTGTTGCCAGAAGAATTTTCCATTTTGGTTATCCAACACGGAGGCGAGGAGTCTCCGGAGTGTCTGCTTGTTTCGCGCCTGTTTAAGGCGTTGAGCCGATTGTATTGAGAGCCGAATCATTCAATCGCATTAATTGACAATACATTCGTCTCTGATCCAGTTCATCATTTACTGTGGGAGCGATTTGTGGACCATGTCGATGGTTTTCGGTGGGGCTGACGTTCCGACCGCTTTCTTGATTACGGAAATTAAGTCTTTGATGGCTGTTTCGAGATTTTGGGTAGTGAGAAGTTTCGATATTGGAATGTTGTTGGAGATGTGTTTGGTGAACATATTCCAGTCTGCATTAGAAAGATACTTAATTACTGTATGTAACGGAGGTGCTTGGCAAAATAAAGTTTTAACCAGTAATGGTAAGTGAACATCTGAGGTGATCGCGGTGATTATAAAGCTCTCTCGACCAAAGTAATGGGCTATGGGTTTAGAAACAAGGATGTGGTCTATTATGCAAGTGCCGATAACTTTGAAAAATGTGGATTTTGTGTTGGTGACTCTCAAAGGCGCCTGATTGCGTTTCCACTGTTCGTATAGTCACCAAATTAAGAGTGGCGGGTATTAAAGCACCTAAGATTACTGAGTTGGATAGACTGGAAGCGGAAGTTAGTAAATCGTCAGTAAGTGTATTGGAGCCGGACGAGTTGTAATAGGAAGAGAAAACAAAGGGAGTAGTAAAGTGCATCGTGGCAGCAACATATTTGAGATGCTGTAGGTGCGAACGTAATAGAAAACTGGTTTACGGGATAGTCCGTTTAGAGTATTGGACTGTGTGTAGGAATTGTAGTTTGTAAAGTGTGCATTTGTCTGTGAGTTTCAGTAATAGATAGGATGTGTACGTTGTGTGCGTGTAGCAAGATTTTGCTTAAGGGACATTCCCGACGTACGCCCCTAGCGTTAATCATGCCTACTATGATGAAAGATATTAATTATTACGATTACGATTATCTAATATGACAATTAATTTTTTTAATAGAATTGCAATAATAAAACCAAACAATTTTATCATATTTAATGACCTATTGGTACATTAAGCGCCTATGCTTTTCATGTGTTCGGCATACAGTTTACAATGTTCTGCGTCTTTGCAGAATAAAGGATGATTTTTGCAGCGATCAAACCATTGTCGAATATTTGGATAAACCTTTCCATCAATTGGCTTGTGGTATTCTAAACATGACATTGTTGTGTAACAGCTAAAGTCGGCAACAGTGAGATGATCAAGAGCTACCCACTCTTTGCGCTCTAGCATAGTTTCCAAAAAATCATATGCCGTTTTTAAATCTTCCGTCATCGCTGGGGTTAAGGACTTAATTTCTTTTTTAAAGTATGCTAACTGAATGATCGCATTATTTTATATTTCATACCCAGTACGCAATTATATACTTACGGCGACTTTCTTAAGCACAACAAATATTATTCCTAGATCGAAAGCTAGTTTTTGATCCACTAAAGCCCTTTTGTATAAATCTTTTGGATATAAGGAGTCATCTTTGCCATATTTCCCTACTAAATACGTATTAATAACATGACTATCATAAATAATACGTCCATTATCGTTTAAAATAGGTATGGTATGCAATGGATTCATCTAATATTATTTAATTAATAATGAGATAATAATGATACACTTTACCTTTAAATACTCAGGATTTATATGTCCCCCATTAAATATATCCACATCATGTTGTTCAAAAGTAATATTTAAAGCGTTTCCGGTTAATAAAGTGGCTCGAACGGCAGGGCTTAAATTTAGTTTATACAGTTTAATGGTACTCATTTGTGCAAAATCGGAAGGCGCTTCTTAAATTAAAGCTGTCGATATGGTCTTATATAGCAAAAAAAACATATTTATTATCTCAAGTACAAGCTGATAGGAAAGTTAATTAAATACTTAATAAAATGTTGTGCGTGGTTCAGTGAGATTGATAATTACGTAATCGTGGAAATATGTGGAATGCCTACTTTTTGAACTGATTTCTAAACTATTAAATATCTGACTACAATAATATTTTGTTTAAAAAACTAAAGCAGGAGTTTGGGATTAAATTAATTAAATAGGACAAACATGTTTGAAGCAAAATTGTATTTATAATCAAACTAAATCTTTAATGATAGATGGTTTATGGACGAATACAAAATACTAGTTTCTTGAAAACAGGTAAGTAAAGAAAGTGGCGTCTTTCTTACCCCTGCACATCATGCTATGTAGTCCCAGCCGAGATTAGTTCAGTTCGAACTAGAAGGGTACAAACAATCTGAAGATGGTTATTGCGACTATGAAACCGGTTTGTTTCAGAAAAACAACCGGAAAACCGAAGCACGTGATATAGACATGAGTAAAATAAAAGTATTGAATACATTCTATATATAAATGTAAAGTGCATGTATAAAACGTTTAAAAACTTCAGTGCACCGCATTATTTCTTAAAATTGTAAATTTAGTGAAAATTCTGAATAATTATAATTTTTACTAAGTGGCAACGGCCTCCTCGGAGGACGGGTGAGCAGACAGAAGTCAGGGCACCCTATTGTCCTTGGAGGAGAAATTACCTCAAAAGGCGGGTGAGTCTTGCGGGACAACGGCATAGGATGGGGAAGGCAACGGAATACCACCCCATTAAAGGCCCAAAGAGCATCCAAGAAAAAGGTGAAGAAGGAGAAAAGTATGAGTTCTTCGTATATGAATCAATCGGGAGTAATACCTTCCCATTCGGATCTCCGGGGGAGGCAATATCCAAGGAATTCAAAGAAAAAATTAAAAATGTTAAGAGTGGGCACTTGGAACGTTAGAACATTGTTAGGCAGCGAAAAGTTAGAAAATCTTAGAAGATAAATGGAAATAAATAAAATGAACATCGTAGAGATAAGTGAGGCAAGATTAGAAGGGGAGGGAGAAAAAGATACAGAAAATGCTACCCTCTATTATAGAGGAGAGTTTAGAGGAAGGAACGGACTAGGATTTTTAGTACATAAAAAAGTAAGAAAGAGCATTGAAAGAGTGTTTTGTAACGGTGATCGAATATTGCCTTGTAACTCCAAAAAAGCGGTTACTAATTCAGGTTTACATGCCGACAGCTGACTATAACGATGAAGAAGTAGATGAGGTTTATGAGATAATAACATCACTATTGGAAGATGAAAGCAAAGGATGCTGTAAAATAGTTATGCGCGAGTGGAACGCGAATGCTGGTGAAGAGAAAGTGGAGGGGGGGGATTGTAGGTGATTATGGAGTGGGAAGTAGGAACGAGGGAGGAGAACGTTTAATAGAATTTTGTCAAAACAGGAAAGTGGTTCAAAATCACAAGAGAAAGATGTATATATGGAAATTACCAGGTGACAGGTGCTGAAGGTAAATAACCTTTAACTTAATAGAAGCAAGATTTAGAAATGGTGCAAGCAAATCACATGGTCTTCCGGTGGCAGGCATAAACAATGACCATATCCTTTTAGCGTCAGAAATAGGTATAAGACTGAAGAGACTGCAAAACCCTAAACAATGGAGAAAATGGAACTTAGAGAAACTGAAGGGAATAGACAAGCCCGCATCAGAGCAAGATATGGAAAGGGAATTTGACAAGACTGAAGTTAACAAAAATAACAGCGCTGAAGAATGTTGGATTAGGTGCAAGGTTGCAATACAATCAGTGGCGGAAAACAAGGAAGGTTACAGGAAAGGGGAAATACCGAAAAAACCTTGGATAACATCGTAAATGACAGAATTAATGAAGGAAAGAAGAAAGTACGAAAGACAAAATATGGAGGGAGGAATGTAAAAAGTCGTACAAACGGTTAAACAACATGTTACTAGGCAGGAATGGTTAAAGGCAGAATGTAGGCAAATAGAATATTTGGATAGGCATGCAAGACCTGATCTGGTCTATAACAGGGTGAAAATCTTATCATGGGATGGGAGTAAAAAGCAAGGGAAGCAAACAAAGGAAATAGAAAGCAAAGATGATTGAACATTGACAGAACTGAGTGAAGTGCTTACAAGATGGAAAGAATACTTAGAAGAATTAAATGTTTAAGTGAAGAAAAAGGTTTGAAGGAATTAAAGGAATTGTGTAATAAGATCTATGGCCAGAAGATTTTGTTGAAATGTTATGATTCCGTTAGAAAAAAATAAGGGTACTAAGAAGTGTGAGAAACACAGAACTATAAGTATAACAGGTCACACGGCAAAAATATTGTTACGGGTCTTAGATAAAATATTGAGAAAAACCATGGAGGAAAACATGGGGCAAGAACAGTTTGGATTCACGAGAGTTGTGGGAACAAGAGATGCAACCGCGAAAAAGCATTTGATTGCGTGAAGTATGAAAAACTGGTGGATGTATTGAAAATTAAAGGAGTGGATTGGAAAGAGAGAAGGTTAATCAGCAAACTGTACATGAATCAGAAGGTAACGATGAGGGTAGGAGACATCATGACAGAATGGATTGATATCGGAAGAGGAGTAAGACAGGATAGTTGTATATCTCCAACCTTGTTTAATATGTACTTGGAAGAGATGGTGGAAGAACGTTTAAAATCTTTTAAAGGAATTACTATTCGAAGACGACAAATACAGTGTATTAGGTGTGCTGATGACATGATAATATTTGCTGAAAACACACGGGAACTAAGCAGTATGTTAAAACAACAAGAAAATATGGAGTAAATGTATGGTATGAGAATTAAACACAATAAGACCAAAGTTATGAGAGTTTGACAAGAAGAAAATATGGACCTAAAATTCAGAGGAGAAAAGCTAGGACAAGTGAGAAGGTATAAATACCTGGGGACAGAGTTAATACAGAACTGGAAGAGTGAAGAGGAAATTAAAATGAGAATAAGAATCGCGAAACGGGGCGTATAGCAGGAAAAGAAAGTTAGCAAAGCGTTTCATATGGAGTGTCCTGCCTGTGAGACATGGACAATCAGCAGTAAGATGGAAAATAGATTAGAAACATTTGAGCTGTGGGTGTGGAAGAAAATGTTGAAAATCAAGTGGACGGATCGAGTAAGAAATGAGGAAGTATTAAGGAGAGTGGGAGAAAGAAGGGACCTATTAAGCACTATTAAGAAAAGGAAAAGGAGTTGGTTTGGGGATGTTACGAGAGGAAATAGTTTGCTAAGAGATGTTCTGGAAGGGTCAGTGCATGGTGAAAGGAAGAGAGGAAGAAGAAAGAGGAAGTGGATAGATGATTTGAAGGAATGAGGTGGTTATCTAGGAGTGAAAAAAGAGGCCATGGCTAGAAAGTCGAGGAGAGAAAACACCTGATGACGTCGATAAACAGACCTTTATATTACTAATTTTGAATGCGTCTAGGTCATCAATTGAACTTAATTTTCCGAGTAGTTATGAAAAATATGAAAACGTGATTGCCATTTAACACAACAATTTAGGACATTCTAATCGATTCCAAAAGACTGTATTTTTAGTTGATGTTTCAACAAAATGTCATTTATCTTCAGATTTGTCACTGACTACTTTTATTTCTCGTTTTTCGTATTGAACTGTCATCTGTTGGAAAGAAAGGAAGAGTCAACGTGTTTCATTCTTTCCCCAATGGGAGGGCATGCTGATTAATCTTTCCAAGTTTTTTCAGGCCAGGCATGAGTTCCTAACATACATACATTGCATATGGATGGATGGTGGGATTAAGGATAGGTACGGTCGGGTATGATTGAAAAAAGTTGGGGTTAATATCCCGACGTTCGCCTAAATAACCGCACATGATGTGCGAATGCGCAGTGATCATGCTTCTATATGTATATGAAGAAAACCTCCTGAAAAATCTCTCTACAAGGTAGGCGGTAACTGGAATCGAACTCATTAACTCCCTAATTCTAAGTAGATCATGTTACCACTGACTTACTAGCTCGGTGTGAAGTGTTGGAGTCTGCGGTTGTATATATGCTGGTTTGTTTATCCTATTTGCAATAATGTTTTTTACGCTATTAATAATCTAGTTTAAAAGTAATCTTGAATTTTAATTAAAATTATTGTTATATAGAGCTTTCAAAGTTGATTGTGTATGCTATAGCTTTTACATGTTTTGCAAGTGATGACGTAGATTGGAATCACTTCACAGTATTTGTGTATTTTTCTTCACTTTTTGACTATATATTTATACTCATACATTATCCCTGGTTTTTTAACATTTGAACTAAATGAAATTAGGAAAAACGGCAAATACAATGGTTTTTATTGCTGCCATTGCTTTTTATTAAAGCAACGATTTTAACTTTAGCTGTTTCGGTGTGTTCACAACACTTATTTTATCACATTTTCACCCTTATTATATTTGCGATTTGTCAGTTTGTAATGATGCAAATCCTTTATATAAATTTCCTACCCTAGAAATAAATTTCTTATCCTAGAAATAATTTCCTATCAAAACTTATTCCTATTTTCCTCCACAACTGTTAATAAATGTTATCAGTTGTCCACTCCTTTCCCACTTCCCACAATTCCTCTATAAATACCCGACCACCTTGCATATACTTTTTACTGTTATAACAGACCTACAAATTTACCTATTTACACACATTCATACCTGATTTATACACTTCAATTACATTCATTTTACCTGTCCTGCCAAAACAAACCAGTATCCTGATTCACATCCTCAAACCAATCACTACAGCTTTCATTAATCTAGACCACCAAACCACCCCTTTACCTTCCTTCTCTACGACTTTCAATCAAACTCCAATCACCTTGCTTTAACACAAATAAGACCACGTTTATGTAGAACAATCTTGACGGTAATTGCACCGAGAACGATACATAAATTGGCGTAGGGTATGAGATCCTTAGTTAGACGGAGGCTGCGCCCTGCATAACTAAACAGTTCGACGCCCCAAAGTATCCATACACCATTCTACCACCCCCCTCACAAGATAGAAAAGCGTAGTAATTCACGTTACTATCTTGGTTGTGTATTGCACCGAGACGGGCTTTGAATTATTTACCGGAGGCGCTGTTCATTAAACGCAGATCAAGCCCCAAATAGTTAACAATTTCCACTTAACCAAGACCACCCTGAGCCATACACACCCTTATATCGTTGCCGGTAGGTAACCTCTGAATACGATATTCCCTTCAATAAATATCCCGCAACACTTGCTGTTAAAACTTCTTATATGTATATACAAGAACTCCCCCGTTACCCTAATTAATCTAGTACCTGATTTCAATTGGAAATTAGAATAGTTATAATCACCTGATCCGATATATCTCCTCCACGCTGCATACATCCTGCAACACACCCTCATATATTGGAAAACATCACTACCCGCTTAACTAACTGGCCGATTTACATACATTAAAATAATAAAATAATGGTATACTTATTAAAACCAACTCACCTGTTTGGTAAGTCCTTAATAACTTCCATTTTACATTACCGCTGTTCAAATTACACTTAACTAGTACATCCTAATTAATTAATCCTTTTAAAAATTCACCACTTTCTCGTGTTCATCCACCATCTGCATAATTACCTATTTTACAGTTATACCCACAGAGGGCGACACGCGCGCGGCATAAATAAAACCAGACAGCGGTGTCCCCAACTATTTGGACAAGGGTTCACCAGACTCGATTTTTAGTTTTATTATTTATTATTTGTTAATAATCCCAGAATCTTTAGGTTTATTTAGTTGTTATGTGAAGTTTTGATTTATTTTTATGGCTGTTCATGTAATAAAATTGTTTATAATCTGTCCATTTCGCATTATTCAATTAGTTCACAAAGTAGTAACATCGTTTAACCCCAAACCTGAGGGTCACCAATAAATGGCTACCGAAGGCGATACAAGTTTATGACAGTCATTCTAATGGATCATTGCATTGTGTGCTCTATTTTATATTCCCACTGTCTTTCCTAATGCAACCAGACCAATTTCGGGACTAGTTACAGTGCACTGCCGCTACACCTAGGAAAGAATACGTTTGCTTCACTCAATGCCTAAATACAGACCATTCTTGCGTTGTTTTAGTACCCGTTTTCTACGCTTAATTAAATTTATTTTCATAGCTGTTGGGTGTGACACTTGTATGACCTGAAAGACTAGGTTTCCATCTAATAAACCTTTACGTTGTCACACATAGTGATAACGATCTGCTTGTCCGCTTCGCAAGGTTCTTAGTTAGAGCATTGTGTGATAACTCATATGCTTTGTTTGAGTCTGAGGCTCTGTTATTAAAATAGTTTATACCTAAAACTTTTATACTTTTTGACGTTCATTGAAAGTTTAGTTGTGCATCGTCTTGGTTCTTCCAGTTTCCCACTAAAAAGCTTTCATATTTGTCATGGTTGAATTATGAATCCGATTGTTTACTGTACATTTTGTATTTTTATAGAATTAGACACAAACAACAACACTACGTCTGCATACTCACTTACTTTTTTATACCAGTGTGTTTCGAATTAGCATTAACAGGAATCGTATTAAGGTGTTAAGGGGTTCAATTACAATTGAGAAGGAAGGATCGGAAAAAGAACATCTTTGTCTAATTTTTCTTTGAGAATTGATTGCTGGCGTTTTTATACAATAATTTTACACAATTTATGAAATAATTGCTAATTAAAACAATAAGTAGTGACGAACGCTGTCAAATACTGATCTTTATTTCAATGTACTATACCCCGAGGAATGTTGTGTTGGTTGGCCAAGTGAATTAAGTCTCTGTGAAGTAGTAGGGCGTCATGATGTTAGAGTGTTTATTTCGCACTATTTTGTACTTGCCGGTAAGCGTAACGTATCTTTTAGATAGTGTAAGAGTATTTCTATTCGGGAACTTTTTAAAAATAGTTTTTTTAAATCCTACGCCGTTGATGTTTTAACGTACTGCATAATGTCGTTATTAATAATGCCTTAACAAGTAAATAAAACATTTAACTATTTAAAGCTAAATATGTTATGTACGCCACTGATGTGGTCGCTCTAGAATTTGCTTCTGTGCAAGAGAGAGAAAACGTGAAACAATAGCGCAATAAGAGAAAGTAGTATAGCTACCCCACTTCAGGGTCACCCTATAGTTTTGGCATATCTCAACGTCATGCGGTTTAGCCAGATTCAGCGTCGTCGCCAAGGTCACCCCAAGTTCATTGATCTTTTCAAAGTCAAAGTTTATTGGGGGTTATCATATGACAGTTCTTCTAAAAATATAATCAGTGGAAACAAGAGAGTCCAAAGTTCGTTGACCCCTACAAAGTCAAAGTTAATTAACCTCTAGGCGTGTTGTATTACAATTCTTCGAAACCTCAAAGTAGAGTCAAAGTTCATTTACCTCTAGGGTGTCATTACAATTCTTAGAAATCTAAAAAGAGAACAATTTCTTGAAAACCTCAGTTCATTGACCTTTAAAAGTGGGTGAGGATAAGAGACATAGACTCTAAAAAAAAAAATAAAGTTCATTGACCTCTAGAGCTATCACATTACAATTCTGATTCAATTGAGTTCCCATTCAAATAACTGGTTCAAACTAATTTGAAGAATTAAATAATCTCTCAATAAATTTGTATTGCGTAAAAGATAGAGAAGCTGTACCCTTCATATTGAGTAATCAGCAAAGCGACACAGAACCCATAAATCTTTTAAAGCTTTGCGTGGATTAAAACATGCCGGCTTTATTTTCAAAACAGCTATCAAAGAATGGCCATAAGAAAGTGATTTGTAACCAGTGTTTTTGTCATTTTTGGTCAAATGTAGCATTACAAAAGCATTTAACATATTGCAATCAACTCAATCAATATCGTCCTAGATTACCAAATGATAGTAACAAGTATTTAGAATTTAAACATGTAGCATCCCAAGAAAAGGTCCCATTTGTCCTACACGCGGACCTTGAAAGTATTTTAGACAGATATGCAACTGCAGTTAATCAAAACACACGTATGTGTGATAAACATGTACCCTTTGGCATTGCATATTACCTTAAATGCTCTTATGATGACTCGTTATCACAATTTCATTAGTACAGGGGAGACAATTGTATACAATGGTTTATCGGAGAACTATAACAGATTTAAAACTGGGCCAAACATAATTCTCAGTACCATCGTGCGATATTGTAAGTCATACTTGCAATCGGGCGTTTTAAGCGACAGATATTAAGGTCAGGGACCATAACCATTTGACGGGGAAGTTTCCCCATTTCTTGATTTAAGAGCTAGTTATGGGTTTCCCGGGAGACCATATGGCACCACTAGATTCCAAATTTAAAAAAATTATTACTGACATTGTATCCGAAACGCAATTACATTGATCACTATAGGAGCCTAAAGATATGTTAGGGCGCTTGGTTTAAAATTGGCAAAATTAAATAGAGCGATGAAAATATATCTAAAACAACCGTACATTACGCAAGCAAGCCAAAAATGAATTTGATATAAATTTCTATAAATTAATGATCAATAGTGATTTCGGTAAACTAATGGAAAATGTGAGTAAATATAAAGTATCCGTTTAGTGACCAAAGGGGAGGGTCCGTATGGTGCTGGTGCGTAAATTTCCAAACCTAATTTCCATAGCTGTAACACATTCGATAAGGATATCGAAATGAACAAGTTGGAAGTTTTTCTAAACAAACCCTGTTTTAGACATTTCCTGTACGACTTACATTACAATTATATGCTATCAAGATTCGGAAATAAAGCCAAGATCATGTACACTGATACAGATAGCTTGATTTATGAGTTCTCTGTACCCGATATTTATGAGTCCAAGAAAGAAAATATCGAAAAATTCGACACATCCGATTATGCCCTCTTTTGGTATTCTACTAGTAAATAAAACATTCCTGTGTGAGGTTGCTTGTGAAAAAGTGCGCTCATTCAGTTGAGGTGCTACTAGAGCCAGTGTAAAGCAAATCACCATAAAAGATTATAGTTGGTATTGCTTGGTTACCAAATTGCAAAACAGTTCCAACATCTAATCACAGGCAAATAGCATTTAGAATTCACCATTAGGCAGAACAAGGTACACGTCCCTGGGGTTATGGAGCTACACAATAATGTCTGTAAATATTTAAATCGTTCCTGGACAACAAACGATTGTGCACATTTTAAAAACAGTTGTGGTTCCTGTTTTTGGTGTGCCACACACCCAAACTGTACAAAAAAAAACATTGTTAGTAAAAAAAAAATAAGCTAGATAAGTGTGTTGTAGAAATGTATAGTACCGTAAAAGATTTAAATATAGTTTTAGATATTTTAAATGTCGAAAATATACTATATATATATATATATATATATATATATATATATATATATATATATGGTAAAGTCTCTAAAAATATTAATTGCTAGTTTGATCCATTCACAAATGTTGATCATCGTGAAATTTACAATTGGATATTGAAAAATATCTAAAGAGCAAAAAACCACCCAAACGGTCTTTTGGGGTAGAGATCTGGGCCAGACTCTGGAACATAACCACCAACTGGACGCAACGATTACAAAAGAACATTGAATTTATTGCATACAATCATGAATTTAAAAAATATGTTTAAGGAATTTTAATAAAAAGATTATGGTTACAGTATCTGGATTTTTATTTACTTTATCTTTTACATAATACTACTACTGCCCTGACCTTCCCCGCCAAGATTGGGCTTTTCGCAGGATGAGGTAGTTGTTTCCCCCAAGAAGTGGTACCAGTTTCTCAAATACATAAAGCAGTTTCCTATATATAGATATCCGTTTCCCAAAAACAGGCCAAAACAGCTCAAAACGGATCAAAAACAGGAACACGTTTTCCAAAACAGGTAACCGTTTCTCAGAAGCAGGTAGCCGTTTCCCAGAAAAACACGTCAAAATAGCATACCCATCCTTACTGACTGCTGGTAAGATTTTGAAGACCATGAAAATATTTTGCGGGCCGTGTGAACTTTTGTTAACAAGACAACGGATCCTGCATGTCGGAAAATAATATGCCATCGGGTGATCAAGTCACCTTAGAGCTCAGGACCCCCTTGTACATGCTGTTTGCAAGGATCTTGGTTGCCGTAGCAAAACGAGGAGCACCATCCATTACAACTGGATATTAGAAAACATTCATTAAGTTAAAACAAATACGAATTCCTGTTTGGGATGGACATGTGGACCAGATTTAGGAATATGACCATCCAGTAATCTAAACGAATATAGAAGTATTTTAGGTTTAATGTGTAAGATAATGAAATTTTAGAAAAACGTTGTTTGTTAATATAATACTCAATGCACCAAAATGATTTTGATGTCGTATTCTCGACATCAAAATGGTTATCATCAATCAGTTTAAACTGAGGGGTTAATTTCATGAATTAGTACTGGCCATGTGAACGTCCAAATTTGTCAAGTTATGATATGTTGACGTCAATGCATTCTCATTTATACTGTTTAAAAAACGACCGGTTGTTTTTTGAATGTATCCATCTTCATATAGTTCTTCTACAATTGATATTATCATTCATTTATGACACCTGTGGTTTTCTGCTCACAATACCTGTAGATCACGGATTAGTTCATGTACAATCATTCCAATGTTTATATTCAATCGGGCTGTTTGTTAATTCCTTAAAAACATAGCCCCACCTCCTTTAATTGTGGGCGATGATGATAGTAGGGGTTTGATTGTTTGTGTATACTTTTTGGTGTGGCTTCCTTAAATTTGCCCACCGACATCATAATCTCGCCTGGAAACTTTCGTCGCTTTTAAAATACTTTTATAATTCTCTCTACTTTTGAATTTACTATATTTAAATTGAGTTCATTCATAATAAGCAGATCGTATAAACCTGGAGTTTCTTTACACGTGATGCCTTTAATAAACATATCGTTTCCTTTAATTGTAACAGGAGTATTAACAATTGTCCATTTGTTTGTTTTGGCCTCATAGTGAACGCCATAAGTATAATCAATAGCACCTTCAGAATCCCATCACAATACGTTCAACGTATATACGAGGTAATTCATAGTACTGCTCGATAAATTCTTCTGAGATGGGGTTATTACGGACAGTAGAATCATCTGTGATACTAAGAGGTTATTCTTCTTCCTCTTACTCAGTATTAATCTCTCCTACGACAGATGTATTTAAGAAAGATGGGGTACGAAGATCTGGAGGAGGATTTACTTAACAAAAACGGAAGCTGAGCTAGTGGGCTAGTAGTACCCTTTCTTTAATCACCTAATAACGGCGAAGTAAAGTCGGGAGTCCTTTGAAATAATGGAAGTTGAGCTAGCGAGCTGGTGGGGGTAGTAGCGTGATTTCTTGGTAATATGAAGAGTGGCGGTTTTTTGGGTTTAACGTCAATGGGCACCTTCGTAGGTGTTTGAATTTCTTTATCTGGGTCGATTTTATTTATTGTTTCAGTTAGAGGTTTTATAAGGGGCTTCGGAGTACTTTCAAATATTCTTTCACCAGGGCGAGCAGTTTTAAGGCTGTTGTACTTCTGCTGTATTATTTTACGAGCCTAAGTAATTTTTTGCTTTAATATCATCTCGTTATTATCCATTTTAGCAAAATGGGTTTACTGAAGAGGTACCGGTTTACCCTGAACGGATAACTGTTTACATTGAACAGATAGCTGTTAATACCTAAACAGATCAGTAACTACTAAAGTACTGAAAACAGTTTAAGGTATTCTATATTTATCAAACCTTTTTCTATAGCGAGCATTATTAACTGCGGTATCCTTGGTTATGACCACGAAACCAAACGGTACTACCCAACACGTTGAACACATATCCCGAAACAATTTCAGGCTTATGGTAGAATTTGTATGATTCTCATACACATGTTTTAGGTTTAATCCATCTTGCTCAAATAATATAATTAGGTTCGTATTATCACGAATTAATTGCTTTGGAATTTTACTGTAAGTTTGGCCCAAATAGAAACAGTCTACATATATAAAAATATATTCACAAACGATATCATAGAAGATAAAAATTAGGCTCAATCACATCTTGATTATCACTGAAGGTAAGTAACCTATATCCTTCATGGGAAGTAAGATTTCCTGTAAAAGTTTGTACTTCTTTTGATTAAATGACTTAGAGTATACCTATACATGTTTAAATTTAAAACAATTTT
The DNA here is from genome assembly GCA_036346205.1 of Vesta saturnalis. Taxonomy (NCBI): domain Eukaryota; kingdom Metazoa; phylum Arthropoda; class Insecta; order Coleoptera; family Lampyridae; genus Vesta; species Vesta saturnalis. The sequence goes on along the minus strand of JARFJB010002176.1, from coordinate 4,970,142 downwards.
TCTCAGTAAGCAGACTAATCATTGTGTTTGTTTTTCCACATATAACACCATGTATATCATTAGGAAATCACCATGTTTTGGAGTAGTAGAATGTTCATCTAGGTCGTGATTTTGAATTGGAGGTTGTTGTCTCTGAGCAACTACATTCATCGTGAATGGATGAAGTAAAGTTAAACGAATAATTAACATTTTTATTTGTATACTAGACATCACGATATAGGATAGGAAGGTAGAACGTCTACTCGCTTGAAAGCGGCAATTGAGCATCTTGTGCCAAAGAGACGGATGCATTGCGTCCGATCAAACCCGTACTCTATACATTCTCAGCATTAGTTTGAAATAATATAATGGAAGATGAAATAATTTTTATTGTAATAAACGAAAACTAGCTATTAAACACATTATAATTACCAGTTAACAATTTTGCAATCGGGATTCTTTCTTCTTTTGTGAATGACGTTTTTTTTTCTTAGTTTATCATTCTGCTTATTGTTAGTATGATTTAATTCGCATTACAACGTAAAAATATATAGTTTTACAAATTACATTTTCGCGATGTACCTACATCACAAGAAAGTAAGCCATACAAAGAGATTTTAAAATTATCATAACAATCCTAAGATCGCTCATCTTTCATGAAACGGACTTTACCTTATAAATATGTATTTATTACATCTGCTTTACATATTGCGGATGATATTGTTGAAAATAAATAGGTGACTACGTATACCTACCTCAAGGTATACCTTATGGAAAGCTTGCAATAAATGTACCAGGCGATTCTTTAATACTAATGACAGTTTAAATGTCCCGCAAACAAAAAATTTTAAAGGTTGGTAATTATACATTGTCGTTTATTTCATTCCAGTGGTGTATGTATAAATAGATATCAGTCTCTAAATGAATAATTTATGTTTAAATTAGAAATAAATCTCCCATTTTACAACAAATTTTACACTTAAACTAAGCACAGTTACGTTATTAGCGTTTTATTAAATAAACTATAAAAATTGCTCAAAATGTCCACCGGTATGTTCACGACACAATTCCACTCTATGCTTCATATTGTCAAACACTGTTTCCAGAGTTGCAGGTGTAATTCTTTCAAGTTCCTCCTCAAAATGATGTGGATTTTGAGTTGCCCACGTTCGACAATTTTGATTATTAATATAGCCAGATAAATGAAACCATGCTTAATCGATCATAAAAGTTACATTTAAAATATCGTAATTTAAATTATTAGTGAAACAATCACAATAATTACGTCTATTCCTATTATCAATAGCATAGAGTTGCTGTACACCAGAAACCGATATGGGTGCATATGTAGATATTTATGCAAAATCCCTAAGCATGTTGAATAAGACAATCCTGTAATTTGAAAATAAAGTTAGTACAGCTCCACTTCGCAAACAAGATAGTCGGAAAATATGTCAACTAAAATAATATATTTGAAATTTTTGACGCGGCAAATTATTTTGTCCAATCATATTTGAGAATTATAAAGTGATACATTCACAGTCAAAAGTAAATTATTACAGTTTACAGCTGACATTTTCCGCGTGGTTGTTTTATTTGTGAAATAACTGTATGTACAGGGTGGCCAACTAAGAATGCGAAGTACTGTATCTGGGAAATTATCCATCGTAGAGGCTTGCGCAAAAAAAGTTATTACTAAAACGGCCAATACAAAAACCTGGAAAATATTTTCAGCTTTCTGAAATGACCGGTGTAACTGCAATCTTTAATCTAAAAAAGTAATGTTTCTGTGAATTCTGCTATATTAATCTAATAAAAAGATAACTGATCTTTGAAGTCGAGGATAATCTGAACTTTTTTTGTTTGGCACTTTTTGACGCATCTATAAAAATAAAGTGGTGGGGGGTATTCAAAGGTTTCCTTAAATCCTGTATCTTCGAAACGGCTAAGCCGATTTTAACAAATTTGGGCGCGTTGAAAAGAGATTTTCTTGGGCTACAAATTTTAAAATAATTGAAGTTTTGTTAGTTTCACATATCGTCGCTAGAGGGCTTTGTTTGACATTCCGACAGAAACGGTTAATTTTCGCAAAAAAATTAAATGCATTGGTATGACTTTTTTTCATGAACAAGTAGCTAAATGATGCCTAAACAAGCTCGCGAAAACCGCATCTCGATATTTTGTTCCTAACCTAAAATATCGACCAAAGAAAACTTTATACGAAAATCCCTTAAATTTTTATTTTTTTTTAACTATATTTTTCTGGAATTGTTTCTATTATGTAAGTTGTGGCCCTAAAAAGGACCGATTTAAAGGAGGAAGGTTTTTAATGCCCCTGTATATGCTCGAAATGCTGACCATCACGCTCTATGCATTGCTGAAGCCTCTCATGACTAGACAAAACTGAAGCTTCAATTTCGGCTCTCGGTATATTACGTATTGCGTTACGAATCCAGTTTTTCATATCTTCTCTAGTAGTAGGTTGAGTCCGAAACTCGATGTCCTTTAAGCGCCCCCTTAAGTAAAAATTGAGGCAAGTTAAGTCTGGCGATCGCGGAGGCCATGGAAACAGACTTCCTCTTCCAATCTACCGCTGTTGAAATACTGCATTAATAGCAAAATGTGCTGGGCAACCATCCAACTGCAAAAACAATTTTTGCCTTGTTTCCAGAGGCACATCTTCCAACAACAATGGTAATTGATTGGCCAAATAGTCAAGAAATACATTGCCATTTAGGGGTTGCTCGAAAAAATATGGTCCAATAATTCTGCCTCCCAGTATGCCACACCATACATTTAAACTCCAACGTCCTTGGCGCTGAACTTCACGTAACCAATGGGGATTTTCTGCAGACCAATAATGTATATTGTGCAGATTGACTCTCCCGTCACTACTGAAGGTGGCTTCATCGGTCCAAAGAATTTGAAATAAAAATTCTCTATTTTCGCATATATCATACCTAACAACCAATGGCAAAGTCTAACCTTCGATTAAAATCTTCCTCTTTCAAGGCCTGATGCAAAACGACATGATATGGGTGCATTCTTAAAGTAATTAAAAAAAAGTTTAAACGAATACCTATATATTTTGATGGTCATTAGAACTTACCTATGGCCCTTCAAAATATTTTGAACCGCTGTCCGTGATATGTCCATCTCAGTGGATAATGCTTTTGTGCTAACATGAGGATTTCCTTCAATATAGCCCAGTACACGGTTAATATTTTCTTGTGTTCTTCCAATTCTTTGCTGTTGAAACGTAGGCCGAAAACTACCATTGGCTCATAAGGTCGCCACTAATCGGGGAAAAATATACAAAGCTGATCGTTCTGGTCAGCGCTACATTATTGTACACGCAGGTGGTGCATACGGATTTGTAAACAACACGTTGTTAATTTTCAAATCTAAGAGTAAATCAGGAGATTACCACGATGACATGAATCATCAGAATTTTATGAAGTGGATCGAAAAACAGTTGATCCCAATTTTGCCTGTAAAAGGGATAGTTGTTATGGATAATGCACCGTACCACAGTGTTGAAATTAACAAACCCCCAACTCAAGCCACAAGAAAGCAGGAAATTAGAGATTGGCTTGTAGTAACAAGGTTTCAACAACTGGGGATATGCGGAAAGCCAAATTGTTAGAACTGGTGAAACAGTTTAATCACACTAAAACATTTTATGTGGATGAAATTTTAAAAAAACATGGACATACAGTGTTACGTTTGCCTCCATATCATTGCGATCTTAATCCAATTGAGTCCATATGGAGTTTGGTAAAACATAAGGTCGCAATGAACAACGTATAGCAAAGCGCCAAGGAAATCGAAGTGCTAGTGAGAAACGCTTTCGATGAAATCACAGCATTAGATTGGCAAAAACATTGCAAGCCTGTGGATCGATTGGCTCAAGAAATGTGGGAGAAAGGTGGATTATTTGACGAAGTAGTGGAAAGTTTGGAATTTGTAGTGAATACTGGTTTGTCGGAAGATAACACAAGTTCTGAACTTGAATCAGATTAAGAAAATAGCATAAACTAATTTTGCCTTGATATTTTAAACGTTTTGATTTTTATACAATTTCGTTCCGATTGTTTAAATATGTATTTAGTTTATTTTGATTATAACTTAACATTTAAATTGTGTTGGAGTTCATTCGATAAACTATAAAAATGTAATTACATTATAATCAAAATGAATTGTAGATCTTACAGTGTAGTGTAGTGTATTCACTAAAATGGCTTATTGTTCCATATAAAGACAATGGACATTTAAGTAGAAAACAAAAAAATTTTAATATTACTTTGAGTTCATGCCAAGTAGATACTGAACTCACTCATTTGGGATGTTAAAGCAAAGATTTACACAATTATATTAGTAAGATGGAAAGCATTTAAGAGATTAAATATGTAATTCATTATGAATTTTTTATAATTAATATGCAATACATTAAATTGTTAAATCATTTTTCCTTTTTAATTCCTTAGTCCTTTCTTCTGGTATTTAATGTTGTTTCACTATTTGAAGAATTATTTTCCACCATTTGTGGGCTTGGACTGGAACTGCTACTTGCTTGTGCACTATCTACTTGTATTAATAATTCCTGTCGGTTCTTCCCATTATCATTGGATCCAAGTAAAAATTCTGGTATAACAGACGACTTTTGTAGCATGCATTCACTTAATTCTCTACAAAATATCAATTGATATGATTATACTTCAACTTATAAAAACTTACTTCTCGTAAGGACATATTGCAAGTGCTCTGTCGGTTTTATTGTTATTTTCTGTTTTCTTCTTGAAAGCTCATTCTAAAGTGTTCCATTTATTCTCAATTTGTAATGTACTAAAACAATATCCTTGATTTTTCATTTCTATTTCTATAGCTTCCCACATTTTTTTTTTTGGTCTTTAATTTTACTGTTTTTCCTATCTTTGGTCTGAATTCTTTGTACAACGATATTAAGAGTTTTACAGCAGAGTCGCACCACCCGATATTAAGAGTTTTACAGAAGAGTCGCACCACCTGATTTGTAATACTTCACTTGATGTATCTAGAATACAATACAAAAGAAATTATTAACCACTATCCAATAATATCCTACACAATAAGTAATTAATTTAATAAATAAAATGTGCTTGTTAAACAATTGTAACTTAATACATTTTTAAGGGCTGCTTAATTACCATTTGTATTTTCTTCCAGATTTGTATTTTCGATATATCCTATTTCTTTGCCTATAAAATTAAAAAGTAAACGTCTTTATTTATGATCACATTAAACACTTACTTCCCAATTTTTCGAAGTTAAATATTTCTTTAAAAAAATTAGCAAAACACATATCCTAACCTAAAATTCTTGGTTTACCGTTTTGTTATTGTGTTAAGAAAATATTAGTGACGCTGGTTATGCAGCACACAATACAATTATGTGTATCTAACAATACACATTTAAATTAAGCGCCCAAATATTTTTTTCGGATTGTACCTTAAAAGCTACTATAGCACCGGTATCCCCTCTCCAACTATCTTGTTTGCTGAGTACAGCTGTAGGTATCACAAATTTATACTACGTTGACAAATTACCAGCTTGAGCACTTTACTGGCGGATTGATTTTTTGGGACTTGCTTCCATTCGTTGCCTTACGTCTTCTACCATTTCATCATTTCGTAATAATGGACGAGCTGTAGGTTTTACATTACAAATGCATTCTTATTTTCTTGTATTCAAGAAATTTTTTAACCTACAAATGCAAATTAGTCTGATGTAATCACTTACTTTAATATATTCTTATATTACGGAGTAGCTCTGAAAAAAGCTGTTTTAAGGAACGTTGATAATACAGAATAGAAAAGTAAATGAAAAACAAGAACAAATTAACAACGGCACTGATGTCAAAAAAGAACGAATAAAGTAAGTTAAGGTACTTATTTATTCACAATTAATTTGTAACATTCCGCTTTTCTAACCCTTTAATGGTTGAAAAGTGAATGATTCTACGGGTTTACTTTAAGCGGTCAGTAAGAACAAAAAAAGGAGACAGCAATGAGATGAAGCCATCAGTAATGGACCACTTTCCAACCTGTGGGGGAGCTACTATCGATTTAAACTCTCAATGTCAAATTGACAACTTACCAATTTTACTAAAGGGCCAAGAGTATGCAACCATTTTTTCTCACGTGCGTAGATGGTGAGTGAACGCAAGCAATAGGTGGAAACAAACAATACGTTTTCTTTAATAAGCATATTTAATAAGTGAATTATTGATAACAAGTAACGACAAAACGAATAGAAAAATAGTAAGCATAACATTTATGGCTTCTCATTAAAGTAAAAATTAAAAGTCGCATTGTCACGACCTTCAATATTAAGCCGTGATAGATGTGTTCCAACATTTTTTTATTTGAACTGTGTAATGTTTCTTGTTCTTTAATTGTGAATGAAATCGTATACAAACCTCGGCAAAAGTACAATTTCCCTGTCTTTGGAACTATATACTTTTTTTGACAAGAATGGAACACTTTCGCCTCGGTATGTAATATACTATTAACCGCCAATTCAACACCGTAAAAAAACCTAGAATCGTACGCGCGAAATTTAAACTGTCATCAGTATTAAAGAATCACCCGATATTATCTACCTAACCCATTCCTAATTTGCTTTGTTTAAATTTAGATATCATTTTATCCAGTTACTTAATATAGATCTGTTTTCAGTGAACGAATCATGTCCCCACTTCTGAAATGTTTTTCACATACCACATCGTTTTCAGTTATATCTCTGCCATTTAGCGGTATTTTCCACTGTCAGTGTGATAATTTTTCTTTTGAAATTTTAAACACGGATAGTTTCTCTTTGCAACTTTCATAACCCGTGCTGCAAAAGGGGACACAACATTTTCGTCTAATTTTAACCAGCCGAAATTAAAACGATTGTAAAAACTTACTCGGCAGTAGACAGCCGCAACTATGTCGTTTTTGTCTAACGCCCGTCTCACCGTTAAGCTGCCGCAGCGCAAGTAGTCATACAGCCGTGTCGTTCTACCTTCCTATCCTACATCCTGCTAGATATACAGAGTTAATATTACAATAATTATAATTTTTTCACTTCTCGACTGAGTGGGCTCTACTGCACAATATCATCATGGAGAATAAGACCATACACAACAATTCCATTATCGAAAGGTGTTAGAGATTTCATTTCCAATTTGACGTCTACTGTTGAGTTTTTGAAGGATTCATTAGAAGTACTGGGCATGATTTGAATTCGGAATAGTTGAACAATGCATCTTTATGATCTTCACCATAGTAATGACATCGGAATTTCAAGAAGCTGTGAGGTATTGGTTAGCAGTGAAGTTCAAATGAATTGCTTCATATGGATAATACTCAGACTTTAGATGTACTTTAACGTTTCTGGTGTTAATGTGATCAAAATTTCCAGCCCTTTACGACTTTGTGTACCTTTCACCTTGTTGTAATGCAACAATTATCCAACGTGGTTTTTCCAGTTGCGTTGATGGTTTTATTGGCCATATGTCGGAGGTTGCTTGTTTTAAAGCAGGTAATGCATATAACTCCGATTGACGAAATGGAACAGTAATAATAGAATTTTTATTGATTCCTTCAAACACATTAAGTTTTGCAACATCACCACTATCAAAGTGAAAAGGTTAGTCACTTCACTTTAAAGGCTTATTTTACAAAATTGATGGGGACGATTTGCCTAAAATTTTTACTATTTAACAATTGATATATTTTTGTTAAAATATGTACATTGTAAGTGTTTAATTAGCGTAGTTTTAAAACTGTTAAATTTTATTTATCAAAAGGTGCTGTAAGTCGTATCATTTTTCAACACGCTCGACTTTAAACCTTCATAAATATTTTATTTTCCAATCCAAACAAGCAAACATGGTCAATTATTACATACTACGTGTGAAGTAAGTAAACTTTTTTTTTGTCATAACATTAAGGAATTTCCTAAATAACATAAATGTAAAACATTTTCTTAAAATATAGCCGTAATTATACAATTATGCGGTTTTGAGAAATGTGCTGTTATTGAACACGGATGGCAAACCGTAACCGTTTTTAATTTAGGAGAGGCGGCACACATGTACTATAGCGCGTGAATAAAAAAATTGTACAATGGTCAATTTAAGTCAATATATTGTTTGTTAGTGAGCTAAAATATTATTACTGCAGTATACACGAGTATATACGCATATCGTAGCAACTTCTAACCAAAAAGAAAAATGCTTAAGCATATGCCCGTCGAGTTTAAACTGATTCTTCTAAAGGTAAAAGCTTTTTTCGAAGCGGAAAAAATGGCGTAAACTCAATTATCTTAATCAAGTTACAAAGCGTACTGCCGAAAGCTGGACATTAGTGAAAAAAGTGTTGTAAGGGTATTAATCGAAGAAGGGGCAAGTAGTATTGGTACATTGTCAGGGGCGCGGCCAAGAAATGGTAGACCGAAAGGAGATGTCGAGGATTTTCTAAAGGGCGTTATACGAAGACAAATATTAAATTTTTATATAGAAACAATGTTTCCAATCAAGTTTTATCAAAGATTTACCGACGAGTCTCCGGATTAAAATATGGGTAAAATAAATTAATTCTACTCATAAAAAATTATAAAACAGGCTAATCTTGATGGAAGCTACTACGATAGCTCTTAAAAGGGCGGAGTATTTATGATCGAGCATGCCAAAAAAGCCGAAGATATGTACAGTGTTGCGCCGTGCAATTAATAAAAAAGAAAGTTTATTTTGAAATATTTATTTAATGTTAAAAATAAGATTTCTCTATGACCGTATCGGTCCAAGTCTTACAAGTAACTATAAACGAACTATTTAACCATGACCTACTTTTTAGCATAAACAGGAAGCCACTATCTTGTTGACCAGGAATGCTTATTATGCTTAACATTCGATGGATTATTGATTTCCTTCATCTAATCCTCACTTCCGGTCTAGGATTTGCCTCTATTTTTAGATTTCCAAGAATTGACCAACCTCCTTATGACCTAGAAAAAGGTTAATGAGCCAGGGGGTTTCTAGGAACTGGTTAGATTTCTAAGAAGCATCACGTGAGCCAGGGCCTACTTTGGAATTTCCTAGAGCTGGATGCATTTCGAATTTGGCTTTCAAGAGGTCAGTCACTCTCCCCCTGTTTCTACGAACTGATTGTTATGGCACACGTACAGGTCAATTAACTATGGTCTTGGAAGGTCGGTAAACTTTGGGGTTTTGAGAAACTGGTTCTACTTTTAAATTTCAAAGAACAGTAATATAAAACGCCTTGAACTCAATGTTTAGTTCTATTTTTATAGTTTATGTCTGTAATCCTTGACCCACTTTTAAAGCTGATTCTATTTTAAGATGTCTAAAAATTGTAAGGACACCCCTAGAGGTCACTAAACTTTGGTCTTGGAATGTCAGTGAACTTTGGGGTTTCCAGAAATTGGCTCTACCTTTAAATTTCGAAGAGTTGTAACATGAAACGTCTAGAGTTCAATGAAATTTAGTTCTATTTTTAGAGTTTATGTATGTTATCCTTGACCCACTTTTAAAGGTCAATGAACTGAGGTTTTCAAGAAATTGTTCTATTTTTAGGTTTCTAAGAATTGTAATGGCAAGGTCAATAAACCTTCGACTCTCCCGTTTGCACGAACTACCTCTGTTTGTAAATTTCTAAGAATAGTAATATGATAACCCTAGAGGTGAATGAACTTGAGTTCTATTTTTAGACACCACGCTGCGATTTATATAAAAAAATGTGTCCTTGACTTGAGTATCTACCAGAACAAGTTTCAACTTGTGAAATACTCACCTTGACCTACTTTACGACAACTGTTTGACTTTGGACTCAATTTAGTCAATACAAGAACCATTTAACATTGATCTACCTTTTAACATAGACAACAACTTGTCATTCTTTTTGTTTCCACGAACTGATTTTATACCGCTAGAGGTGAATAAACTTTTACTTTGAAAAGGTCAATAAACTTTGGTTCTATTTTTAGTGTTCATGTCTTCTATCCTTGACCTTGTTTATTCTAAAATAACGAGGAAAATTAAATATTAAACAAATAGTTCAAGTGAATAAAACAAAAGAATTGAACAAGTTGCTTAATTGATGAAAATCACAATAACTGCTCAAATTGTTGTCCATTCACTTCTTGACAATATCTAAGTCTGTCAACAAAAGCACCCAATGCATTCTGCAGATATGCCAGAGAGATGTTTCTGATCGCAATTCTAATTCGAGCTTCTAATTCATCTAATGTTATTGGCCTATTATATAAATAAATAAATAAACATACTTATTTCCGCAGAAACCAAACCGTATTTTACATGCGACTCTACATGAGAAAAACAAGCTTATGATAATATCGTATTGTAGTATTGCTAAAATTGATAACAATCAGTAGAGAACATAGAAATGCTCTATTTGAATTAAATTTTTGTATAAGTTGTATTTATTTACAGCCCTTTGTCCAGAAAATGTTCCCTCTACAAGGTTAATTTGGCTTTATAATTTTCTTCGTTATTTTAGAATAAATAAACTTATGATATACCGTAGTGTATTTCTAAATCAATTACCTGTCAAATAACACCAAATTCAACCTAGGCTGCAATTTAAAAAAATTCAAGATGGCTGCCTCTAACAAACACCAGTCGCACAAAACAAACGAAACTCATATCAAAATATGGGTATTTATGTATGTTTTAACCCCACAAATATCAAATCTAAATTTCAAACCGTTTCTACATAATCCCTTTTGGTGCAATACTATTTGCACACCCTATATGTATGTATATATATATATATATATATATATATATATATATATATATATATATATATATATATATAAAATAACACACACACACACACACACACACACACACACACACAACACACACACACACACACACACACACACACCAAACACACACACACACACACACACACACACACACACACACACACACACACACACACACACACACACACACACACACACACACACACACACACAGCACGCACGCACGCACGCACAGCACCAGCACGACACCACACACACACACACACACACACACACACACACACACACACACATAGTGCTAGTCCCCTCCCCCCTTGTATCTTTTGAACGGTTTTAATTATACTGTTGAAATTTGGAGGGTGAATATAAAGCTTCTCAACTAGTCATGACAAGTGACGTAATACTCATATATGACGTCACAGGGCCATAGTGACCAATAATTTTAAATAGTACCTTATGGCAAGTGACATCTGGTTTGAAAGGTATTAAAATTACCTATTCAGTAATACTAATTTCGTTAGGGTTTAGGTTGATTTTGATAGAAAAATTAAATAAATACTAAAATTATAGTTTGGCATTTAATTAATCAAGATTCAAGGACCAATTCCTACAGTAAATGTTGGAAATGTGCTCCACTTAATTCCTGACAGTAATGCATCCTATTGCTAAACTCTTGTCGTACTGGTTCAAATGTGTCTGCGGAAATTGCTCTACATTCTTCAATAATTCTTTGTTTCAAAATGTGCATACTGCCAGGTGCTGTAGCGTAAACCCTAGATTTTAAGTACAGAAAAAATCTAATGGTGTCAGGTCTGGTGACCGAGCTAGCCATTCTATCGGACCTCGTCGTCCAATCCAGCTGCCACGATATTCTTCATCCAAGTAACGTCTTACTGCACCATAATAGTGTGAGGGAGCACCACCTTGTTGGAACGTTATTTCCAAGTTGCCGAATTCATCTAAATTACCTTCCAAAATTTCAAGAATTAACGGTTCAATTGCGTTTTGTAACATCTCCAGATACACTTCACCGGTTAAATTAGCATTGAGAAAAACAGGTCCAACTATGTGGTTTCCCAAAATACCTGCCCATTTACTTTTTCTGGAAATTGAGTATGTTTTTCACGAAAGATTTGAGGATTTGTGTCACTCCAATATCTCACATTTTGTGTGTTAACGTTTCCATTGAGGAAGAAAGTACTTTCGTCACTAAAACAAATTGATTTTATCTAGTCTGGGTGTTGGAGAATTTGATTGGACACATTTTCACAGAATTCTAATCTTCGGTCGGGGTCATCATCTGAAAGTTGGTGCACCATTTTTAATTTGTTTGGATGAAATTTGTTTTTAGCCAACACCCTATGTACTGTCCTTTGACTGACTTCACAGATAGACGCTACTTGGGCTGTAGAAGAAGTAGGATGTACTACCATTTCTGCAGTTATGTCGATTTTTTTGTCGTCATTAATTGTTGGTCGACCAGATCGTTTGACATCTTGAACACTACCGGTTGCTTCAAACTTCTGAAGAAGTTCCCTCAAATAAGTCCTCGATATAGGGCGATCGGGGTACCTCTCATTAAAAAGACGTTACGCTGCATGGAAATTGTTTCTACATTCACCAATTATTAAGATAGCTGCTACTTTGTCGGCTACCGTACGTACCATTCTGTCTATGTAGACACTTAAACGTCGCGTTAAAGAATAATTAAACTGAATAGTCAAGGTATAAAAACTTATCAAAGTAAAAACAACGAGAGAATTAAAAAACGTCAACTTTAACCAGAGGCAGACTTTACAATTTTGATCAATTAAATGCCAAACTATAATTTTAGTATTTATTTAATTTTTCTATCAAAATCAACCTAAACCCTAACAGAATTAGTATGACTGAATAGGTAATTTTAATACCTTTCAAACGAGATGTCACTTGCCATAAGGTACTATTTAAAATTATTGGTCACTGTGGCCCTATGACGTCATATATGACTATTACGTCACTTGTCATGACTAGTTGAGAAGCTTATATCCTTTTATATTCACCCTCCAAATTTCATTAGTATAAGTAAAACCGTTCAAAAGATACAAGGGGAGGGACTTTTGACCAGCACTGTATACTATATATATATATATATATATATATATATATATATATATATATATATATATATATATATATATATATATATATATATATATATATATATATATATATATATATATATATATATATATATATATATATATATATATATAGTACAGGGTGAATCTTATCTAATCCGCCAAAATTAAAGGAGCACTAGAACTCATTATAAGCAAAAAGTTCATATGTACATGGGTCCGGAAATGCTTCGTTTGAGATACAGGGTGTCAAAGTTAAAAAAAGAAATCGCGATTTCTTCAATATTTTTGACTGTTTCGAAATAATTTCATGAAATTTCGTATACGGGGTTTTTTTGGGACAGTTGTTTGAACAGTTGTTCACTTGCCATAAGGTACTATTTAAAATTATTGGTCACTGTGGCCCTATGACGTCATATATGACTATTACATCACTTGTCATGACTAGTTGAGAAGCTTATATCCGTTTATATTCACCTCCAAATTTCATTAGTATAAGTAAAACCGTTCAAAAGATACAAGGGGAGGGACTTTTGACCAGCACTGTATACATATATATATATATATATATATATATATATATATATATGTATATAGTACAGGTGAATCTTATCTAATCCCAAAATTAAAGGAGCACTAGAACTCATCATTATAAGCAAAAAAGTTCATATGTACATGGGTCCGGAAATGCTTCGTTTCCGAGATACAGGGTGTCAAAGTTGAAAAAAGAAATCGCGATTTCTTCAATATTTTTCGACTGTTTCGAAATAATTTCATGAAATTTCGTATACGGGGTTTTTTTGGGACAGTTGTTTGAACAGTTGTTATCAAAAGAACATGTTTACTTTTAATATTAATTTCTTTTCTTGTTTTTTAATATTGGATATTTTAGTGCTCCTTACAAGTTTTAAATAAATAAACATTGTGAGTTTTAAATGTGTTTTTCTCAGAAACAGTTGCTCCTAGCGACATAACTAAAATATACCTTTTTTTAGCAGAAAAGATAGGAGAATCGATTTTTCTAGTCCAAAATGGTATACAGTGTAGCACAAAAAAATTGCAACGATTTAAAGGGGTCGAAATAGTTGCCGCTGGTGCCCTTTAGAAACCACAACTAAATGGACCACAAATTTGAATTTGTCATCCCAAAAAAACCCAGTATACGAAATTTCATGAAATTATTTCGAAATAGTCGAAAGATATTGAAGAAAACGCGATTTCTTTTTTCAACTTTGACACCCTGTATCTCAGAAACGAAGCATTTCCGGACCCATGTACATATGAACTTTTTTGCTTATAATGATGAGTTCTAGTACTTCTTTAATTTTGGCGGATTAGATAAGATTCACCCTGTATATATATATATATATATATATATATATATATATATATATATATATATATATATATATATATATATATATATATATATATATATATATATATATATATATATATATATATATATATATATATATATATATATATATATATGATATATTCATACAAGAGTATACACAAGTATACACTCTATATTATTTATATCTTTTTGACTCTTGTCTATATTTCTATTCGTTACTTCCTTACGTGCCCCGTTGCTGACGACTGTGCAAGGAATGAATGGCGAGTCGGTACGTGGAATATTAGAGATATGCAGGGTAAAGAAATTAAAATTGCGTATGTAACGTACGAAAGGCAGCTTGATATTCTGTGTGTATCGGAAAGCGCAAAGGAAAATATGCTGTGAAGATGGGGGATGGCAGCATAACACTATGGTCAGGAGTTGAGAATGAAGTGCATGGCGCAATAAGAGTTTGGGTGATCGTAAGTAAAAGAGCGACAAGATGTGTTAAACAGTACGAATTGGCATCTCTCCGGGTAATGTGGGTTAGAATGAAAGTGGAGTTTCGAAGAATTTTTCTTATTGCATAATGCACCGGCGAATGGAGAAACATTGGGGGACATAAACGTATGAGTGGGTGTACAGAGAGAACATACTGAACGCGTTCTGGGAAAGTTTGGATATCAAACAGTCAATGAGAATCGTAAACGCCTGGTGAACATCTGTGTGAAGACAGGCCTGTTTGTATTTAATGCGTGGTTTAAACGTAAAAATGTGCATATGTATACATGGCAAAGAGATGAATCTAAAAGTATGATTGACTTGATCGTGTATGATGAACAGAAACCTGGTGAGAGACACAAAAGTAATGCGCGGATCGGAGTGTGGATCGGACCACTTTTTGGTTGTATCGAGTGTGCTTAGGGCAAAAGTGGATCTGGAGAAGGAAAGCAAACGTGCGAACGTCCAAAATTAGGGTAGGCAAACTAGTAGATAATGGTGAGAAAATGAAATACGCAGATGCTGTGAGTAAAGAGTTGAATGGGAATGAAACAGTGTGGAACGAACAAATAAAAGACACCGACGTTGAAAGTGCATGAAAAACTGTGTCAATTATACCGTGCGGTTATATGGAAGAACGACTATAGGTAGACAGAAAAAATGTATTTGGTTGAATTGATCGGTAAAAAAAGGCAGAATGTAAGAAAAGAGATGCATACATGGCAATGATTGCTGCAAAAAATGAAACTGAGAAAAAGTAATTGTATGAGGTATACAGATTAAGAAACAAAGACGCCAAGTAGGTAGTTAGAATAAGTAAAGAGTAAGTGATGGCTGTGGAACGATTTTAAGGGAAACAAAAAACTCTTCTTGAAATGGGTCAAAAATACAAAACGTGGCCCAAAACGGAACGCTGCAGTAGTGACGAATTCGAGCAACGAAATAGTATGGGACGATTGTGAAGTGAGGAAATTCTGGCAAGAATATTTCGAAAAGCTGTACAGTAGTGAGAAAAGTAAGACTGAAGGAGCCTGTAGAAGTAGTGGCAAATGAAACTGAGAAGGATATTGAGATAAATGAGGTAGAGAAATGTTAGGAAACTTGAAAAACGGTAAAGAAGCAAGCGTAGATGAAGTCACTGGTGAAATGCTAAAGTATGGAGGTGCAAGGCTTATACGAAGATTGCGTGAATTATTGAATGTATGCCTTAAGTGTGGAAAAGTGCAGAGGGATGGGAAGAGCGCGATCATTGTACCACTGTATAAAGGTAAGGGGAACAAGAGTGATTGCAAGAACTACAGAGGAATATGTTTACTCAGTGTACCTGGCAAAGTGTTTGGAAGAATACTGATTGATAGAGTACGAGAAACTACACAAACTAAGATTTGGGATGTGCAGGTTAGCTTCATGCCAGGGAGAGAATGTGTTGATCAGATGGTAGCTCTCCAGCAGGTGATCGAAAAGTGTTTAAGTGCAAAAAGGAAACTGTACTGTGCGTTTGTAGATCTGTAGAAAGCATACGACGGAGTGCATAGGGAGAAGCTGTGGGAAACATTAAGTGAATATGGCGTAAATAAAGGTCTAATAAACGGAATAAGGGCAGTATACAGCGGTAGTCGGGCATGTGTTAGGGTGAGAGGTTTGAGTGAATGCTTTAAGATTGGGCAAGGAGTGCGACAAGGCTGTGTGATGTCACCATGGTTGTTCAATGTATGTGTGGATAACAGTGTTAGGCAAGCATGTACCGATACAAATCATGTAATGGTTAGTGACGTAAATGTACCAGTTCAGGTGTATGCAGATGACACAGTCTTATTAAGTGACTGTGCGCATGAGCTACAATCTGTTCTGAGGAAGTTTGATAGAGTCTGTGAAAGCATGGACCTAAATGTAAACGTGAACAAAGCGGTCCGGATGAGCTACAAACTGCTGGTTAGTATGGACCTAAGGGTAAACGTGAGCAAAATTAAGATTGTGGTGTTCAATCGGGAAGGTGGGAAGGAGAGTAGGGTATTTACTCTGCACGGTGAAATTGTGGAACAAGTGGACGAGTTGGTATATCTGGGCAGAATGGGTACTGCAGATGCTAGAGTGGATGGCGAGATTGGACGATGGGCCAGTGCTGGAAGGAATGTGATTGAAAGTATGTGGATGATAATGAGAAACGAAGGCATGAGCCTCGCTGCGAAACGAGCAATGTAGAATGGCACATTTGTCTCATCTGTACTGTATGGAAGTGAGACATGGGTATGTGAGAAAAGCACGAAATACAAATAAATGCCATGAGTATGGGATTCCTGAGAAGCGCATGTGGTAAAACAAGAAGGGATAAGATAAATAATAAGTGTATAATCATATAATGGCAGAGTGTGACGAGGAAAAAACGATGATGGTTAGATATAAAAGTAGTACATTAACGAAAAAAATATATGTGAGTGAGGTTAGGTCGGGCCTGGCAGGCTGAGTAAAACTTGGCTGAGTGTAGTAGAATAAAAGAAAGATAGGAGTTTTAAAAATAAAAGGACATGCCACAGATAATGTATGAATCACAGCTTACTCATTACCAGTTACTCATCTCTCAGTGGCATCTTTGTATTTTAGAAGTCAAGTGACATGCCGTCGATAATCGCGTGCATAGAAATAAGTGGGGATATGGCCTCGACTCTAACCCGGCAATTGTCGCAGAATATAGAACATGTTGTTAGCTAGTTATACCATATTTCATAAATGTAAAAGTGTTATTATGGCTAAACAGTGTTATTTTTCATTTTTATACTTTCCGAGCAGCTTCGGGTAGTAAAAATATGTATTCCATTTATAAAAGTACATGTATTCCAATTTTTAGGACAATATATTAGTTCAGTATCATAATATGCTTCCATTCTAAAACAAAATGAGATTAAATTGGACCAATCAATGTAAAAAGTGTAAAAGACATGTTAAAGTTGGTGATTCACAACAAAGTTTACAAGATTCATAGAAATTATTAATTTTAAAAGTGAAATTAACCAAAGATTATGTTATAAACTTACTTAACAGTGTGTTTAGTAAATGTTACAACATAAATTAACATTCCAGATGTGATTTAAGTTTAAAAATTGATAAACCAGATTATGATGATTCATGCCGCAGGATTTGAGATTGCAAAGTAAATTTACATATGAAAATTTGTATATTAGTCAAATTTGTACAGAATAAGAAATTTCAAAAAATATGTCAAATAATAATTTTGTAAATTTGTGAAAACTGATTAACCAATAGAAATTAAGCAATCTTATGTTTGTATTGGCGATTTTGCTAAGGTTATTTGGTTTTGTTCAGAAGCTATATAAGCAAGTGGCAGAAATTTTTGTATGCTGTAATTAAACAAGTGAAATTCACTTTTGCAATAAAATTAAGGTTAACGTAATTCTAGTTTCGGGTGATATTTTTGTGTCGTTTACTTGAATGTAAATAAAATTATTTCAATTATTGCATTAAAATTAAAATTATTTTAAACAAATTGCCATTATATTATTATTCAATTGAAATTAAAATTGAAAGTGCAAGTTATAACAATTTTGGATGCTAACAAAAAGTTCTTTTGAGGTATTTTGAAGGTAAAAACCTAAAAGTAAATTATTATATTTATAAATATAGTAAATAAATTAAATTTTAGAAAGTGACAAAGCAAATTATTTGTGCATTATACCGATGCATATTGGTGGAATTTCCACCGATGCAGTAAATATAGGTACAGCATATGCACAACTTGCCCACGCTGTATAGAACTTCCACCGAGGGAACAAAAGATATTAGAATTCGAATTGTCGCATTTGCGTTAAGTTATATCCATAGCCACCTGCAAGAAAGCCGCGGCCGTATGCCTTTGGCAACTGCGCACGGAAGGCCGGTTTGTTGACACTTGACAACGTAATTTTAGTAGGCAATTGAAATTACCTATTATACCTGTATTTTTAATATGTTAGTAAATAGTAATTACTGTAAATAAAACCTCTAAAAAAGTAGTAAAATCCTACACGTGAACGAGTAGTGCTCTATAATTGAATATTATTCAGACCAATTTTATCGCATTTAGAGGTCCTTATAATGGTTTTAAACATTTTTAAATGTATCTTAATTAGAACTTTTGTATAATGAGTAACTACTTTTAACTTAAATAGTTTGATTAAGTAATTTTAATAGGCAATAGAAATTACTTATCATATAACTATATTTTAATATGTTAGTAATTAGTGAGTGAACGGAGCATACTTTCTTGTCTAGGTTCCTCACAGAATTGTTACTCTTGCAATAATAATATTAAATCCATTATAAAAATGCTTGGGTCAATTGTTTCAAATATTTTGCTAAATAATTATTCAAAGGTGCACACTAACAAAATTAGATCTGACTCACATCTAAAAAGGCGAAAATTGACAATACTAATGTAATGTGTTGACATGAAAGACTTGAAAGTATTTCTTAGGTTGTTATTTTCTACACCAAGGCTGTATTGTTTCTGGAAACAGGTTTTATTTGTTTGTTTTTTACCTTCCATACGTATATGTAGACGATTATGCAATAGACTTTTTTTCACTATCGCTAAATCGGCGTATTAACACATTTTACAACTTTTTGGCCATATTTCGTCAAGATCGGCCATGACGTCTGGATGTGGGTGTGTCTGTGTGTCTGTGTGTCTGTGTGTTTGTGTGTCTGTGTGCTGTCTGTGTGTCTGGTCGTGTGTCTGTGTCTGTGTGTCTGTGTGTTGTGTCCGTGTCCTGTCTGCTGTCTGTTGTTGTGTGTCTGTGTGTATGTTGTCATGTGTGTCTGTGTGTCTGTATTTGAGTGTGTGATGATGTGTGTGACGCGTGTGGTCAGTGCGTCGTGTCGTGTGCGGGTGCTGTGAGTGGTCAGTGGTGTTGTGCAGTGCTGAGTGTCGTGTGTGTGTGGTGCTGTGTGTGTGGTGTGTGAGTGTGTGTGGTGGTGTGTGGTGTGTGGTGTGTGTGTTGGTGGTGTGAGTGTGTGGTTAGTGTGTGAGTGTGTGAGTGTGTGTGTGTGTGAGTGTGCGTTGGTGCAGTGTGTGTGTGTAGTGTTGTGTGTGTGTGTGTGTGTAGTAGTGTGTGTGTGTGTGTGTGTGTGTGTGTGTGTGTGTGTGTGTGTGTGTGTGTGTGTGTGTGTGTGTGTGTGTGTGTGTGTGTGTGTGGTGTAGTGTGTGTGTTGTGTAGTGTGTGTGTGTGTGTGTGTGTGTGTGTGTGTGTGTGAGTGTGTGGTGTGTGTGTG
Organism: Vesta saturnalis; assembly: GCA_036346205.1. Taxonomy (NCBI): domain Eukaryota; kingdom Metazoa; phylum Arthropoda; class Insecta; order Coleoptera; family Lampyridae; genus Vesta; species Vesta saturnalis. The sequence goes on along the minus strand of JARFJB010002176.1, from coordinate 4,950,099 downwards.
TGTGTAGTGTAGTGTGTGTGTGTGTGTGTGTGTGTGTGTGTGTGTGTGTGTGTGTGTGTGTGTGTGTGTGTGTGTGTGTGTGTTGTGGTGTGTGTGTGTGTGTGTGTGTGTGAGTGAGTGTGAGTGTGACCATGTGTGTATTTTTTGTTTGTTTTTTGGCTTAGAGCTGATTTGATATTGGGAGAAATCCAGTGGTGGAGATGGAGGATTAATCTAGTGGCGGAGAGGGGGTTTATTATGGTCAGTTTTTGGGTTTTATCAAATATTTCTAAAATAGCTGCATATTTCAAAGGTATAAAAATAGCCAGACATAGACCTTATATTTATCGATTATTTATATTCTATGCAATTTTTTAATAATTTAGCGGAAAAAGATTTAAGTGTTAGTTAAAATTTTTTCAGTTTCTTATAATTTATGTGTGTGAATAGTATAAATGGTGTATATAATGTTCTCGTAACTAACCCAAAATACACCCCATTCACCAAAAATAATGCATTTGTCCCAGTCGGTAGTTTAAAATGGGCCGGTTCAATCTTTTGTTTTGCTTAATTACCACAACTTATGCTGTTATTTCCACTTAACATCAATAGAAAAACATTGCAATGTAACACTAATAAAAATGATGTCGGACGCCAAGTTATTTTTTAATTATGCTCGGAATAACTAAATCGAGGTTTACAATAAGAATTTTACCAAAATGTAAAAGAATGAAAAATATACAAACTATGTTTATTAACAGTTAAATTTAGGGTTATATAAAATATATCTTAAAATTAGCCTTAAATTACTAAATTGTGGATATAAATACCTGTTCGGAAAATTTTAGTACACAAACTTTTTAATAACCTCTGGTATCTAAACGATTACGGAAATGTAAAGCAAAGGTGATGCCATCTTTGCACCAATATTGCGCAATATCTTGAAATAATTTTTCTTCATGAAATTTTGAATCCAATGTTTATTGCATTCTCTCGAAATTCAGATAAAAATAGGGATCTACATTTAGATCTGCATTAAAAGCAAAACGCAATCATAAAATGAAAGCGTTCGTAAAAGTAAAATTAAATGCGTACTTAAAAGTGGTAAAATTAAAGTGTCAAAGTTAAAAGTGAAAGTGCCTGCAGATTTTAATATAATGTGTTAAATGTATCTTACCATTAAATCACTGACACTTTACGATATAGAACTATAAACCCCTAAAAAGATATGCACTTAAGTTACACCAAAATGCAAATTAAGTCGCCTACCACATACTTATAATTCAATAACCAAAAACTTTTTTCTTGTATTTACAACTAAATGGACGAAGAACATAAATTACGGTATATTTTAATACAACTCAAAATGGGTTGTTACATTCTGAATAAATTCATTTTATTAGAAAAAGTGCAGACATATTTTTCAAAGAAAATTTAATTTTACATAACTTTTGTTTATAAAGTTTCTTAATATAATGCAAGGTAAGTTTAAAAAATAATTAATTATGAATGAAAATGGTTAAAATGTATCATTGATAATTTATAGAAGTTTTGGAATTTTTTTTAAGTTTTAATCGTCATTCTGACATAGGTTACTGTTTTTGTTTTTACAACATTGCCAGTTTTCGTTATGAATGTATGAAAGAGGTTGCATAGTTATGCAAATATAAATTATAATTAAAATCATTTTTTTTAATTTTTAAGTTAGCATCTAGATGTCTACTAATCTCTGTTTGTCCAGAAGTTTTAAACATCTGTGTGACATAGATTATTGTTTTTGCTTTTAAAATATTACATATTTACGTGACGAGCTTATTATAAAAGTATATAAAAATATAATTATTTAAAAAAAATGTTATTCAATTTATTTCATTTCTTTTGATTTCCATTTTGTAGGTTGAAAGGTCGTGTGGTGATCCACACCAGATATTTTTTTGTATATAATCAAAGTATATAATATATAGTTTATTTTTTGTTACTTTTTCGAAATTGTAATATGCCTTATATTTTTATGCACAACTGCATTGTTTTGTGGAATGTTTCTTTAGTGTTTTAGGTATTGCACTTGCCTATTGCATTTTGTTTTGAGAAATAAATGGACCTGAAGTATTAATTTTTACCTGTACCCACACATTAGATAACTTGCTTGATTTATGTCTACATGCACTAAAAGTAAGTAGGTACGTGTTAATCGCATCATTCCTCATGTTATAGGGGTGTGTAAGCGACAAATTTTTGGTCAATTAAAAAAATACAAACAGGTACCTACCGTGTACTGCTAATTACAGGTCTAAAAAATAAAATAATGAGAAATTCAAAATTCAAGAGTGTTATCGGTCTGTTATTTCGTTTGTCAGAATACTCGCGCGTTTGGTGTAGGCCTTCCACTCAAGCATTTGCAGTGTTGCCATTTACTGCGACCGCGGCCTTTGTTGGAGGTGGCCGTGATATATAGCACGTATGTCTAGCTAAACACTCTTCTCCTCTGCTACTGAAGGTGAAACTCTGACTGCCAAACCGTTTGGAGCCACATGCGCACCAGGCGATGCGCGAACTTTCCATTTTATACCGAGATAAGTTGCTGGTAATGAGTAAGCTATGATATGAATCTTGCGCAAGCTAGAGAGGTATGCAGAGATAGGAAAGCAACAAGAAAGGTTGTGAATGAAAAATAAATAGGAGGCAGGGATTATTTTTCCTACCCCGCAAGGGAATGGCGTGAAGGTTATGTTTTAGAAATAAGCGTTCTTCGGCTGATTGACTTTCTTCCAATGTATTTTTGATGAAGGATGACACAGCCATCAATTTTTTTGGTAAAACAGTAGCAACAGATTCGGCTTACGCAGTTTAAAAAAATTAAACCGTAAATCATTATTATCTCTATAAAGCTTTATCAGTATTTGAGATAAATATTTCTCTCCATTAAATTAAAAGTAGGTAAACATACTCTAGTCCGATTTTTACAACGTAACAATACTTTACAATAATGGCATCAATAAAGTTATATAAAAGAAATGCCAGCCCTGCAGTTCGAGCTACGTTACTAACTGCAAATGCTTTGAACATTACATTTGAAGAACATGATATTGACTTCATTCAAGAAGAACATAAGACTCCTCAATATCTAAAGGTATGAAATATCATTTGTAAAAATACTAATTGCGTAATTTTAGATGAATCCATTACATACCGTACCTACTCTAGATGATAACGGAATTATTCTTTATGACAGTCACGTTATAAATACTTATTTAGTTGGAAAATACGGTAAAAATGATTCATTGTATCCCAAAGGTTTATACCACAGAGCGTTAGTGGATCAAAAATTAGCTTTTGATTTAGGAACATTATTCCCCCTTCTTATTACTATTTCTGTAAGTACTCGTCAATAGTTCACACCAAATACTAAACAACAATTTAAATTTAGAAAGCGTATTTAAAAAAAGAAATTACTTCACTTACACCAAAAATGGTTACAGATTTAAAGCAAACGTATCATTTTATGGAAACTATGCTTCAGGGTAAACAATGGGTAGCAATCAATCGCCCAACTATTGCAGATTTTAGCTGTTATACAACAATTTCCTGCTTAGATTTTAATTTTCCAATTAATGGAAAGATGTATCCGAATCTAAAGAGGTGGTTTGATTGTTGTCGAGATCATTCTTTATTTTCCAAAGATGCCGAAAACGCGAAATTATTTGCTACCGCCATGACATCTATTTCTACATAACTTTTTATATTTTTTGTGTATTTTAAATAAGACATAATAGATATTGGTTAACGGTAGTATGAATTTCGTGTGATATTTATTTACAGCCATAAGCAACACAGTACTTAAACAATTGTCAATCAATAATTTATTTTTATCCAGATTAGTCACTTCAAAATTATAACTTACACCTTGGTCACGATTATAATAGAGGCCTAGTGTAACGTCACCATAGTAGTATTTACCCTGTATAAGGTTTTGCCAGTTCATTCTGTAGAGAGGTTAAATCTCGATTTGTTAGTTTGACGTATCCTACCATGTATAATCTGATTATCTTGTTTTCATATAATATTTATATAAATCGGTTGAATATTATATTGAGATAACTATAGTAATACTAAACAACATGAAAGTGTTTCCGTAATATTTCACTAGTTATGCTTTAGAATTTGAATTTCCCTTTCGATGTTCTTCATTCCTGTGAAACCGCAAAGTACACCACCACGTACATTTGAGGAGCTTTTCTGTAAGCTAATAGACTAACGTTGTTTTTGAGAAAGTGTTTATCATTGATAGTGGAGTTAAACCATTACTCTTTAACATACCTTACGAGTGTTTTTTTTTAATTCTTCGGTATCTATAATGTCAGCTGTGAATATTTTTCAGTATTTTTCTTCCCAGAAGATGATGACACGAAAAAATGATGACTTGATGTAATTCATAGCGAACAGTACCTCTACCTATACTTTATCTTTAAAAAACATGTTTCCACATTCTCGTATATAGTCTGAACGATTTTCAAAATTGACACAAACATACATTGAATTAATTCATGCAACAATACCCACCTGAACTATTATCTTTAAACTGTTTCACACATTCTATATATACCGATTTTAATCATTAAAATTCCACATGTAGAATTTTCTTACTGCACACATTACACAAAACCAATCATTCTATGAATATTACACACACACATCACACATCTTATCACATCTTACGATAGCACTTTACGATTTCAAACACACCCACCATACACCAACAATCACCAAACCACACCACACCACCACACACCGCACGACACACAACCACACACACACACACTACAACTACATCTACCCACACATCACATACACACTACACACCATACAAAACCATCACACACACCACTACACACACACACACACACCACATCACACACACATCACACACACACCACACACAATACACACACACACACACACCACAACCACACACACACACACACACACATACACACACACACACACATACAACACACACAACTCAACCACTATTACATATAACAACACACATACTACATCATGCACATACCATACTTTACACATGATACCACACTAACACAAATAGCAATACAAAACACACCACTACTTATACACAACACAGACACACACACACACACACACACACACACACACACACACACACACACACACACACACATGCACCATACACACCATATACACCACACCACACACACACACACACACACACACACACACACACACGCACACACACACACACACCACACACCACACACCACACATCACACACCACACACCACGCACCACCCAGCACACACCACACACCACACACCACATACCACACACCACACATCGCACTCCACACACCTCCCACCACACCCCACGCACTACGCACTTCTGACCACACACCACCCCACACACACACACGCACACACACACCATGCACCACACCTCGCACCGTACACCACACATCACACACTTTACATTACCCACAACACACCATGCACCACATACCGCACACCATACAGTGCACACACATCCCACCACACTCCACGAACTACGCACCACTGACCACACACACACACACACACACACACACACACACACACACACACACACACACACACACACACACACACACACACACACACACACACACACACAACACACACACACACACACACACACACACACACACTCAGGCACACACCTCAATACACACCACATAATATATATCACCCACCACACGCCACACACCACACAACGAACACCACGCGGCATACCCCAAACACCACTCACCACTCACCACAGATAATAACATTGTTGAGGACTCGATTCAGTTAATACTGAAACTTTCCAACAGCGTAAATCGAATGTTTATATACAATGCGCCATAAAAACCGTTTAAAGAATTAAAAATAAATTGGAATGGTGGTTTGCTGGACATAAGACGATTGCAAATCAACAAAATTTGAAGAAACCCTATAAATTAAGTAGATATACTTCACCTTAAAGCACTGCTGACACCAAGACGCTTACTATTACTGTTCTCGAGTGAAGAGTGAAAGACAAAATTGGTTATACAGGGTTACGCATAGCACTTTTACCATTTTTAACACTAAATATTTATTGAACGAAACACTATACCTTTTTTATTCTTATGATACATTAATCTACATTTCTTTGGATTTTATGACTTATGGTTACAATCTTTCAAATGACCACCATTTTCTGCTATGCAAGATTGAAGACGTGACGTTGCGGGAAAGTTTCCATAACTCGTCGTAATGTTTCCTCAGGGATAGCTTCAATTTCAGCAGCAATGCGGTTTTTTTAACTCGTTTAAGTTATTAATTCTTACGGAGAACACTCTTTCTTTAAGGTACTCCCAGAGAAAATTGTCAGGTCTGGACTGCACGCTGGCCAGGGAATATCGCCGAAACGTAAAATCAAACTTCCAGGGAACATGTTACGTAAAGTTTCTAACGATCGATGGACGGTATGAGCTGTGGCTCCATCTTGCTGGAAAAAAACATTCTCGATTCCTCGCTGATGTAGCTCTGGTTGCAGAAAATTTATCAACATCTCAACATAACGCTCTAAATTTACCGTTACCGATCGATCATTAACATCTTCAAAGAAGTAAGGTCCGATGATTCCCATTGATCCAACAGCACTCCAAACAATTACCTTTGGACTGTGCAGTGGTTTTTTATGAACTGCCCTAGGATTTCTGTCAGACCAATAGCAATAATTCTGTTTATTGACAAATCCTGATAAATAAAAATTGGCTTCGTCAGACATTAGAAGCTGATTTGGCAAATCAGGATTGATTTCAATGGCGTTGAGAATATTCTGACAGCATTGCAGTCTATTTTCTTTGTGACGTGCATTCAGTTCTTGAACAATTTGCATTTTGTATGGATGGAAATTTAGATCCAAGTGCGCTTTCATAAATATTGAGAGTTAAGGAATGCCTTTTTGCGGAACATTTAGGACTGTGTTCAAATGTATTTCTCACCCGTTCAATATTTTCAGCATTTCTGACAGATCTTCTGCTACCCATTCCGTTTTTGTTAAGAACGGACCCTTCATCTTGCCATTTCCTGATCCATCTGCGAATGGTCAGCCGAGATGGTGTATCCCCTCTGCCTCTGTCTCCAAATTCCGCACGAAACGCACGTTGTACTGAAGTGATTGAATGCAAATTTGCAAATTTTTCGACAACAAAAATTTTTGATTGCAAAGTCTAGCGATCCATTTTTTAACTGCCGTTACTGACATATAAAATCCAAAGGCATGTATATCAATTTATGTTAAGAATAAAATGTATTGTTTCGTTCAATAAATATTTAGTGTTAAAAATGATAACGTTGGTTTGCCGAACCCTGCACAACTAATTGTAGGTCAGCAGCTTGTCGATTACGTACCAAAATAAATACCAAATCGGTGGGTGTTGATGGGACACCAATGAAGCTGCTTATGTTTACCCTACCACACTGAATTGATCCTATTATTTGTATAATCAACTGCATCCTTTGAAGTAGCTTTGTACCTAAAGCATTGAAGCAATCTGTATTGACACCAACAGCCCATATTAAAAACCTCACAAATTTTCATGAATTGCATTCAACCAACATTCTACCAGTTATTCGTACAATTTTTTATAGATCTGTCTATTTGAAGCAAAAGGCTTAGACAAGGACGTAACATGATTACGACTCGGTCCACTGTGATTATACCGTTCTAAGATTTCTTTTAAAATTGGAGTTTAGGTATTAAATGTATTTTTGTTGAGTTAGCAGTAGTAGATAATATTCAGTTGATTAAAACAGTAATAGATAATTAGTGGAGTTGATCGGCCTATTTCCACAGTTTATGCTTTTTGAGCGCGACGTTTCGGAAGCGGACTCTGCTTCCGTCATCAGGCTTAGTCCTGAGAAGGACTGTTTTCGCACTTGAGTCGAATTCATATTTTATGTATAATTTTTTCCCAAGCACTTGACTACTCTTAGATTCGTACCTGGTACCTTTCACTTACTAGTCTGACACCTTTGCCACTGAACCACGGAGTAATCCAATATATATATATTTTAGAACTTATATATATATATATATATATATATATATATATATATATATATATATATATATATATATATATATATATATATAACTTTTTCGTGGTTGCGCAGAAGTTTATTGCGCATGTTGCGCAGGTGTATTGCGCTTGAGCTCTTCGCGCATTATTGGAATCTATATGGGTTTCATTTCTACACTTGCTTGGCTTATTGGATTTTCTGCTAGTGCAATGTATGTTGAGTTTTCAACGAGTTGTGTTCTCGTCCTTTGCCACTATCTGTATGTTATCCCATTGGATGTGGTGGTCTTCGTTCCAGACATGTTCGGCGATTCTTGATCTTTCTATTTCGCCCTTGCGGACGTTGTTCCTGTGTTCCTGTGTTGTCACTTTGAGTGGTCTACTGCTCTCTCCTATGTATGCTCTGCCGCATTCGCATGGTAGGTTATATACAGAATTCTTGGAATTATGATCTTCATTGTATGGTTTGGTTTTGGTGAGTATTCCCCTGAGCGTTCTGGTCGATTTGAAGGCAGTGCGTATCTTGTATTTGCTGCCTATCCTTCGTATTTTGCCTGAGGTACCTTGTATATATGGTATTATCGCTGTATATTTAGGTTCTTCTTTTTCGGTTACCCTTTCCCTGTTTAGGTTAGCTGTTAGATCGGGGTAGCCATTTTCTTTGAGTGTCCTAGCGATATTTTCTTTTTCTTTGTTCAGGTCGTCTTGTTTTGAGCATATCGTTTTTGCTCTACCATACAAGCATTTTGCCACACCTAACTTCACGTTTTTATGGCGATTGGAGTTGTAGTGTAGGTACCTCCCCGTGTGGGTAGGTTTCCTGTATACACTTGTCGTGAAAGTGTTGTCATTCCTGTGTACTAGTACATCCAGGAATGGCAGTTTTTGTTCAGACTCCAATTCCATTGTGAATTTTATGGAGGGTGCGCGGCTATTTAGATGATCTAGGAATTCATCTAGCTTATGCTTGCCGTGTTGCCAAACTACGAAGGTATCGTCCACGTATCTAAGCCACATCCTTGGTTTCTCTGTGAATTCGGATATCGCTTGGTGTTCAAAGTCTTACATATATATATATATATATATATATATATATATATATATATATATATATTGCTCACTATGGGTGATAGTGGGGAACCCATCGCCATCCCAAACTCTTGTTGGTAGAATTTGTCTTCTACCTGGAAATATGTAGTTCTAATGCATATTGCATATAACAGGAGTTTGGGATGGCAATGAGTTCCCCATGAGTTGCTCGAAGATGACTATCCCAGAAGGGTTGCTTTTTGTGAATGGGATCAACAACAAATCCACAATCAATCGGATTTCTTTGATTTTGTACTCTTTGGAGACGAAGCCACGTTTCATAAAAATGGAACTGTGAATAGACACACTTTCCATTATTATTCGACAAGTAATTCCCATCTTATAGCAACTCATAGTCAAACTAGGTGGTCTTTGAATGTTTGGGGTGGTTAGTTAGAGGTCACGTAATTGAACATTTTTTCGATGGAACAGTGAATGGTCAGGTTTTTTTTTGGACTTTTTAGAAAATCATTTACCATTACTGTTGGTAAACGTTCCTCTTAACATTCGTCAAAGAACGTGGTTGTTACACTCACCAGAGTTAAGTAAAATTGGCTTCTTCAAGTGGGGTTATGTGAAAAACCGTTTGTATCAAATACCTCCAACCACACAACATGATACAAATGATATGGAGAATAGAATACGAGAAGCACTCCAGAGTATTAATGTAGAAATGTTAAGAAATGTCAGTCGAGACTTTGAAGATCGACTGCAATGCTGTATTGATGTTTTCGGTGCGCAGTTTGAACATTTATTATGAAATTAATTAAATTGATAAGAATTTTGTCTTAATAACCGATGTTTTTTGAATGTTCTATAATAATTTGTCACATTTTTTTTGTTCACGGCTAACTTGTTATAATAGACATTTTTAAAAATCTCATTCTGTTATTAAATTGAAAATATCTCAGAAATACATAAAAAAATAATTTTATAATGTAAAGTTTGTAGTTGCGTATAATTTTTGTAAATAAGTTTTTTTGATATCTCCTTTCATATATCGTATTGCGACGCACTAATGCGCACCCTATATATGTATATATATATATATATATATATATATATATATATATATATTATGTAGAGACATTTCGTGCCATAATTTATAATGTAAGATATTTACATAGGATAGTATCACAACACTAACGTTTTATTCAAATATATTTCAAAGATTGCATCAGTGAAACTAGTAATAAAACAAAAACAATATTGTAACCCAATATTATTGTTTTGTTTTTATTACTAGTTTCACTGATGACGACAGAGTTTCTGTTGAAATATATTTGAATAAAAGTTAGTGTTGTGATTATTTATCCTAGTTTTGCCCATATATATAATATATATATATATATATATATATATATATATATATATATATATATATATACATATATATATGTATATGTATATGTATAAGTAATCAGTCCATAGTTTCTTTACCATTCAATATATCGAGTTGCGGTTTTCGCCATCTAGCAGAAGATATGCTTTTGGTGCACAATTTAAACTATTTTCAATATATACAGGGTGTCCTACTAAGAGTGCTGTACCAAACATGTTTTTTAAAATGGAATACCCACTAACCCCTTGTTTCAGATAATACACGACTTCTTTTTCTAATGTGCACACAGTATGCAGGGTGAGCTAAAAGACAAAAATTTTAACTATTTAATTTTTTCAAACGGAACACCCTATTTATTTTTTCACCATTCGATCGCATTTTCGATAAGCTTTCCAGTTTGTCTGGCAAATTCTAGATGTTTCTCAAGGTTTTAACAATAAACGTCTGAATAAAGGCCGGGTTCAGAGTTGTAATAATTTTGATAAAATCAAGTACCATGGTTAATTTTTTGTTCAATATAACGGCAAAATTGTTAAAAAATGAACACTTTATGAGATTAATGGATACAATACAGTAAATTTTTATAACAGATGTTCGAATAGACCACCATTCTGATCGACTGACGGGTTAACCTTATCTAGTAGTTCGACTTGAATTGTCCCAAATGTTTCGCAAATACGAGCTTTCATGTCTTCTAGTGTTGTTGGTTTTACCACATAAACTTTCTCTCTGACATATCCTTAAAGGAAAAAGTCTATCGGCGTCAGGTCGGGCGACCGAGGTGGCCAAGCAGTGGAACCTCTTCCACCTATCCATCCATTAAGGAAACTTCTATCCAGATATTGGCGAACAACTCTGTGATAGTGTACCGAAGCACCGTGTTGCTGTAGCCACTTGCTTCTTTTTGTGATGAGATCGACATCTTCTAATAAGACGGGAAGTTGATGTTGTAGAATTCTTAAATATTGAAGAAATATGGGCCGATCACTTTTCTACCGATTATTCATCTCCAAACGTTCAGCGACCATTGCTTTTGATAATCATTTGTTCTCAATCAGCGTGGATTGCCAATAGAATAATAATATTATACCTATTTACGTTGCCGTCACTTTTATATATAGCTTCAATGGTGAACAATATTTTCTTTCAAATGTCTCTATATCATCAATCCTGCGGCACATGGTTTCAGAAAAAGGTAATCTGTTCTAGAAATCATTACCGTGCAATTCCCGGTGTAGATTTACGTGATACGGATGAAAGTTGTTCTTCAATATGATCCTGTTCACACTGCTTTGAGAGATGTCAATTTACACAGTAATATTACGTGTGCTTACATGTGTAATTAAAGCAGAACATTTAATTCGATGTTTTCGTTAATTCTCCTTCCGCGATTTTCTTTTCCTTCGTACATCATTATTCTATTAACAATCCACACTGGTCGAGAACAAATGATTATTAGAACCGATGGTCGCTGAACGATTAGGGAGGAATAATCGGCTCGAAAGTAATCGGCCCACATTTCTTCGATGGTGTTCTTATTTAAGATTTCTACAACATCAACTTCCCGTGTTATTGGAAGATGTCGATATCTTCACAATAAAAGACATATTGCTATTGCAAGGCGTTGGTCCGGTGCACTATCACAGAGCGGTTCGACAATATCTGGATAGAACTTTTCTTAATGGATGAATAGATAGAGGAGGTTCCATTACTTGGCCACCTCGGTCGCCCAACCTGGCGCCAATAGACTTTTTTCCGTTAGGGATATGTCAGAGAGAAAGTTTATGTAATAAAACCAAAAACACCAGAAGACATGAAAGCTCTTATTCGCAAAGCATTTGAGACAATTCAAGTCGAACTACTAGACAAGGTCAACATGTCATTTAAACGGCGATTGAGGACTTGTATCGATCAGAATCGAATCGTTTGCAGCACCATAAGTAAAATGCATATGTGATTCAGCAGGTATGTAGTTTTCCATGACGATAAAAAACGAGAAAAGCACGAAACTGATGCATAGCAAGCCAAAAATCTTTTGACAAAAATAAATAAATATGCCTACTAAAAAAACTACCTATCAATTTTATCAATGATTGACTGATTTTGTCAAAATACATTATTTCAAATAATTCAAATGTGAGACTGTAAAATATCTAAAATATCTCTGTAAATAAGCTTCTAATCAAAATTTTTCAAGAGCCATTTCTTTGTCTAAATTAAATCCAAAATTAAAAAGAATTTTAGATTTCAAAAAAATGCAGTGGTGTAAAGATAGGGAGGGAAAAGTGTCGCTAACCGTGAATATCTACGGCACTGGAAGACATCTACAAAACCTGAAAGAGCCAAATTAAAGATCTTTATTTGTTTATTGTTCATACCAAGTTTCATTAAAATCGGTTAAAATTTACACGAGTTATAACCAAAAACTGTCATATTTCTTTAAACTTTAACACTGTATCTTTCAGTCGAAAAGTCATTTTGAGTTGAAATGTATTTTTACAACTTATATTTAGGAGAGGAACTACCCTTTTAAGTTTGGCCCAATATTACTGAAACAGCCTGTATATATATATATATATATATATATATATATATATATAAAATTTTATACATAGACGCTTGTTACATTCCTTCAGGCGGTATTCTTGAGAAACTGAAAGTAAATAGTTATCCTGAAGTTTATCCAGGCAGACCATAAACGAAATGAAACTTTTTGACACAAAACCAATTTACTAAAGTTTGTTTTCAGTTAGCGCATAATATTCCTCGTTTCACTACAAGTACAAATGCAAATCACCCTCAGTGAAAAAACTGTTTAAAATTATAATGAATAACAATTACTGCTTGTTATTTTAATTTAGGTGTTGACTCAGCAACTTATAAGTATTTCCCCTGGTATATAATAGTATGACACAATCAATAGTTTAATTAGTTTAGTTAAAGGCGCAGGTTAATGAGTGAAATAGTCATGTCAAACATGAAACTATACAAAGTACGTCCCAGTCCTGCGGTTCGAGCAGTCTTAATAACTGCAAATGCTTTAAACATTACCCTTGATGAACTAGAAGTGGATATGCTGAACGAAGAACACTTGAGCCCTGAATATTTGAAGGTGAGGCAATTATAGTAAGATTAATATTAGATTATATAATTCCAGCTTAATCCACTACATACCGTACCTACCCTAGATGATAATGGACGTATTCTTTGTGACAGTCATGTTATTAATACTTATTTAGTTGGGAAATACGCAAAAGATGATTCACTATACCCGAAAGATTTATTCAGAAGAGCCTTAGTTGATCAAGGACTAGCCTTTGATTTATCAATATTGTATCCTCGCCTAAGGGAGATTGGTGTAAGCTTTTGATAGGTTAATTTACGATTACTTGAGATTAATCTAAATTCAGGTAGCGTTCTTTACCAAAGAAATAACTTCCCTGACTTCAAAAATGGAAGCAGATTTAAAAGTGGCTTACGATTTTCTAGAGAAGATACTGCAAGAAAAGGAATGGGTAGCCCTTAAACATGTTACTCTGGCAGATATTAGTTGTTACACGACTATGTCTTGTTTAGATTATCATAAACCTATTGATTCAAAAGAGTATCCAAACATAAGCAAATGGATTGAACGCTGTCAAGGTCATCCTTTATTTAGCAAAGATGCAGAAACTTGTCCACTTTTCGCACAAATGATGAAAACTTTAACCGCTTAATTCAACAATTGTAACTTTCTTAACAACTCAGAGTTTACAAAAAAACAGTATTTATTTTATTGGTGCCCTATTTTACCTATTTAAAGCACGCCTTAAGTTACCATGGCAACATCAACAACTCAAGAAACGTGAAGTCTAAATGACAATTATTTGATTATTGATCTGACATCTAACGTCAAATAAAATATTACTAACAAACTCAAAATCTTTATTTAAACATTATTTAACACTTTTAATTTTATAAATGAAAATAGAAAGTACAGTTAGTATTGTTAGATATATTAATTTTTATTTACATTTTTTACCTTATTAGTTCTTATTTCCATTTTTTGTGGCGATTTCAAGGTGCTCCAATAAAAAAAAATAGCGTAGTATTCGTGGATAACTGGTCTTTAAAACAATTATTCTATTTCGGGCACTTCGGCTGCACCGTCGTGCTCGAAAAATCGCGCGTGTTTTAAAGACCTTTTTATCCACTTATACTTTAATATACTATTTTCTAAATTGAGGCTTATTTTGAAAAATTCAAAAATAAAACATTATAGCAGAACAGTAACAGGTCCGCCCTTTTTTTAATTAAAAACTTATTGTTCAGCGTTTGTTGAAATATATTTTTACAGTAATCTACGTTTTAAAATAGTTATTCTTAAGTTAAACCCATTAATAAATGAGTTAAAAACAATTTAATTACCAGAAGGGTACCCCCCAGAATTAACTTTCAGTGCTAAAATTAGAAACAAATCAAAATGATAAGCAATGATTTTGAATAAAGTTACGTACCTACAAAGAACGTGCCTATTACCATTAAAAAAAATAAGCAATAATCACGAACACGCCAAATACGAAGACACCTCCGCAGAAATCGAATATTGCATTAAAAAGAAATGGAATAATGATATGAGTGAGAAGTAGATATTATGTTAAGTCCACAAAATGTAGTACTACTTATTGTTTTCTAACCTCATTTTTCGTGCACGTTTTTATCAATTGTAAACAGCTTTTTTCAAAACTTCTTCCGTTTCAGCAACTTTTATTTACAAGTAAGTTGTATTTGTAATCCACAGTAATATGTTTTAATATAATATATTGATTTAGTTGTTTATAATGTGTGATGCGAGTACATCGTCTGATAGTACATCAAACATTCCAGCAAAGAAGCGGCGTGTCTCATCTCAAGATGCCCGAGAAATTATTTGGAATTTTTATCAGTTTCATAAAAATATGAATGAAGGTATGTGATTATTGTACGATTAACATCTGTCAGTTTTTTCACGATTACATTTCTTTACAGTTAGCGTTCTTGATATCGTTGTGAAAGCAACTAGAGTATCTAAAAGTACCGTCGTTGGAATTATAGAGAAGGGAGTGCATTTCAACGTGGTGAAATAGAATCGTTCAAGGCTTCTAATAAAAGAATGAAAACCGCACCAAGATCATCTGTCGATAATTGTGGGGAACAAGTCATTCGACGCATTGTACACAAATTTCATGTTACGGAGAAACGACGACCAACCGTCAATGCTATCTATAATATTATTAAAGAAGACGAATCCATTGGTTTCTCTGGGAAGGAAACGTTTTTAAGAAGATTATTAAATAAAATAGGTTTTAAATGGACGAAAACCGTTGACAATCGTAAATGTTTAATGGAACGATACGATATACGATCTTTACGTTGTGCGTATATAGAGCAATAACAAAGTATCGAAGAGCAGGGCGACCCACTGTGTATACAGATGAAACATATATACATGCATCGCATACAACGCCACATTCCTGGGTAGATGATTCCAACGAAGGTTTAAAATGTCCAATCGGTAAAGGTCAACGTCTTATAATAGTACATCCTGGTGGTGAAATAGGATTTATCAATAATGCCCTCTTAGTTTTTAAATCGGGTTCAAAAACAGGTGATTATCACGACGATATGAACTTCATTAATTATAAATGATGGATTGAGCACCAGTTATTACCGAATTTGCTCGAAAAGTCAGTTATTGTTATGGATAATGCAAGTTATCACAACACGTTAACAGTTAGCATCCAACTTTTAGCAGTAAAAAAATGGAAATGATAACTTGGTTACAAGAACGAGGGATCGTACATGATGAATCCCACACAAAAGTGGAGCTGTATTATTTAATAAAATGTAATAAACCGAGCTACACGGAATATTCAATTGATGCTATATTTGCGAAACATGGTCACTCTGTATGTCGACTACCTCCATACCACCCGGAGTTAAATCCAATACAAAAAATATGGGCCATTGTAAAAGCTTGGGTGGCATCGAGAAACACAACTTCTAAATTAGCCGATGTTGAAAAACTTGTAGCATTAAAAGCGGCTCCAAGTGTATAAACACTAAAACTGGGCCAACTTATAATATTAAAACAAAAGCGATGAAGTAATAAATTAATAAATTGATTGTAATTGATCGAATAATTGTAATTAATAAAAAAATTATTAAATATCAATCGCTACTGCCGTCGGCTCATCGGTAAATTAAGAAAAGGGAGGGTTCTAATTTAGAGTTTAATTAACCTACCTGAAATGCTAGTAGCTTCTTTTCTGCTTAATTATTTTCACTTAATTCCAAAACTGTTATCAAAAAATTATGAAAAAAATAATAAAATCTCGAGCGCCATGTTGCCTTTTTTTTATATATCTATATAGGAACAACAAAACCTAGTTAATGAATACTATTAAACAAATTAACACAAATGAAAATAAAATAACAAGTTATACATAAGTTTATTTAATACATGATTAAAAACGTAAAAAAATCAGAAGTCATAAGCTATACTAAATTATATAAAAAAACATTACCTTTTAACGGTTCTGTATATACACTGTAACTGGTAACTATGAAGCAGAATGGTTCATATGGTGAGGTCAATGTCTTGCTTAGTTATCCTTAAAATATGGAATTTCCTTGAAGTTTAATTCGCCAAATTTATTTGTAAAAGTATGTAGAACTTGTGTTGTAAATGTAATTCAAGTAAAACTTGCCATTTAAATTAATAGGATAGTAAAATTACTGACTTATACGTGCCATTAAAAATATATTATAAAAATGCCATATAAAAGTATGCATTAAAAAATATGAGTAAAATAATTGCAAATTTTACTATTGTAACAATAGCAAATTGTAAATCCAATAAAGGAAGATAATCTGCCTGAGAACTAATGTCCCACAAAGTCGGCAATTCAATCGCACAATGGGGTCTAAATATCAACCATCGTGCTAAACAAATGTAGCAAAAATCATGCTAACAAATGTAAAAAAAATAATAAGTGGTTTGCAAAGCCACAACAATATAAAATAAAATAATGTGCGAAATAAGCACAAAATAAAATTATTTTGAAAAATTATCAAAATAATTAAAAAATATAAATAAGAAAACCAGAATGTAAAAATACTAAAATAGAAAAATAATTAAAAAGAATACGAAAAAATAAGAACTAATGTGGTTTTAAATCCTTAACAAGAAAAACACCTAAGGGTTTATTATCAATTAATTTGGAAAAATCTTAAGCAGGAACACTAACTGAAGTATTAATATTGTCATTATGTGACATAAAAATAAAATAATCTAAATTTGTAATTCATTATTCATTTCAAAGTTTTCATTAATAGATTCAATAAATTCTAACGATTCGTTACATAAATTTAATAACTGATCGTATAAATATAAAATCCATTATCAAAAGTAATGTAATTCAAGCGTTTCAAAATTTAAATAAATGTATTGACAATTGAATGTTAAGAAGTTATCAATAACAAAACTTAAATGTGATAATTGAGGTTTACAAAATTCACATTTATCTTTTAATTAATATTTAAATTGGCATCAGTAAGCCTTTTAAAAACTTTCCTTAGTCCTTAAAAGTACTTGAAAAAAACAATAATATCGTTTAAATAAACAAAAAACTGAATGGGATAAATCATGACCTAGAATCGAATCCATAAATCGTTGTAATGATCAAAGATTGAATGCATTTTTTAATAATTCCACTTACATAAAATGTAATCAAATAAATTTCTCAATTTAATTTGCGTCTCTCACCTTTTGTCAACCTTTCCACTTCATTTACAATTTAAAAAAATTAATTCTACTAATAACTCATCAATATATAAAACATCACTAAATAATTAAAATTTGACATCGTAAAAAATATTATATAACTCAATCAATAAATTTGATTAAAGATAAACACATAAAAATACCAAGCGTAACATAACACTCCTTAAATCTCGGTCAACTCTTAACATAAAATCAAAAAATAAACAAACACAAGTGAGAATAACCAGCATTGAAACAACAGCATATCCCTTTTTCTGGCCCCACAGTAATATTATTAACACAAATGTAAATAAAATATCAAATATGAAGTAATAAATTTCAAACAATAAATCTCAATGTAATAATAATCAAAGTCCCTGCTCGGGCGCCAAATTGTAACCAATCGGTAAAGTATAATAGAGAGGGGTTCAAATATACGGAGTTTAACTAACCTACCTGAAATGCTATTAGCTTCCTTTCGGCTTAATTATTTTCACTTAATTTCAAAACTGTTATCAAAAAATTATGAAAAAAATAATAAAATCTCGAGCGCCATGTTGTCTTTCTTTTTATAT
The DNA here is from genome assembly GCA_036346205.1 of Vesta saturnalis. NCBI lineage: Eukaryota > Metazoa > Arthropoda > Insecta > Coleoptera > Lampyridae > Vesta > Vesta saturnalis. The sequence goes on along the minus strand of JARFJB010002176.1, from coordinate 4,931,212 downwards.
ATCTATATAGGAACAACAAAACCTAGTTAATGCATACTATTAAACAAATTAACACAAATGAAAATAAAATAACAAGTTATACATAAGTTTATTTAATATATGATTGAAAACGTAAAAAAATCAGAAGTCGTAAACTATACTAAATTATATAAAAAAACATTACCTTTTAACGGTTCTGTATATACACTGTAACTGGTAACTATGAAGCAGAATGGTTCATATGGTAAGGTCAATGTCTTGCTTAGTTATCCTTAAAATATGGAATTTCCTTGAAGTTTAATTCGCCAAATTTATTTGTAAAAGTATGTAAAACTTGTGTTGTAAATGTAATTCAAGTAAAACTTGCCATTTAAATTAATAGGATAGTAAAATTACTGAATTATACGTGCCATTAAAAATATATTATAAAAATGCCACATAAAAGTATGCATTAAAAAATATGAGTAAAATAATTGCAAAGTGAGTACTTAAAAAAGTACTTAAGAAAAAGTTAGTAATTAAAAGTGCCAAATAAGTGCCAAAAAAAACAAACAAATGCTTTAGTTTTAAATATAATGATAAAAAAAAATAACTTACCACCACAATCTGATGGCACCAAAATATAAGAAATTAAGTAAAATCATGCTTATTGCTGTAATATTCAGCATTAAGTGAATTAAAAAAAAAGCTTTCAGAATAACTCAAGTGTATTCCCCCTAAAAGTCCTCACGCTTGCGTGAATACAATAATCTAAATCCAATTTTTTTTAAGAAAGGGAATTAAAACTATTTATGTAATATTACACCCAAAAGATATGTTCTAGGAAATGCCAATTAAATTGCCATTCTCAATTCTACATATTAATAATTAAAAACTTTTCTAATAATACGCCAAATAAATTAACGATTCTTAAATTAATGTACTTTTTAATACAACCACAAAAAAAGGTTGTTACAAACTAACTCGTCAAAAGTGTTCGATGGATTTGGAGAGTCACTGGCAAGAAGTGTGAGGAATTGATTATACGTAGGAATAGAGACTCGTCAAATGAATCTGATTTTATGTCAGATTATGATAACGAAGAAATAAGTGTAGAGTAATTGTGTAATATTTTATTGTATTTATATTGTTAATTTCACATTGCACATGCGTTGTTCATGTTCTTAGATATGTTTCTAAGGTACTTTAACTTCTAAAGCACTTTTTAAACACTTAGTCTATGATCTACCAACATAACGTCTTCGTACCATAACCCTTTTTATAGTTTGCAGAGTTTTTATGCATTGTACCAATTATTATACATGTTCTACACATTAGGATTATTGTACTTCATGTAATCAATATCTGTTATGTGTTTTATTGCTTAATTATATTGAATTATATGTGAAATTTCTTATTTATCTTTAACACACTAATATGCATAGTGTTGATCTTTTTAACATGCTATTGCCATAGCTCAATGCTTTTCTGAATACAACATCATTGTGCAAACCCCATAAAACCTGTTTTGTTGTATAAAAACTATCCGTTTATATTCGTATACTATATTTTCCTCATAACAAATTATATAACTTTTTCTACTTTATCTGAACTTGCATACTATCTAATATTTGAATTCGATAAAGCTCTACCCCCTCTATTACACCTATTTATAACCATCGCAGTATAAAACTGTTTAGACACGAATTATTTACCCTTAGAACTGTGGTTAATAATTAAAATGCGAATTACAGCATTTCCGAGTAAATTTATGAACAAGTAACATAACTTTGTATTTCACTTTTCACAATTAAATAAATGTTTTTTTTTGTTTAAATTGTCCTAATTATAAAATATAAACATCATAATTAAGAGGTTATTAACTAAAAAAAAACAAAACGTAACTTTCACTTTTCTTAAAAAAACTAATATTTTCCGGTTGAAAGTACACGGTCACGTGATTTTTTTCGCGCAGCTTGGTGTCTTCGTATTTGGCGTTTAGTCTATTAAATTACATTAACGATCTATCTATAATTTTGAAACAAAAATTAACATCTATGCACTACGAGGGTGTATTAAGGGAGATTTTAATTATATAAACAGTAGCACAAGATTATCTAAGATCAATAGGTGATATCAAAATTCCTATGTAGCCATCTTGTAAAATTGCTACAAAAATTTGTTAAAAGAGTGTAATTTATGGTAATTAACTGTTATAGTCGTAATTACGAGATATGTCTTAGATTCATACCTTACCCAATATCAAATTAAATTACTGTCGTATACTTATTTCACTTATCTGTTGGTGTTTAACAAAGATGGAGGAGTTTCAGTATGTTTGTAGTACTAATCTCAATAACGTAGGTCGATGATACGCTGAATCATATTATGAGTTTTGACAGTTTGTTTACAATGTCAAATTTAACCTGCAATTTCCGACGTAAGGTTAATTTCCCGACTAGGAACCCCCCACCATTGTGTTAGCGCGGAATTTAAATTTAGTGTGCATTGGCTAAAATAATGTTCATCTTTGACGCAAAATATGTTACAGTTGTCAAGACTTATAAACAGTTATTGAAATATCACATGTTTAGTTACTATGTGTTTTTTGTATTATAGTGGTTTTGCTATAAAAACGGTTTTAATAAAAATAAATGATTTGTAATGTTTACAGTTAGATAAAGGTTATTAAATGTATTTTTTGGCACTTAGTACAAAAATAACTATTTATAAAGGATCTTGGTGCCGAAGAAGAAATCTTACTGAAGTACATTTCAACTGAAGACCAGCTCGCTGACATGTTAACTAAAGGACTGCCATACCCTCTTTTCATAAAACTTTGCCAAGGACTTTGAATTCAATAACTGTTCATCCAAGAATTGAGGTGGAGTGTTAAAATTGGCAAAGCTTATAAACAGTTATTGAAATATCACATCTTTAGTTACTATGTGTTTTTTGTATTATAGTGGTTTTGCCATAGACTGTTTTTCCATGTCAGATAATTTGGCATTTGTCTATTCTTTTTACAAGAAAAAAAAACGTAACTGCGGATTATCTAATGTACCTTTTATTTGAAGCGTCTTTTACATTAAAGCTTTGTGTTCCCTCATTTGATTGTGATAATTTTATAAGGTTTTCTACTATGTTTAAATGGTAATGAATCTTTTCTAATGTATCTTCATCGACTCTGTGATAATCGAAACTTTGTAATTTACAAACCACCTTACTAATCTTTTCATTTAGATTTTCTTCTGAATTTTGTTTTTGTGTATCCAGTAAACCACAGAACATCTCTGAATCAAATTAGATTTTATTATTTGATTCTTCTATAGACGCTTCTTTGTTGGCCTGAGTTTGCAACATCATATAATGAAATGTTTGCAAATCAATTTTTGTTTAAAGCGATCTTCACAAGTACAAGTGTATACAGAGTTAGTATAAAGTGCGGAACCCCCTGAGTATCTCCACAACGGTTTATTATTTTTAAATAAAATTGGGCATCCGCTTCTAAAAAGATCCAAGGAATCCAAAAATGCAATCAGATTTACTGTATCATTTCCTTTTACACCGGAAATAAATATCAACCTTGTCATTTTAAATGGAACACCCTGTATATTTTTACATTTTTGAAATCCTTGTTTAATTTTGGATACAATGAACCTCTACATTCATATTTTTATTGCCCGGCAACATGCTTTCAAGAAGTGATGTATAATTATTTCGATTATCGATGTTCTTGAGTTATTACTAATGAAAACAAATCTTGAAAAATCGGCAACTTAACAATTTATTAATTTTAACAAGAAATAACATGAATTACACAAAGTATAATAAAAGTTCAAAATTACGCCCTTCTGCTCTCTGACAATATCCTAAACGGTCTTCAAATTCTTGCAAAAATTCGTTCGGCATTTGTAGCAATAGGTTTCTTATGCATAACTCTAACTCATTTAAATTTGTGGGTCTACTTCTGTATGGTTTATTTTTCAAATAACCCCACAGAAAAAAATCAAGAGGTGTTTAGATCAATTTTATTTAAAAATAACAAACCGTTGAGGAGATACTTAGGGGGTTCCATACTTTATACTTACTCTGTACATATATACTGACTTCCATAAAAATTGCAACACCTAGAATTTGTTGAACGATTTTATTGAAATTTTTGTCAACGATGTCTTTCATTAGAACACACAAACGATTAAAATTTGAATAAAATCTAGTTAGTAGTTTTTTTTTGTTTTTTCCTTTGCACTTGGTAACGATACATTTGAAGAAATAAACCAATCAGTGTGTAATTAACTGTCAATTTTGCAAATTGTTTGTTCACAATTTCGTTCTGAACTTGGGAACAATGCCAAGAATACGTCAACATCAACATTTTTCCCCATTGACTGATTTTGAACGTGGCCGTATTATTGGCATGAGAGAGGCCGGACTTTCGTTAAGAGAAATTGCTCGTCGTGTAAACCGAAATGTTACAACGGTATTGAGATGTTGGTCCAAATGGTCCGAGGAAAGGGTGCAACAACGTCGCCCTGGATCTGGACGTCCCCGTAGTACTACAGATCACGAAGAACGTCGCTTAAGACTTTTGGCCACAAGTGACAGATTTTCAACAACTCGATCGATTGCAAATGATTGGATGAGAGGTATAAGACCCAGAATGTCAATGTCATCTGCTTATCGCCGGATAAGGTCTTATGGGCTGTGTTCATATCGTCCATTTTTATGTCTTCCTCTTACACCACTTCACCGTCTACGCAGGCTAAAATGGAGCAACGAAAGAGCGAATTGGGCGCAATAATGGCATCGAATTGTGTTTAGTGACAGGTCTCGATATTGCTTGTGGGACCACGATGGTCGTAGGAGGGTCAGACGGATGCGTGGAGAAGCTAAAAATCCAACATTTTTTGTGGAACGCAACACAGCCCTCACACAAGGAGTGATGATATGGAATGCAATATGTTACGGTAGCAGATCACCCTTGGTCTTCATTGATAGCAACTTAAACGCCGCTGGTAATATTGCCAATGTGTCAGAACCCGTTGCGCATCCTTATCTGCAGGGGCTGGAAAATCCCATTTTCCAACAGGATAATGCGTGCCCTCATACGGCAAGGACTACAACACATTTTTTGGAAGAAGCTAACATTGCCGTCTCCCCATAGTCTACTCAGTCGCCTGATTTGTCGCCCATTGAACATGTATGAGATGAGGTCGGTAGGCTATTGGGTAATTTACCATACCTTACAGATAACTTACACGATCTCTCGCTACGGATTCAAGATGCTTGGGTTGATATACCACAGGCAGCTATGGATCACTTGATTGATAGCATGCCACGCCGTCTAAATGAGTGCATTACAAATCGTGGCGGAGCAACTCATTATTGAAAAAAAAACATTTTTAGTTTTTGTTCTTTTGTTTTCAAATTTTAATCGTTTGTTTGTTCTAATGGAAGACATTGTTGACGAAAATTTCAATAAATTCTTGGTGTTGCAATTTTTATGGAAGTCAGTATATGTCTACATATGTTACAGGTAAAACAAATGTTCCTACAACAGTTCTGTTGTTTTGGAACGTCACTAAAATTGGAGGAGTAGTTTTTCAATTTCTGTGCTTCACAGTGTCTTTTAAATATATTTTTGTACTACTCCCTTTAATTAATTTTATAATTCTTTCCCTACTTGGGGATAGAGTTCTATATTTGGAATTAAATTGACAAATAAAATAAATAAATCTTTAACTTTTATTATTATTATAAAAATTTAAATCTTTTCGAATCAATCAAAAGAAATTTCATTTCACACATGGAAATGTTCATGTTAATAATTACATTGTAATTTGTAACTAATAGCTTCAACGTGAAACAGAATTCGTTGAATTTGCACAAATTACGCATGCGTTGCGTCCTTACTAACTTAAATAAATGCAGCCTGTCAAAAATTTCACCAAAGGATCTAAAATTAGTGAGTGCAATTTAAAATTATTATTTTTATAATTACACCTGTTCATTGACTTTTCAGATATTGATACATGCTGTCGCACAAACATTTGTACACAATCAAACAAAAACATAAATACAGGACATCAAAAGAATAATCAATGCAATAATTGGGTCATGATAGAAAAATTTAACTCGCATGGTCACATTTGGCTTGTTACATATTAACATTGGACGTAGACTTCTTTCCATGTATCGATGATACTGCCTTGCTGTTGAAAATGGTGCTGCTTAATTTCCATAACTTCATCCAAATCCACTAACTTGTGATAAATCTTCCTCGTGGTAAATACGATGCACTTATGTAATCTGCTCATTTACTTTCAGAGAACCACTTTTATTTTATTTGTATAGCTAAATGTTGATTTAAATATTTAATAATTTTTCGCATTTAACTTGTATTTTATTCTTATATAAAATTTTATATTTACTTGCACTTTTATTTGAGATGCCGATATGAAGTTAAATTTATTTTATAACCTCCATCACTTTCAAAAAATAAACATCACATCCAAAATAACTGAAGGATTTTATTGACATAAAAAATGCACATCACCCGATGTTTAAACACGATTTCGAAATGAAATAAATACAATAATATTGACAATTATAATAGGTAACCTTAGTTTTAAATTTTGTTATTGTGTAAAACAATTGTTTCTGAAATCTCAACTCTACGTTGATCGCGTTTCAAATCCGATAATTAACAAAAGCACTACTAGCACTATGACTTGTTAGTCACAAAAAATTACAAAAGCAAGAGCAATCAAGAGAGCGAGAAATCAGGAGCAATTCCTTTTATACTTTTCTCATGGATACCAAATTTTAATTTTTTTTCTACATTACATATAAAGGATCCTAGCATCTGATTGGTCTAAACAAAAATGTTAAATTAACTAAAACATAAATTATGCCACAACTTTTTCAAATGAATTCGGATTTGCTTTTTAAATACATTTTTGAAATCTGGGCAACTTTCCGCATAAAAAGACACCAAACATGCTATACTTCGCTTCAAGAATTTACATTTTGACCAACTAATACCTAAATTTACTAATATCTAACAAATTACATATTCAACTTCTACATAAAAAACTGTATAAGAATACACCTATTTCAACCCATTTTACCTAGTTTCCACTTTCATATCTTAATTTTAGGTAGTTAACCCAACTTTTCTAATTTTATGTTTAGATTACATATTTACTGTTAATTTCTTTGCGAAAATGAGGGAAACCTACTATTATATGCTTTTATAATTTATTCTGAACTTATCCTATAAAAACTATAAATTTGTAAAGTTCTTAAATATAGTACTTAACCTAACTTTACATAATTTACTTTTAACTTGCGTTTTACACGTCTATATCACTTCAAATGTTTATCTAATATATTCTTATATATGTTTCTAACACAATCACTGTTTATTTGTACTCCATAGTTCATTATTTTGTCTTTTCACATTTCCATGTTGTTAACACATTTTGTAAGTTTTTGTATTCAAATTGTATTTATATTGTAAATATCACATGGCACAAATGTTGTTCATGTTCTTAGCTATGTTTCTAAGTCACCACCGCTTCTAATGCACTTTTTAAACACTTTGTCTGTGGTTTACCAATATACTGTGTTTGTACCATAACCCTTTTTTATAGTTCGCAGAGTTTATGCATTGTACCTATTACTGTACATGTTCTACACATTAGAATTATCGTACTTCATGTAATCAACATCTGTCACGTGTTTAAATTGCTTAAATAAATTGATTTAAATGTGAAATTACTTATATGTCTTAAACGAAACTAAACGTAAACACCAATATGAATCGTGTTGACCTTTCTAACATGCTACTGGTATACCTCATATATACTTTAAACTCTTATGCATTGCTTCTACATGTATGTTTGTGTTAACTGGAGAATCTTTACGAAAGTGGTAGGCCCATTTTTTATGATTAGACACATAATAATTACTAAAATACTTTCGAAACTCTTTTCATTCATTATCACTTAATAATAATGCAATTGTATTATGCAAACAAGCTTAAAATTCTTGTTGTGTGGCATGCTGTTGTTATGTTCTAATAATTTTTTTCACTTCAGTTTGCTTTTATAGCCCTTGTACCTTCTTTATATTACTTTGCCAAGCGCGGTCGACATTCCAGGCACAGTTCAAATGTTTGGTATCACCAGCACCCATTATTGTCACCTATGCATTAAAATAGGCTTCATCTAAGTCAGTCATAAATACTTTTGGTTGTATTCCACCTACAACGTATTTAAAAAAAATGAATTTAATTGATTTATGCCTTACCAACTTCATGTTTAATATATTGAAAAAATTTATAAATGTAACTAACTTTTCTGTTACTAAACATAAACGCGACTGGAAAATCTTGTTTAAATTCATCCAGAACCATAAGAGTTGTTAAATCAAAGTCATAACAATTAAGCCCATGAGTTCCATCAACATTACTTTTTGAAAATGATTCGCAATAATCAAACAAAAATCTTCAGTTCTTAAACATTGTGATTCCATACCTTGCTTTTTATAATACAAAATTTGATTCATACCAGACGATATGTTTTCTTGCACCCATATGTCCAATGATATTGCATCACTTTCATGTCGCCTTCCCTCTTGGATATCTAACTTCGTTTTATGTTCTGTATGTCCTTCATTGTTAGTAAATCTATTCTTTTTAAATTTTCACCAATAGCGTCATAAACATTTTGTGCTATCTTAAAACCTTATTAACTTTACTTTTTAGGTGGGACTCCCCTTGTTAATTTAGCAGCCACTTTATTTCTTTTTTGCTTAGGAATCCTAATTTTGAAAGTTCAACGTCATAACCGTAATGAATTTTTTTTAAATTAACTGCTGCTTTCCCATCACCGCTATATTCCACCTTCATTTGGCTAGTGCAGGAAGAACTCATGTGATATAATCCTTGACCCTTCAGATTTAGTTTGTAAAGCTTCTCTGGGTCTCGATTTTGATTATGACCTGTAAGTACAAATACTGTACATATTAATCAATACACTGTTATCACCACATTAATTAGCAGAAATGCTAAATTGCAGTTTTATTTTTTCATTAAAACTATATTAATATACATAATTTACATACCTGTCTTGCTAAGATTGCAGTTATAGTCAGTAATACTTTTATTTTCTTATGTTTAGAAACAACATAGCTACTACAAAATTCCACTTCCAACCTTTGTTTCCAGTTTATAAATTATAAAATACTGTAGCGTCCCCCAGGTACCCTATCTTGAAAAGCGTAATTTGAACTTATTTGCAATAATGCGAATTCAAGAACAAAACAATCGCTAAGTTATTTATCTTTACTTAACTAACAATAATGTTACTATTACTCAAATTAATTGCCTGCCTTACTTTGACTTTCCTGGCAATAATTAAAACATTAGAATTTATTTACAGGTCTGATATTTAATTACTCGCAAACCTCAAATCTGATCAAACGAAATGGGCGTCTAGTGGTAGGTACGTTGTGCTATCTAAACTAGATAGGCTGGATGAGGTAAGTGTTGCATTATGAGGGGAGAGGTATAATATACCCATTCACCAGCCTACCTCTACACAAATATAAATATAAACAACAATGCTAATTCGTACAAATGCCACAGTGAGTGGGCCCTGCAGTGTCTTATTATAGCAGGTCCGCGTACGAATAAGATACCTTCGCAAGGCAATGTTTGATTCTTTTAATACGTTACATAGGCTGATAAAATGATTGGCCACGAGATTTCAGTTATATAAAAATACATCCTTACACTAATTAATTGATCACAGACACAAATAGTTAACATACTCGGTTTAAGTCCGAAAGAAAAGACAACTTAGCGTTGGCTAATTCAAAAGAAAAATGTACACGCAAGATTGATTTTAAAGACAAACTGTTCACAATAAAGGTACAACGTGATCAATCTCAAGTATACTGTAGTGGTATGGCAAAAATTCCTAGTTGTTAATATTGTTATGTTTTGCAGTTGGCTGCTTTGGATTTTTAGTGTGGTTTTAGTCGTTTTAGTTTATGTCAGTTTATATCATATTATACCTTCGTTTTTCACTTTTGTATTTTCTTGAGTTATTTACAAACTGTCTATATCAAGACAAATTATATATTCTGAATTTCAAATTGTGATATCGAATTTAATCGTCATGCCGTTTTCAATCGAACACGACACATTCATTGTTGTGGCTCATTCTCGTAGCGGCTTCCAAGATGATAATGGGCAATGGAATTATTCATTGCAATCATGCATCGATCAATTTGCTGTTGAGTACCCAAATGAAAATATTAGTTACGAAACATTTAGGCAACATCGTAATCGTAGCTCGATTCATGGAAACTGGTAGTGTTTTAAAACGCAAACGTGAAGCTTCGGCTACTGTCTTAACAGAGGACACTTTAGCAGATATCCAAGCAAGGATGAATGCAAGCCCCAATAAATCTTTGCGAAAACTATCTGCACAAACACGTATCAAAAATTTTACCATACAAACATAATTCCACATAAATAATTTTTAGATGTATCCTATGGAAGTGTCCACACTGCAGTAAAGAAGAATTTACATTTGTACCCGTACAAGGTGTCGGTATTACAACAGTTGCGAGATAGAGATCTTCTGCTTAGAGTAAACTACTGTCAATGGTTCAACAATACGATGAACAATGATTTACTGGATGTATCTTTTTTTTTCTGATGAAGCTTGGTTTCATCTGTCCGGTTACATAAATAGCCAAAATTATCGTACGTGGTGCAGAAAATCCACATGTATTTCGAGAAAATACCTTACACCCTATCAAGGTGGGTGTCTGGATAGCAATGTCGCGACAACGAATATTTGGACCAGTATTTTTCGATGGCACAATTACTGCGGCAAGATACAGGGAAATTCTTTTAGAAACATTTATTAATAATTTGGATGATCGTGAATTACGAAACGGGTATTTCCAGCATGACTCCGCTACCCCACATACTGCACAGGCTACAATTAATTATTTACGAGACTTCTTTGAAGATAGAATCATTAGTGTAAATAGTTGGCCACCGAATTCACGAGACTTGACACCGTTAGACTTTTTTCTTTTTGGTTATTTAAAAAACAAAGTGTTCAGCAGAAGGTTGCATACTCTTCAAGAATTGCGAGATGCTATAACTCATGAAGTTCATAATATTGGTGCCGAAATGTTACAAAATGTATTTGCGAATATGCAACGTAGGGTGAACTTATGTTTACAATTTAATGGCGGTCATTTTGAACATATGCTGTAAAGCAAAGTGTGATAACTAATGTGTACCTAAGGAATTAAAGAAATTTGTAAAAGACATTGTCATTCCATAAACATGTACAGTAAATTTTATTTAATTATAATGAAATTATAACATTTAAATACTTAAGATTTATTATTTTGTAATGATTTAATCCAATCATTAAATAATATTTTATTTATTTTGTTATATTTTATAGGGATGCAGTCTAATCAAATACAAAATAGTCATTATTTAAATTAAGATAATATTTTATAATATGTATAAGTTAATGACCTTCATACAGATTTGAAACTGATCGTAGTTTTTACTCGAACCATGCTCTAGAGTAGCTAGAGCAATACAGCTTCTTACCAACCTATCAGTGGTACTAACTTAAATATTTTGATCACGTGGTATACACTTGAGATTGATCACTCTGTATTTAATTAACCCAAAAATCGATTTGGCTCTATTGACACTCTGTCAGGGTATTTTGAACACCCTGTATACGTATTGGGTAATTTTTTTATTTTTATTTATTTAGTTAGATTCTGAATCTGTTCTTTTCTTTCAATTTTAATTTAAGAGCTTACTGTAGATAATGAATATATTACTTGAATAGGTCACGCTGTATGTAACGGAATTTTAAGAATGTGCAATTGTGCATTATCTTTATTCATTGTAGATAGGAATTACGTATTTTTTTGTGTAGTTACGTAATTTCATTAAGAAAAGTCGGTGAAGTTTTTGGGGTTTTATTAAGATAAACTCGTTTGATTTTGTTACATAGTTTCAATACAAAGAAGTGAATCCACGACAAATGGACACGGAAATTAGGACGCGCGACAAAAGGACGCGGACATTTGGACGCAGCGATATTTGGTCGCAACGTCATTTGGACGCGGCGACATTTGGACGCAGACACATCGGACGTAGATTTAATGTATTGGGGTATTGTTTACTTCATAAAAAATTAATGGTTTTCGTGTAGCAAGATGTGGACAGTAATACAAGTCATTCCAAATTAATAATAATCGCCTACACTTAGGTAATTAAAATGAATAGAAATGTGGTATCCTGTAATTGATGCCCTTTAAATCTAATGTGGTAGGTAGTTAAATACAAATTACCTTTCTATAGATAATTAGGAATTTGATAAGCATCATTAAGGAGTATTTAAAATAGTGTGTATATAATGCAACTGACTTGCAAAATAGCTCGTAGTCGTTACGTTGTTCGTGTCGCAAGGATGGTGCTTCAATTTGTGAAAAGTACAAAAGGCAACAATATGCTTCTGTATGACGGAGTTATTCATAAAAAAGAACGCATTAGCGGTGAAAAGATAATTTGGAAATGCGTTAATTTCAACAAGTCTAAGTGTCCCGGTCGCGGACATACGTTGGACGAAGAAGTCATGAAAAGTACTAGTCACAATCACGTTACTGATGCTGCTAACATAGAAGCTAGGAGAGCCATAAACCAAATGAAAACAGCAGCTGAAGATTTGCAAATTACAGCTCAAGGTGTGTTGGCCATTGTGGCAGAAGGTACATCTTGGGCAGCAGCAGGGCAATTACCTTCGGTGGTAGCCATGAAGCGAACAGTACAACGTATTAGAAAACAAAAAGAAGGTGCGCCGGCAACTACCAGAAGTTTGATGGAGCTAGTTATTCCAGATGAATACCTACAAGACAGCAGAGGGGAACCGTTCCTTCCATTTGACAGTAGTCCAGGTGAAGATTGCATTCTGCTATTTTCCACTGAACGAAATTTATCGTATATGGAGCACAGCAGACATTAGTATATGGATGGCACCTTTAAAGTCGCTCCACCGCTTTTCCAGCAAGTATATACTATCCATGGTGTACAATACAATAATGTAATCCCAACGGTGTATGTATTACTCCCGAACAAAACTGAAGGCACGTATACACGATTATTTGAAAATCTTAAAAGGTTGAAACCAGGATTACAACCGACTACTGTTATGGTCGATTTTGAAAGAGCAGCTATTAATGCCGTGCGAGGTTAATTTCCAGAAGCTACATTATGTGGCTGTTTTTTCCACTTTACCCAATGTATATGGAAACATATCCAAGAAGCAGGATTGCAACGAAGGTACAATCACGATCCCGATTTTGCCTTGCAATTAAAACAACTAGCGGCTTTAGGTTTCGTACCCGAGGACCATGTAATTGCTTCTTACGAGGAATTCATAGACAGTGAGTTTTACACTGTTAATGAGAATATTTTATTACCAGTCACCAATTATTTCGAAGATACTGGGATAGGTCGTCTAGACAGAAGACGACGAAGACAACCACTATTTCCAATAAACATGTGGAATGTTTATTCAAAGGTGGTGGAAAATTTGAGACGAACAAACAGTGCGGTAGAAGGATGGCACAATAGCTTTTCCTCCACACTTAACGCCAATCATCCATGTATTTGACGATTTATAAAAGCATTAAAAAAAGAGGACAGCCTCAATTGTGTGAAAATAGAGCAATTAATAGCAGGCAACATAGTCCCACAAAGGAAAGTGTATAAAGATACAGCACAGCGCATAAAAAATATAGTTGCTGACTATGAAAATCGTCCAATTATGGAATATCTACGAGGAATTTCACATAACTTTCAATTCCAAGTGTAGATAATATACCTATTTGAAAAGCTCCACCAAAAAAATTAAAATAAAATATAAAAAATTATAAGTAAAATGACCGAATGTTTTGCAACATGGAAATAATTTGAATAAAACAAAATACACAAAAAAAACTTTTAAACACGCCAGTAAAGGTACTGCCAGTCCTATGCCTCGAGAAAGTGCGAAGGAAAGTTTATGTATCTATTCGGTGTACGTAACGGTCCAAATGACGTTGCGTCCAAATGACGTTGTCACCAAATGACGTTGCGACCAAATGACGTTGCGACCAAATATCGCTGCGTCCAAATGTCCGCGTCCTTTTTTCGCGCGTCCAAATTTCCGCGTCCATTTGTCGTGATACCCCTGGCTACAATAGAAACGTTTTATCTTGCTCCTGTAAAATAATGTAAATGTGACTTAAGGGATATTGCCCGTGCGCCCGCCATTTGATGTAAATTATACTTGTAAAATTGTATGGACATTCATTTCGTTGTTGAGAACATAACGTAATTTCATATGTATCTTCCAAAAAGTAAGAAGTGAACGAGGTGCGAGAGCGTGAAATGACCTCCTGCGTGTTATATTCAGCGACCGTCAACGAACCAGAATTTGAGCACGTTTCGAGAGGACGAATTACAATCAGCTGATGGTATACAGGTTATTAACGTGTAATTATTTGGGGCAGAGAAATTTGAAAGAGAACCTTGAGAAACAAATAAAATTTAATCAATTACCAATACCAAATTAAAATTTAAAACATATAGAAGATATCAAAACTAAACTACTGTGCGCAGGTTTGTTCGATAGTTAATACGTCGCAAACATTAAAAGATAAAAATATGGCCGACAGCTGTTTACAGAGCGGTCGTCATTAAAACAATGATTTACACACAAAATAAATTCAAGATTTAATAAAAAGTAAGTAATTTAGTGATAAAGTAATACACTATTTTTAACAATTATAATTATAATAATAGGTTAATAATATGTTAGTGAAAGCGAGGAGTTATTCTAGCAGTTTTTCTTGTTTAAATATTAAGGAAAGGAGCAGAAGTGAAGTGAGGTTATAGGTGTGAAAATTATGATTAAAAACGTCTGACCTTTTGTTGATTTCTACGATGATCGATAATCTTCCACTTAAGTTATTTTTCTTTGACATGAACCTAAGATGTATGAAGATGGAATTTATAGGTAAGTTACAACATATACAAGTACAGATGGCATACTCTTAAACTCCTTTTAGTTGTAAAAAAATATGGAACAGTCACGACAATAACCAGGACAAAGTGCAACTGCAAGGTCAAAGGAAAGTTCAAGCAGAAAATTGTAATGAGTCGTTAGAAAACGCCACATAATAATAGATTCACATACCTCTAAAGTGGAAGGCGAGCTGTTCGTGATAAATTGTATGAATGGTATGCTTCAAAACAGAAATATGCGAAGAAAACAATGAATACCCAGGACTCTCGAGTAGAAGCTTTATTTTCTTTGTGAAACAACCCCTTTCTAAATATCCTTCTAGTGAAGATTGAAAATTAATTCAGAAACTTATTTAGGAATGGTTCAGCAACCAAACATCGCAGTTAGCTCTATCAAACAACTTTTAAGTAAAAAGAAAGAGTGTTATCTATAAACTAGCCAAATGTGTGTTAAAATGCAAGAGATTAGAAATTGTTGAAACACCATCGTAGAAATGAAAGGTGTTTTGTGTGTAGGCAACCAAAAGTACTTCAATGTATATTTACTTGTATAACATTAAGGTTAATAAAAAATGTAAAATTCAATCCAAATTAAATGAATAATTAAAAACTTGCGAAATTTTTGTTACAAAAATAAAAGGATAATTTAAAGAAACTATGGAGATAAGATCTGTGTAAATATCTTTTCTTTAGGTACATTGTTTACATCATTTTTATTATTACATAGGTATCATTTATCGAATCATTAAACTAGTAATTGTAAGTTTAACTTGTGTAGACATTAATTGTTGGGAATTGATAATTTGAATTCAGGTTGTGGGTTAATAATAGCCTCAGATAGCACTTTGTGGATGCCCAATTTTTGAGCTTAGTAAAGATTTATTTCTTTATCTTGTGATAATTAACTAGATAACGAGTAAGATCAGTTGCCCGTTAGATACAGGTGAGGATTTGGTCGTTGAGAGAGTTTAAAATAGATCATCAGAACTTGATGACTCAAGTGCGCGTGAGTTTACGTCAGAGTCAGTGGAGCCCGTACTCTAAAACCAGAGATGATGTAATCTTCGTATCAATGTTGATCAATATATCGTATTTTCAATGTTACACGTTGTAAAGTATACCAAAGTTGAAATTACTTCTTACAAATTTATATTCCTTGAAGTTTGAATAATCCAAAATTTATTGCACACTTGAAGGTTCAAATAAAAGGTGTGATCTAAATTTAGATCTGCATTAAATGCAAAATATAATCTTAAAATGAAAGTGTACGTAAAATTAAAAATTAAAAGTTAAAAGTAAAAGTAGAAGTATAATTAAAAGTAGGAAAAGTGCCTGCAAAAAGCAAATGTTTTAGATTTTAATATAATACGAGTTAAAAGTGCACTTTTCAAAAAATTTAGGTGGAAACCAAAATGGCTTCCTGTTCAAAACAAAATACATCAAGCAATGCTAAAAAGGACGCTCGCGATGTCAGGTGATGTCGATGCGCAAGAAATATGTGCAAAAAAATTAATTCAAACATATGGAAATACAACCCTTAAAAAGATATGCAACTTAAGTTACACCAAATGCAAATTAAGTTGCCTACCACAACTTATAAATCATTAATTATCAAAAACCCTTTTTTTCTTATATTTTACAACTAAATGAACGAAGAACGTAAAAGATTCGTTACAAAGCAAATAGCTAATAAGATAATAACAGTAAGCCCGCGTAAGAGCAGTTTAGAAGGGAAGAAAATGAAACTGAAAAACACCCAGGAAACTCAAACAAAAGTGACGAAACACAAAGGTTACCGGATACCTGGAAAACAGATTTAAAAAAAATTACCACCAGAAATTAACAAAAAAGAAGAAAGCGGCAAAAGTGAAAGTAAAGGTGAAGGATATACAAATACCAGCGACTAGCAAAAAAGACAGCAGTTCAATTCGAATCACGAGAAGCAGATATAAAGTGACTTGAAAAGGGTAGATGCTACTGAAACGTAGAAATTAAATTAAATTAAAAATTAAATTGGAGCATGGAGGAGAAATAACGCGAGACAATACCCGTAACGGGTATTTTATATATATATATATATATATATATATATATATATATATAGGGTGCCCCAAAATTAATTCTCCAGACCCTGAGGTTATACTATATGACCAAAAATAAGTCAAAAATCACTTACGTCAACATTTCGAAAAGTTCCTGCTTACGAAATTATGGCCATATTAAAAATTGCAATTATGTTTCCAAATATGCACGTAAAAATAGTTTATTAATTTAAACCAAGTGACATACACATAATAAAATTAAAATACTTAAGTAAAGGCACATGTTCGAAATGTTCGCCATTTTGTTCTATGCATACATGCAATCGGTGAAGAAAATTGTTTTCAACACGACCTATTATTTCGTCTGCAATTGGAGTGGCTCCATAAATACGAACAATAACGTCATCTTCATTATTCGGTAGGGCTTTGTATGGCTCATTTATCAAGTAACCCTAAAGTAAGTCTATTGGGTTGAGATACAGGGATCTAGGTGGCCAAGAAGTAGGTCCTCGCTGATTTACTCTCTCTAGAACATTTTGAGAATTTGAGAAAACATGTTGGTACACAATAGTTTGACGTTGAAATAAAGGAATACCTTCCAAAAGGTAGGTAATGTGTTTTCGCAAATATTTATTTACTTAACTGTGTTTAACAGATATTCCAGGCTTATGTAATTGCTGCGGGGAAGACAGGTAGGTATCTCATGTGTAAACAGAAGTAGCTACATACAATATTTCTAATGTCCATGTTGCAGAAGGCAAAATATGTGTATTTATAAATAATAGGAGCAATATCAAACACGAAGGATTTTTAACACTATCTACCAATTAAATTAAGTTTAAATACTTTTAATGTATATCCTGCAATCGTTTTGTAGTTAATTCAGTAATGTTATATAGTTATCGAAGGAAAGTTACCTACAACAGAAGTATACAAAGTGATATGCATAAACTGCTCAATAACAGATTTCAAGGTTTTAAATCTTTTTGTAGGCATCCTTAACTTATATTGTGTCTTTTGCTATTATGGGAACTAGCTTTGGATCGAATCAAACTTCATTTGGCGCTAAGGTTATACCGCATATTGCTGAAGGGGACATTCATATACCCTATACCAGTTCATTGTCTGATATAGGCCACAATGCTAGTTATTGTGACGCACGCACACACGATCACGCTCTCGCAGATACGCACGCGCACGCACACGCACGTGCACATGCATACGCGAATGAAAATGCGTGAGGTGGCTCCGCTGTAGGCATATCAACTGAGCGAGTACATCACATTTTACGTGAATATTTGGGCATAAAAACCTATCCGTGCGATGGGTGCTGCGATTTCTCACACTCGACCATAAGTGCAACTGTGTGACCACTTCAAAGGAGGCGATTTTCAGACGTAATCCGAATGAGTTTTTGCGCCGTTTCGTTACTGTAGACGAAACATGGATCCATCACTACACACGAGAGACCAAGGAACAATTAAGTCATTGGGTTTCTCCGAGTAAACGTGTACCAAAGAAGGCCAAGGTGGGACTGTCGGACAACAAGGACATGGCCACTGTTTTTGGGATGCACGCGGAGTTATTCACATTGATTACCTTGAAAAGGGTAAAGCGATTACCGCCGAATATTATTCAGAGCTTTTGGACAGATTCCATATTGATTTGAAGCAGAAAAGACAGCATTTGGCGAAGAAAATTGTGCTGTTACATCAAGACAATGCACGCGTGCATACGTGTGTAGTCACCATGCAAAAACCCATACATTGGGCTACAAACTACTACCCCATCCAGCATATTCTCCAGATTTAGCCCCCTGCAACTATTTCCTGTCTCAAAACCTGAAGAAAGGGCTGGGCGGTAAGAGATTTTGGTCGAATGAGTAGGTCATCACTGAAACAAATGCCTATTTTGAGGGTTCGAAAGCACCTATTATTTGGAAGGAATGAAGGAATAAAAAAATTGGAAAAACGATGGGTTATTATATGTATGGAGCTAAAAAAAATAAAATACTTGTTTGGCGAAAAAATAACTTTTGTTCAAAAAGGCACTGACTCATCAAATTGCCGTCGTATTAAGTAGATATAGCAGTTTCACGTACTGATTTTCTCTGTCTACCTTTCTGATATTTTTCCCTCTAATCAAAAAACGCCTAAATTTATGCAACCTAAGTAACCTATATGGAACAAAACTGCGGATCGTATATACATTTACTATATGTACTGTGCTTTTATATGTTATTTGAGAAAATCATGTTAAATAAAACACTGAATTAAGCTTAACCCAAAGATTATTATGTCTATCTCACTTTAATCCTAGCTTAAAATAAGACCAAGAACTGGTTTTTAACGATAACACTTTTCAAATCAAAATTTAGAAATTAACGTTCCGCGGAAATAAAACCAAATTACAAGTGTACACTAACCGCAACTTTCAAGGTTAAAATAAATGCGCAGAAGAGTAAGTGAGAAAGTAGATTTTAGAAAAGGTTAAAAATATCAGATCTTTAGAATTACAATCAGTGAAACAAGTTTCCTTATGTATATAGTTAATTACCGGTTTTTAAATCTCATTCAGTGAAAATAAAAACACATTTGAAATATTCAACAATTTATTAACGCGATAACAAATCATAACAGGAATTCATCTTAATAAATTTCACAAAATTATAATTTGTAACAATTATTTTTACCTATCAAGGTTATGCAATCGACATTTTTATCACTATCGCTAAATCGACACATTAAATCTTTTTACAATGTTTGGCCAGAACGAAAAAAGCTACGCACTTAAAATTTTGTATTTAAGCATAGAGCAAATAATACCTTATATGTTCTATGATTTAAGCTTATTTTCATTTGACTTAGAGCTGATTAGATTTTAGGATGAATCAAGTGACGGAGAGGAGGGGTTTATTAGGGTCAGTTTTTGGTTTTATCAAATATTTCTAGAACAGTTACATATTTCAAAGATGTAAAAATACCTAGGGATAGACCTTAAACATATCGATTAACTATGTTTTATGCAATTTTTTGATACGACGCGTAATTAAGCGGCAAAAAAATTCCTAAGGTTGAATTTAATTCTTAGTTCAAAGCTTTTCAATATCTGAACAAGGATTAGTTTTATAAGAAAAAGTGTTGGCATATTTTTTAAAGAAAATTGAATTGTATATAACTTCTCTTTATAAAGTTTCTTAATATAACGCAAAGTAAATCAAAAAATTAATTAAATGTGAATGAAAATGGTTAAACTGTATTATTGATATCTTATAGAAGAGGGCGGCTTTCGAATTTTTTTTTAAGTTAAAATGTATATTAATCTCTATCTGACATGAAGTTTTAAACGTCATTCTGACAGATTATTTTTTGGTTTTACAGTGTGGCCTGTATTCGTTATGAACGTATAAAAAAGAGGTTGCTTAGTTACCCTAAAAAAATTATAATTAGAAATACTTCCTTCCTTTTAGTTTTTTAAGTTAGCATTTAGATGTCTATCAACCTCTGTCAGGTATGAAGTTTTAAACGTCTGTTTGACATAGATTAATGTTTTTGTTTTTTCAATGTTGCATATTCACTTATTATAAAAAATGTTGCTTATTTACCCTTAAAAAATTTATTAAAATTATTTCATTTCAATTTTGAAGGTTGAAAGGTCGTGTGGTGTTTCACACCAGGTATTTTACCTTCCAACCTATATATATATATATATATATATATATATATATATATATATATATATATATATATATATTTGCAAATTATGCAATCGACTTTTACAATATTTGGCCACGTTTCGCCAAGATCGGCCATGATGTCGGGATGTGTGTGGGTGTGTGTGTGTGTGTGTGTGTGTGTGTGTGTGTGTGTGTGTGTGTGTGTGTGTGTGTGTGTGTGTGTCGTGCGTGCGTGCGTGCCTGCGTGCGTGCGTGCGCGCGTGCGTATGTGCGTACGTGCGTGCGTGCGTGCGTGCGTGTGTGTGAGAGAAAAATTTTCTGACGAAATGAATATTGAACCAATATCGCAATGTCTTGAAAAGAAATAAATACCGTTGCTCTAACTTGCAAACCACACAAGAATTGTTTTCCGATGATCATCAAAAGCGTATGTGATTTTGTGAAGATATGATGAATCGGGTAATGAAAAAGAAAGATTTATTGAAAATATTTTGTTTACTGACGAGTGTTCATTTAACTTACATGGCCATCACAATCCGTCTGTCGCTGTTGGTTACTCTCCGGAAAACAAACACATTAGTATTCCTTACCGGACACAATACCCCCGAAAAGTTAAGGCGTGGGCAGGAATTTTAGGCAATTCCATAATTGGTCCATTTTTTGTCAACGGAAACTTGAATGCGGACAAATACTTAGAACTGTTGAGAAACCAGATAGCTCCAGCTGTTCAACGCCTCAGTATAAGTTTTGACGACATTTGGTACTAAGAAAATGGCTGTCCTGCTTATACTGCAACAAGAGTTCATCAGTTTTTGGAAACTACGTTCACTAACCGTGTTATTAGTGGAAAAGGTACTATTAAATATCCTCATCGCTCACCTGATATCGCGCCGAACGGCTTTATTGTTTGGGGATACGTATCGCAGCAAATTTATGGGCACAGGCATGAACCTGCTAACAATTTGGACGAACCATGTGTCAAAATTACAGACTCTTTAAACAGCGTCACCCCAGAAATGTTAAAAAACCACCCGAATTGAATTTTATCACAGATTGGGTTACTGTCTTGTGCAAGGTGGAGGTCTTTTCGAAAATCTTATAAAGTAGAGTTTTGAAAAAAGTGTATTCTGTTCATTTTTCAAAATAGTTGGTGTTTCAATAAGAATTATAATGCTAACCTTCAACTTAAGTTATACTATCAATGTAAATGTTAATGTTCTTGTTTGTAGCTTTCGTAAGTTTCTTCTTGGTTCTTCTTACGAGTAGTAATCGAACCGTGTCATAAATTAGCAATTACAATAAACTTCGATGTTTGAAGTATTATCATTTAATATTTAAGTGTAAAGTGTTTACTTAATAGTTTCAAAGAACACGCGACTTTTCAACATCATCTTAATTGCTTTGGTTTCGTTAGAAATGTTGAAGCTAGATTGAAGGAGACTTATGTAGTTCATATTTTGTGCCTACATGCAAATATGTACAAGTGGCAACATCGGTAAAGTTATGTTTCTCTCACACTCATATAATGTTTATTGGGTTTCTTTCTAGCTTATATAAGTCAGACCCGCAATAACGTTTTTCCATACCTGTATATACAGCTCACCGAAGCAAACAAGATCGGAAGAGTCGGAAAATATGTGCATTAATAGTATATTAAAGTATAAGTGGATAAAAAGGTCGTTAAAACACGTGCGATTTTCCGAGCACGACGGCGCAGCCGGAGTGCTAGAAATAGTGTAAGTGTTTTAAAGACCAGTTATCCACGAATACTTTACGCTTTTTTTTTATTGGTGCACCTTGAAATCGCTACAAAAAATGGAAATAAGAACTAATAATGTAAAAAATGTAAATAAAAATTAATATATCTAACAATACTAACTGCACTTTCTACTTTCATTTATAAAATTAAAAGTGTTAAATAATGTTTAAATAACGGTTTTGAATTTGTTAGTAATATTTTATTTGACGTTACAAGGTACACCTGTCAGATCAATAATCAAAAAATTGTCACTTAAACTTCACGTTTCTTGAATTGTTGATGTTGCCATTCTAACTTTAAAAAACGCGCGTTTTTGAAAGTTCGATTTAAACACGCTAAGGCGTGCTTCAAATAGATAAAATGGGGCACCAATAAAAAAAAGAATTTTGGTGGAAATATTTGAAGCGGCAAGAAATTTAGCCAATCGCACAAAAATATTTATTTTAGTACATTCACAAATCAAATTTATACCTGACAGTATTGTTTGTAGGTGTGTGTTAATTATTTCTTATTCTATGTTACTCGTTCGTAAAATATGTTTTTTTCAAGGCAATATTGCTAGTTATATTTGTAAAAACAAGTATGTATAAATGTTATTATCTTATTTTTCATAAATTGTCTTTTAGTTTAGAAATATGGATCCTAAAGAGAAGAAAAGTACTCATTCCGAAGTTGGAAAATTGATTATCACAATTCTTACGATGACACTCCATCGAACAAGTTTCGGACAATGAATAAAATTTTAAATGTATTATCTTTGCTTTGCATTTTGTAATAACATAAATAATTTTTGATTTTCTTATTTTGTAATAACATGTTATGCATTTTTTTTTAATAAGATTTATTAAATTTAATCCTTTCGTTTGTAATGGATAATCCTTTGGCATCAACAACGTCTCTATTACTTCTATCTAGTTATTAGACAAGTAACATTTAGTTGACGAGAAAGTACTTGTGTTGCGATTCAAAGACCAATTTTCAAATATTTAAATTTACCGCCGAAATACTAGTTAACCCGAATCATTGTTTATACGTTTGACTTAACAATGACTGAATGTACTCTGAAATACAGTCACTGTACTCTGAAAAAGACAACAGCGCCAGCGCCGCCCTCTCAGCTATTATGTTTGTTTCGATTAACTGCATTTTTAGAGTGCTAGTCATATAACTACTAGGTAAGTAATTATATGGTGTTAGTTCACGTTTGTTAAGTTGTTTACATTTATTGTTACCCTTGAGCGACACGGATATGTATTTAATAAAATTGTGTTTAATAAATTAATATAATTATAACGCGCAACGTACAAATTTATACACAAAATTACTTATTACAGCTTGTTCTGAATATAAACAAACGTAATTACGTAATGTAGAAGTAAATTAATCAAATCTTAATTCCCATCACATGGGCGAGCGGGGGGCGGGGGGGCATAGTACAGTACAAGGCGACTTCACAGTTCTGTTACACATCTGCAAGTAGGCAAGTTAGTGTTAGAAATATGGCTCCCATGAAATTATATAAACTTAGTGCAAGCCCCCCAGTTAGATCAGTTTTATTAACTGCGAATGCTTTAAACATTACCTTTGATGAACACGAACTGGATATGCTGAATGGGGAACACTTGAGTGCTGAATACTTGAAGGTGAAGTAATTGTAGTAAAAACGCTATTAAAGTATATCATTATTATAGTAAATTTGTATAAGTTTTTGTTATAAACGAATAATAATAATAATAAGCGCGGTACTATAGTAAAGTACAGGTCGTAGGTTCAAATCCTACTCAAGGTAAACTTTTTATTTATGTATTTAATAAAATTAATAATAATTTTTAATTACATATAATTATAGCTTAATCCACAACATACAGTACCCACATTAGATGATAATGGAAACATTATTTTGATAGTCATGCTATTAATACATATTTAGTTGGGAAATATGCAAAAGATGATTCCTTATACCCAAAAGACTTATACAAAAGAGCTTTGGTTGATCAAAAGCTTGCATTTGATTTAGGAACATTGGGTTCTTTACTTATTGCAATTGATGTAAGTAATTCACACATTGTTTTATTACTTAAAATTCATTAATTTTTAGAGAGCGTATTTTAAAAAAGAAATAACTTCTCTCACTTCACAAATGGAGGCAGATTTAAAGGTTACTTACGATTTTCTAGAGGTCATGCTGCAGGGAAAAGACTGGGTAGCCCTGGATCATGTTACTGTTGCTGATTTTAGTTGTTACACAACAATGTCGTGTTTAGATTATCATAAACCTATTGATTCAAAGGAGTATCCTAATATAACGAAATGGTTTGAGCGCTGTCGAGATCATCCATTATTTAGTAAAGATGCAGAAGCATGTGCACTTTTTGCTGATTTGATGAAATATTTTCGCACTTAACTGAAAATTTGTATTTAAAAAATGATGTTGAATTTGGAAATGTTAAATATAAAGTAAACACCATCAGAATCTGAAATATTAGGTTTATTTTATTTAACTATAATGTATACACAATATAATTTGTATGGTATTAACAAGTCGTTTGGAATTTGTGTGATTTTAATTTATACCTGGTCAGTGTTACTGAAAACAAGATATGTAAATTCGTTGCTTAGAATGGGAAATATAAATGTAGTTAATATATATCGGTTCTACAAATATTTTTAAAGAAAACGTGATACAAATCTGGCTGACAAATTAAGGACTAATATACTACGGTACACAAAAATAAATAAAATGTTAAAACTAACATAATTATAATTTAATTAATAATGTCAAAACTGGTATACAGCCCAAAATCTAAATTCTTTACGTTAAATACTATGATTAATTATTTAATAATAATAGCTCATTATAAGTAATTATTATCGTTTACAGTTAAAAAAAGTGAATGTTTATTATCCCCACTTCCGGTTAAACCATTTTTCGTCGGCATTTCATTGATAATCTCCACCCTTGATAAACTAACGCTCAATTACCTCATGCCAGTAGCTATGTCCGTCTACTTCTCGATAGCATAAAATGGCTTTGAAAAATCGCAGTTTATTCTGGAGACCTTTGCCGCTTCGGGAATTCTCTCCCAGCACCTTACCATTCCAAACCGGCTGCGTCCGGTTGTAACCTGCTTTCATTTAAAGCACGCACACACCCACGCAACACACGCACCCACACACACACAAAATGAGTTAGTTAGTGAGTGACTGATTGATTGCGTGAGTGTGAGTGAGAAAGTGGCTGGCTGACTGATTGAGTGCGTGACTGACCAACCGACCCACCGAGTGAGTGTGAGTGGGTGAGCGAGTGAGTTAGTGAGTAAATTAGTGACTGAGTGACTAACTGATTCACTGACTGACTGAGTGAGTGATTGAATAAGTGAGTTAGTGGGTGGGTGGATGAGTGAGAGTGAGTGAGGGAGTGGATGATTGGTTGGTTGAGTGCGTGCGGTAGTGTATGAGTGAGTGAGTGAGTAAGCAAGCGAGCGCCTGAGTGATTGGGTGACTGAAAATGTGTCTGTGTGTGTTTCAGAGTGTGTGCGCGTGTGTATGGATGTACAGGGTGGCGCATTAGTGTGACAAAGTCCCATATCTCCTTTATTTAAAGAAATACAAAAAAAAATTAAATACAAAAGTTGTAAGATATGTTCTGGTGCATATCCCAAAAATATTATTAATTATACAGGGTAGATCATAAAAGCTTAGAAGTAATTTTAATTTTTTTTTAAATAGAAAACCCTATATATTATTATATATTTAGATTCTACATACAATTTTAGACACATTTTATGTATAATGTCCTATACCTAAGTCTAACCGTATTTGACAAATTTCAAATTTTTTGTCAAAAATGACGTTTGCAGGCCAAAACATAGGTGGAAATCTTTTCTAAACGAAGCCTTTTGTCAATTAGTTATGGTTGGTTTCCTTGGAAATGGGGACCTACTCTAATGGGCTGTATTGATATTTTTGTAATACATTCATACAGGGTGATCAGAAATGGACAATAAAACGTAGATACAAAATCCTATAAAGTCATTTTTTTAAATGGAAACCCCCTATTTTTTTAATTCTATCTTATTTAGCATTAAAAATAAGGGTGATTTTGTGTAAGAGTGTATATTCCAAAAAATTGTAGTTTTTTGAAATAATGACAATTTAACATTTTTTTATTGTAAAAAGGCTATACGGCTTTCAAGTTTTGTTGTTAGTTGGCCGTGACGGCGGGGCGCGGCGAAACAAAAAAAAATCGAGCACTTCAGGTCGAAATATTAC
Organism: Vesta saturnalis; assembly: GCA_036346205.1. Lineage (NCBI taxonomy): Eukaryota > Metazoa > Arthropoda > Insecta > Coleoptera > Lampyridae > Vesta > Vesta saturnalis. The sequence goes on along the minus strand of JARFJB010002176.1, from coordinate 4,904,372 downwards.
AATTTATTTCTGAACCCCATATAAATAATTATTTTATTAAACGAACTTAAAGTAAAGACAATATTTTTTTGTTAGTGGAGTTGATCGGCCTATTTCCACAGTTTATGCTTTTTGAGCGCGACGTTTCCGAAGCGGACTCTGCTTCCGTCATCAGGCTTAGTCCTGAGAAGGACTGTTTTCATTGAGTCGAATTCATATTTATATGTAATTTTTCCCAAGCACTTGACTACTCTTAGATTCGAACCTGGTACCTTTCACTTACTGGTCTGACACCTTTGCCACTGAGCCACGGAGTAATCCAATATACATATATATATATATATATATATATATATATATATATATAAACTTTTCGTGGTTGCACAGAAGACCACCACATTCAATGGGATAACATACAATAAGCCAAGTAGTGTAGAAATGAAACCCATATGGATTCCAATAATGCGCGAACAGCTCAAGCGCAATACACCTACGCAATAAGTTACTGCGCAACATGCGCAATAAACTTCTGCGCAACCACGAAAAAAGTTTAATATATATATATATATATATATATATATATATATATATATATATATATATATATATATATATATATATATATATATTGGATTACTCCGTGGCTCAGTGGCAAAGGTGTCAGACTAGTAAATGAAAGGTACCAGGTTCGAATCTAAGAGTAGTCAAGTGCTTGGGAAAAAATTACATATAAAATATGAATTCGACTCAAGTGCGAAAACAGTCCTTCTCAGGACTAAGTCTGGTGACGGAAGCAGAGTCCGCTTCCGAAACGTCGCGCTCAAAAAGCATAAACTGTGGAAATAGGCCGATCAACTCCACTAATAGGAAACCACAGTTACAAAACACTTATAATACAGAATTAGTAACTCGGTACGGCCCCGAAGTCAAACAACTTTTCAGAAAGCTTGAAACATCAATGAACAAGCTAGCACTAGAGGAGAACCATCTAACCTTCCTCTGCAAAGCCCGCGATAACGTAATACCCACCGGGCTAAACATCAAAACTCCGATACACAGCCGAAAAATATCAATAATCGCAAAGAGAGCTAGCGAAGCGTTAGTCAAAGAGCGAATCAGACATCACCGTTTCAGAAAGTACCAGCTCGAACACCAATCCAACGAGATTAGAGAAACCATTCGAAATCGAGTGAACGAACAAGACTTTGATAGGATAAATACGGCTACCAGAAGTAAATATTCGAAGACCAAGGCAATGCACAAGGAAATTCAGCAGAAGAAACTCAAAAAGCTAATGAAGGAAAAGAAAAAACCAACCAACATCAATCGAAAAAACACTGTCATAAACATCTCCAAACGACAGTTGAACGAAAACGAAATGCAGGTTCTGGACAAAGGCTTGAACTATGCGATAACACCGAGGTATATTCCGAAAGTAGATTTAATAACCGCAGTCGAAGAAACAGCTATGAAATTAGATCCTGAAGAACCCGAAGAATACAGAAGTAAGGTTAGATCAGTCCTAGATTCATGTAGGCGAACTAAACCTAACCTCTCTAACCTAGAAAGGAGAGCGGTCATTTCCCTTAAGAATGACCCATCGATCAAAATTCTCCCGGCAGACAAAGGAAACGCGACTGTGGTAATGGATATGGACACTTACAGCAGTAAGATCCAAGAACTACTAGACGGGGGCGAGTACAAACAAATACCAAAAGACCCCCCACACCATTAATCGAAAGACGGGTATACCTGACGCTGGCAAAACATAAGGGGGAGTTCTGCGACTACCAGAGAACTAGACTTACCCCACACCACAGCACACCTCCGCATCTGTACGGCCTACCAAAGATTCATAAGCAGGGAATTCCTCTGAGACCAATTGTGAGCTCGAGAAATTCACCTTGCCACCCATTAGCACACTATCTGCTAGGTATCCTCACACCCTTATCGGGAAAAACCGAGTCTATGGTCAAGAATACGCAGCACTTCGTGGAAACCATCAGAAACTTCCAACCAAACCACGAAGAAATACTGGTAAGCTTCGACATTGTGAGTCTATTCACAAATGTGCCTACCGATAAGGCACTAACTATCATAAGAGACAAGCTGGAAAAGGATGAAACGTTAGACGAACGCACGCAACTCTCGGTAAACACAATAATGGAACTTCTGACAATATGCATTAGAACCACATATTTCCAGGTAGAAGACAAATTCTACCAACAAGAGTTTGGGATGGCGATGGGTTCCCCACTATCACCCATAGTGAGCAATATATATATATATATATATATATATATATATATATATATATATATATGTATATATATGGAAGACTTTGAAGACCAAGCGATATCCGAATTCACAGAGAAACCAAGGATGTGGCTTAGATACGTGGACGATACCTTCGTAGTTTGGCAACACGGCAAGCATAAGCTAGATGAATTCCTAGATCATCTAAATAGCCGCGCACCCTCCATAAAATTCACAATGGAATTGGAGTCGGAACAAAAACTGCCATTCCTGGATGTACTAGTACACAGGAATGACAACACTTTCACGACAAGTGTATACAGGAAACCTACCCACACGGGGAGGTACCTACACTACAACTCCAATCACCATAAAAACGTGAAGTTAGGTGTGGCAAAATGCTTGTACGATAGAGCAAAAACGATATGCTCAAAACAAGAGGACCTGAACAGAGACAAAGAAAATATCGCTAGGACACTCAAAGAAACTGGCTACCCCGATCTAACAGCTAACCTAAACAGGGAAAGGGTAACTGAAAAAGAAAAACCTAAATATACAGCGATAATACCATATATACAAGGTACCTCAGACAAAATACGAAGGATAGGCAGCAAATACAAGATACGCACTGCCTCGACCAGAACGCTCGGGGAATACTCACCAAAACCAAACCATACAATGAAGATCAGAATTCCAAGAATTGTGTATACAACCTACCATGCGAATGCGGCAGAGCATACATAGGAGAGAGCAGTAGACCACTCAAAGTGAGAACACAGGAACACAAGAACAACGTCCGCAAGGGCGAAATAGAAAGATCTAGAATCGCCGAACATGTCTGGAACGAAGACCACCACATCCAATGGGATAACATACAGATAGTGGCAAAGGACGAGATCACAACTCGTCGAAAACCCAAAGAAGCCACATACATCGCACTAGCAGAAAATCCAATAAGCCAAGCTAGTGTAGAAATGAAACCCATATGGATTCCAATAATGCGCGAAGAGCTCAAGCGCAATACACCTGCGCAACCACGAAAAAGCTTTATATATATATATATATATATATATATATATATATATATAGTGGTCAAGTGCTTGGGAAAAAATTACATATAAAATATGAATTCGACTCAAGTGCGAAAACAGTCCTTCTCAGGACTAAGCCTGATGACGGAAGCAGAGTCCGCTTCCGAAACGTCGCGCTCAAAAAGCATAAACTGTGGAAATAGGCCGATCAACTCCACTAATAGGAAACCACAGTTACAAAACACTTATAATACAGAAATATTTTTTTGATTCAACAAATTATGTCCTAATTCTAATCATAAACTTAACACCTCTAATGTAACTAAACCTGTAACTAATTATACAGATAAAAGTACTAGAAACACGTGAAATACGTACTACCTAATAAGTTGTCCGAAATGTCCGCCTCTTTCTTGAATACTCTATGCAATACGTCTCTCAAATTCGCTGCTTAAATTTCTACACATTTCAACACTAATGTTTTGAAAACAGTTTCTAATCCTAATCTTCATGTCTTCCTTTGTTGTAGGCGGTATTTTATAAACCTGCTCTTTGACGTACCCCCATATGCTAAAGTCCATTTTAGTAAGATCTGGGGATCTAGCAGGCCAAGCAACAGGCCCTCCCCTCCCAATCCAACGTTCTGGATATCTAGCATTTAAAAAAAGTTATCGGACCTGTATGATGTACTGGGGCCCCAACATGAAGAAACCACATTTCTTGTTGCGTATCCTGTGGCACTTGACGCAACAAATTAGGTAGATGGTTTTGCAGAAAGTCTAAGTATACTTCCCCTGTTACTCGTTGATAAAAAAAATATGGTCCAATTACATGATTACCGACAACACCTCCCCAAACATTTAAAAACCATCTAGTTTGAGAAGTATATCTTACAAAATGTGGATTTTCGGTAGAATAGTAATGAAAATTGTATCTGTTTACACTTTCGTTTCTGTGAAATGTGGCCTCATCTGTAAATAAAATCAAATGAACAAAATTTATTTGTTGGTTTATTTTATTTTGAGCCCATTGACAAAATTCCAGTCGTCTTTAATAATCTTCAGGAACCAACTCTTGAAGTAGTTGAATGTGATAGGGGTGCATTTTTTGAGACTTCAATATCCGCTGTACCGTACGTCGTTCAACACCAAACAGCTGAGAAATGGGTCGTTGTCCAATATATGGATTTTCGGTAACTGTTAATAGTACATTTAATTGATTTTACTCAGTCTGTGCACGTTTTTCTCTAGAATTTTTTTCATATAACACATTGCCAGTTCTTTCAAAACGCTCCAAAAGCTTTTCAAATGCCCTGCTTTCAGGTCGCCGTCTCTCTGGAAACTGTTGTTGATACAGTCTTCTTGCTAAGAGCGTATTCTTATCACTAGCTCCCAAAACAAAAATCATATCAACCATCTCGGCTTGCGAAAAATTCATTATTTACAATTTTAATTGAAGTTTTAAATCAATTTGCTATAAAATACACTAATGCATCACACAAATTATCAACTGACAATAAATAATGACGTTTCTGATGATCTCTATTATTTTTATATGTCACGCTTCGCCGTCACGGTCAACTAACAACAAAACTTGAAAGCCGTATAGCCTTTTTACAATAAAAAAATGTTAAATTGTCATTATTTCAAAAAATACAATTTTTTGGAATATACACTCTTATACAAAGTCACCCTTATTTTTAATGCTAAATAAGAGAGAATTAAAAAAATAGGAGGTTTCCATTAAAAAAAATGACTATAGGTTTTTTTTAATCTACTTTTTATTGTCCATTTTTGATCACCCTGTATGAATGTATTACAAAAATATCAATACAGCCCATTACAGTCGGTCCCCATTTCCAAGGAAACCAACCATAACTAATTGATAAAGGCTTCGTTTAGAAAAGATTTCCACCTATGTTTTGGCCTGCAAACTTCATTTTTGACAAAAAATTTGAAATTTGTCCAAAACGGTTAGACTTAGGTATGGAACATTACACATAAAATGTGTCTAAAATTGTATGTAGAATCTAAATATGTAATAATATATAGGGTTTTCTATTTAAAAAAAATATTTAAAATTACTTCTAAGCTTTTATGATCTACCCTGTATAATTAAAAATATTTTTGCAATATGCACCAAAACATATCTTACAACTTTTGTATTTAATTTTTTTTTTGTATCTCTTTAAATAAAGGAGGTATGGGACTTTGTCACACTAATGCGCCACCCTGTATGTTAGTTTCCACGATAACTACAAAACAACACGGACCTACTTCAGACTTCGTTTTTAAGTTTGTTTTTCATTTCTCTTGGAGCTGATTAGATTTAGGGAGAAATTCGGCGTTGAGAGGGAGATTATTAGTTTTTGTTTTTTATCAAATATTTACTTTAGCAGCAAAAAATTTCTAAGGTAGAATTTAATTTAGGTCATATTTTTTCAATATCTGTGTAACAATTAATTTTATAAGAAAATGTGTAGACATAATTTTTAAGGAAAGAATTGCCCATCACTTTTCTTTATAATGTTTCTTAATATACAACAAAATAAGTCTAAATATTAATTAAATATAAGTTTTTGTTACGAACGAATAAGTTCAAAATTATTATTAATCAATAATAATTTTTAATTAATTAAATATAATTGAAAATACTTAAATCGTATTATCGGTATTTTATAGAATCGGGCGACTTTGGAATACTTTTTAAGTTAGTGTCTACATATCTATTAACCTTAATGTGACATGAGGTTGTAAATGTCAATGTGATATAGTATATTGTTTTTGTTTTTACAGCGTTGCCTATTATCCATATAAACGTATTAAAAAAGAGGATGCATTTTTATCCTAAAAAAATTATTAAAGTTATTTCTTTGTTTTAGTATTATTACAATTCTTTTGATTTACATCTTGTAGGTTGGAAGGACGTGTGTTGTTCCGCACCAGATATTTTTTAAATTACTGAAGTGTAAGTGTAATAAACAATAAAACTCACTTAGTTCGTAAATTTAAGAACAAGTATGGATAAGTTAAAAATAGCATTTCTGCGACTGTTGTGAATGAAAAATTAGACAGAGCCATGTGCTGGGCTCATTACATCTTTTAATGCTAGAAAGCAATTTTAGAAGTGTTTTGTTTTTATTTTTTGTTGCTTAAATTATAAATTGAAAATAGGGAATAAACAAGCATGGAAACCGTAATAGGTTTAAACCCACAAATAAATCAAGTAAGCGTAATGAAATTTTATTGAAATTACTGCAAAAATCAATTTAGGCGAAGATTTCAAAAAGCGTTAGCCTACTTATAATGCTCACTAGAAGGCCAAAATATTAAGGTCCGCATACTATTTAATATGTCTACAACCAACAAATTAGAAACAATACAGAAAATCCAAATCATCTTATGCATACATACATGTAAAAGAGGACTACTATTGCAGGATAATATATAATAATTTTGAAAATAAGTACTAATTATTTTACTATGTTCTTAAGTCATCAATAATAAACATACAGTTTAACTAATTCCCTTTTAAAATAAACGTAATATGTATTTAAAATCTTAAATACCCACCGAATTAGTATATATAATAGCGTGACATAAGCACATAATAGGGCCACTCAGTTTTGATAGAAATTTTCAGAATACTCCTTAAAATAGTAATGGTACCAATGAAATTTTACAAACTAACTGTAAGTCCTGCTGTTCGATCAGTTTTAATAACTGCAAATGCGTTAAATATCACTTTCGAGGAACACGAAGTGGATGTGCTGAATGGAGAGCACATGAGCCCTAAATATTTGAAGGTGAGGTTAATTATAAATACCTAGTGAAAGTAATACAGAGTTACAATGTTAGCTCAATCCATTACATACCGTACCGACTCTAGATGACAATGGACGTATTCTTTGCGACAGTCACGTTATTAATACTTATTTAGTTGGAAAATGCGCAAGGGACGATTCATTATATCCAAAGGATTTGTACAAAAGAGCATTAGTTGACCAAAAGCTTGCGTTTGATTTAGGAACATTGTATCCTTTACTTCTGGAAATTGATGTAAGTATTTTTCAATATGATTTATTAGTACTAAAAATTAATTAATATACAGAGAGCCTATTATAAAAAAGAGATAACTGCTCTTACTCCAAAAATGGTGGCAGATTTAAAAGTTACCTACGATTTCCTGGAAACCATGCTCAAAGGAAAGGATTGGGTATCTCTTGACCATGTCACAATTGCTGACTTTAGTTGTTACACGACTATGTCTTGTTTAGATTATCACAAATCTATTCATTCAAATGAATATCCAAACATAAGAAAATGGTTTGAACGCTGCCGAGACCATCCCTTATTTAGTAAAGATGTCGAAGCTTGTGCACTTTTTCCTACCTTAATGAAATCATTTATGGCATAATTCAAAGTATGTTTTGAAAATAAGTTGATCGACTGTAAACTTTAATGACTACTGTAGAGTTGTACATATTAAAGTAGGTGTACATTTTACCAAGACATGTGAAAGTACTATTGTACTAGTAGGTATATCATTCATAGACAGGTAAATATAATGCTAGATATAAATATACCATTATACCAAATATAACATCAAAATTACGGATTTGTATCTGATAAACAAAATAATTATTCTTTTTAAGACACTAATCCTAAAATAATGGCTACAGATTTATTCGCAGGCTACCATTTTATGGAGGTCATGCTATAACGAAAAATAAAAGGAGGTTACCTCTGACCCCACAACTCCTACAACACCAAAAATAACTATGGTTTAGACCTTTGATACATGTACTACCTTGATGGCGCACTCATCATATTAGAAGAGTAGTTTCAAGTTGTGCAAAAAAGATAAACATATGTTTGTACTAAACTCAATTGCGAATATTAACAAAGAAAGGTAAAAATAGGTAATATCAAAGGTCTAGATATTTAGGTACATGTTAAATTTGCATATACACGCACACACACGCGCGCGCACGTACGGTTACAGTTGAATTCGCCCAACACCTAAGGGGATTTGTCGGTAGCTCAGTGGGAATGGCACAGGTGTAAAATTCAGTTTTGCCGTTATATAACGAAATAAATAAATATAAAACGACATAGACTCGCAGGAAAAAGGGTTATAAGTTTTTTGTATGTATTAGTAACGGCAAAGTACTCAAAATACCTTTGGATGTGTTTTTTGTCCAACGCAAATCGGCCGAGTACACCCCACCGCGCTTCAATTTAGACAGAAACACAAAAACGGATAGTCTCCAACATGCTGAAGTCACTGAACTTTAATCTCTAATTATTCTAACGTGTCTATTAACAGCACCGCCCTTATTTAACACTAATTGAATTAGTTTTCGTAATTTTGGTGATCAGTATTTACAAGGTTTAGAGTCCACAACAAAAAAAAATACAAAACAATTGATAATGCCGCCACCGGTTTCAGTATGCTATATTAATTACTAAAGAAATGACGATAAATGTCTTCGGTTACGTGAAGTTGAAATTCTTCACCACAGGTATTCTAATTTAATATTTATTAATTAACTGTTTTCTCAAATTAATAGAATACAGAATTAAGAAATAATCAAAATTTATCCATTTTTGCCGTTATCACAAAAATTATCAAAGATTTACTGCGTTAGAACTCTACTCGTCCCCGCGTTCAAGATAAACCGATGAGAGCTGCTTACGTTACACACGTAGTTACGAACGCCTACGGCGTGTTTTATATATAATTGCGCATTCCCAAGTTGGGATCCAATCGAGTAAAGTTAATAAAATTTAGCTCAAGCTAATTTAAGAAATTTTGAAAATGAAATCTGATGGCATCGTTTTCGCGATGTCGCACTGATTCAACGAGTCGGGGTGGTTCGACACCGAGGACTAGCACGATAACCCGGACGAGGACCCCACTTTGTCCGAAGAACCACTCACGTGGTTGATTGGACTGCCGTTAAGCAGCCTGAAGACACCAGCCAAGGATCCGCCGACAATTTTAAGATGAGGAAGAAGAAACCGAAGAAGACGCCGATGGTTATCTCGCAAACGCCGGCGGCCACCATCAACGTGCTTCAGCCACTAGAGGAGGTCACGGACAGCCCTGCAGCCATGTATCAGACAACAAAGGCCAGAGCAGATACCAGGGAGAAAGTGCCGCCGATAATCCTTCGACAGAAGGAAAACTAGGTCGCTTTCTCCCGAAAATTCTACCGACAAACGGTCGCTTTCACGATGGCCAAGGCTATCTACGAGGGAATCCGGATCCACCTTGCCTCATTACACGATCGAAATAGGCTGATGAGGTATTTGGATAGGTGTTTCACTCCGTACCTCACCTATCGGACAAAGGGCAAGCGCTGGGCTAAGACAGTTACACGTGGCCTGCCCGTAGAACTTTCCGAATTCGACATTCTGTCTTGTTTCAGGATGAAGCAGGGAGTATGCCCGATCCCGCTTGTGATCTACCAACAGAACAGGACAACAGGAAGATCCTGGAGGTGGAGTGCGTCATCAGCTTCCGAGTCACCATCGAGGACGTGCGGGCAGTATCGCCGGTGTCAGGGTTTCCGTCACGCACACCGTTGATGCAGGGCGGCGTCACGCTGTGTCAAGTGCGGCGGAGATCACCACTCCATCCAATTCACGAGATCCCCAAGTGACCTTGCAAAGTGCGTTAACTGTGGTGTAAAGTTGAGAATGTGGAAGTACCGAAAGCGGCTCTCACCACTGTCGTTACCCTGTCTGCCCAATGAGCTTTAGGGTTCTACTCTATTTTAGGTTTCCTTGGAGGTCTCAATATGGAGAAAGCCTAACCTGTCGTCCGCAAGCTGGCAGCGGCGGCACTCCTTCAGTCTACAACTGCGATGGACCTGTGGAAGTGATCCTCACGCATGGTGAATACCCTTTTCGAGTAATCATATGAAGGTCTGACGTGAAGACTGGTGGTACATCTGGATAAATACATATTATCGATTTTATTTAATTACACACGTTCTGTTCATACTGACTAATTATTCATACAACGGGTACTTTTTCCTTTACCTCAGATATGCGGGGCATCAGCATCAACTTCAACAACCGAGCGATAACAAGACTGTCTACACATCCGCGCAACTACATAAGCAACAACACCAACACAGGCCCTTTTTTTGGGTACCTATAAAACGAAACACAATGTCAACAGGCATACCACAAAACCACGCCAACTAAGACTCGTAAACAGCGAACACCAATGCAACACAATACTTAAATACTTTATTATATTACTGTAATATTGCAATATGTACTATATATATATATATATATATATATATATATATATTAAATATCTAAAAGTCTAATCAATTATGTTGAAATTAAAATTGAATTGAATTAAAATATCCGGCTTGGTTGTCGAGGTGCCGCCTAGATGTCTGCAGCACTCGACTATTCCAGACCAGCTCTCGAGAAAAGCTGGTCTGGTGTAGGGTGTCGTACCCTTTAAATTCTACATCCTTAATAGGCATGTGTTGTGAGATCGAGTCTGTGGTACAATGAATTGCACACCACATCCAATTACTCGCCACCATCGACACCTGAATGGTACACAAATTTGAGCACCAGGTTCTTATTACAATCTATTCTGCCATGAAAATCCGGTTGTGAAATCTTGAGATAGAAAACCATGTTTGTATTAGCCGCTCTCCTATAAAGAGAACCTGTAAAGTCCGGTTAAAGCCATTTCTTTGTTATAATTTATTTTCTATCACCTGACCAAATATCATACTGAGCGCAGACCTGAAGTTGATCTTAGATATTTACTTAAAATCACTCTCTATTCCTAAACGTTTATACTTACCCGTTAGAATTGATTCCGGAAATTCTTCTCTTCGTCATTTTGCCAAGAAAAGCCCTATTATCAGTTACATTAGAATTTGGCAAAACCTAAGAATTTGCCGAAATTTTAAACCCCAGAAAGTAACCAAATTGCCTTACTGATCTAAAGTAAAAGGATATTTTGGATATCCTCCCTGAATATTGAACGTTCCCTTGATAAAAGGTTAATATCCCGATAACCCCGAGTGCACTATTCTATCATCAGCCGCCTCCTGGCAGTGATTATTCCAATTGCTCTGAACGAAATTTAATTCGTTTTTCCTCAAAATTTGTTTTTAAGAGTTTTTATTTGTATTCTTTTCTAGGCTTATTTAGTGTAAATTGTGAATAGAAGTTGCTGTGAACTTTACACTAGAACACTGTAATTTAACAGGGCGACATTTGAAGGGTTAATCCCCCAAGGGAGAGGGCGGGCTGCTCGAGCTTTCCGAGCACCTTCAGCCACAATCATGGATTCCCAGCATACATACATACATTGCGTATATATGCATGGTGGGATTAAGGATGGGTGTGGTCAGGATAGGATCGGAAGGAACGAAGTTAGGGTTCTGAGGGGGAAAATACACACTACATGCAGCCTGTCTGTTATGGTTGCGGGCGAGTCACTCTTACTCGGTCTAGGGAAATTTGTTCGAGTACTGTAAATACAATCAGTGATTAATGTACATAACAAATATCTGGTGTGGAACACCACACGACCCTCCAACTTACAAAACGGAAATTAAAAGAAATGAAATAATTTGTATAACATTTTTTAAGGATAATTATGCAACCTCCTTTATAAGAAGTACCTTACGAAAATATGCAACATTGTAAACGCAAAAACAATAATCTATCTCAAACAGACATTTAAAACTTCATGACAGACAGAGGTTAATAAACATCTAGATTAGATGTTTAGAATAACTCTGCAACCTCTTTTTTAACGTTCATAACGAAAACACGCAATATTCTAAAAAAAAACAATAATCTATGTCAGAATGACTTAAAACTTCATATCAGATAGAAATTCATAGACATAAATACATGTTAACGTAAAAAAAATTCCAAAGCCGCCTGCTTCTATAAAAAATATCAATAATACAGTTGCAGCATTTTCAATCATGTTTATTTAATTTTATACATTTATTTAGCTTTACATTAAAAAACTTTATCAAGAGAATTTATGTAAAATTTACGCATACGCACACGCACATGCACACGCACACGTACACACACCCGCAGAATTAATTTGGCTACTTTTCGTTTACAGGTGAGTATTCTTCTGATATTATATTTAAGTAAACAAAATTGGTTGTTGAGGTTTGTTTTATGATCATTTTCTTTTGAATGGTAAATAATTAATCGAGTGTCAATTACTGTGTAATAATTAGGTAAAGGTTACAGATATAACATAAATAAAGGAAGCGGAATCTTTGCTCGATCTCGTTTTGGAAGCGGCCAGCGACCGGTTGAAACGTTGAATGACGGAAATAAGGCAACTTTAGTAGAAGGGTTTTCATATTACACACGGAAATTATTTTAACAGGAACGGGGTTAATTTATAATATATATATATATATATATATATATATATATATATATATATATATATATATATATATATAGTTTATACTCAGGGTTGAAATTAATTATATAAATATGGAATGTAATTTATACATAAGGTTAATACGTAAACGCAGAGGTGTTTTAGAAATGCATTCGCTTATATTTTAAATTGATTATTCAAAATCAGAATAAACAGGAAAATTCTGGTAATACGTCGAATTATTGATATGGGGTTTTAATTAGGATAGAGTTGATATCAAGTTTTTGATTGAATTTGGTGCAGGAATTTAAATATTGTAATTTGAATGCGCCAATGCAATCCTGTTTCTTATTTTTAATCATATTCGTTTAATTACGAAGCAAGCAACTTCCTGACTTCGATTTAGTTGAATATGCGGAATTATTTTTTTCGGAATTCAAGTTTTATGTGACAGGATATGATTATACACGGTGGTTTTATTCGTAGTTACCTTCCAGCCAGTTTGCAAAAATGCATCATTAACCACTCTAGATTTTAAAGTCAGAAATCGGTCAACAACAACAAACGTAGAAGGACAGGTGTAATGTAATTGGTTGGATTTTAACCTGGTGTTCCAGAGTAATTAACTACGTTTGAAATCCCTCAGACGGGCTTTAAGCCTCGTTAAGTAGTAGAAAGGAGTGATCTGTAAAACATTTAAGCTCCCGCCGAGGTATCTCAGATAACAGATTAAATTCGTTACTTGTTGTTTGTCTTTCTTTCGCGTTAGGTTAATTGTTAAATGGTTTATTAATGACAGAAATCGACAGGTATTGTAGTATTAATAGTTTAAAATTTGAAATTGTGCTTTGAAGTATTGGAATACGATATAATAATAGGTTTAATAATTACAAAGGGATCGCTTTAAGAGCACTGGTCAAGAATTTTTTCAAATAACGTGACATTTCGGAAGAAGTGCAGGAAGTAATTGCTTGAAAGCAAATGTAGTAATGAAATACTATAGATAAGTACTAAATTATATTAAAATTTCCGCTTTTATAGTTCGTATTGATATGGGGCTTAATTAAAATTAGGAAAAAAGGGGCTGCTCGAGCTTTCCGAGCTCCTTCAGCCACAATCATGGACTCCCAGAATACATACATACATTACGTATATATGCATGGTGGGATTAAGGATGGGTATGGTCAGGATAAGATCAGAAGGAACGGAGTTAGGGTTCTGAGGGGGAAATATCACCCCAGCATTCGCCGAAGCAGCCGCACATGGTGTGCATATACGCAGTGACCATGCTGCTACATGTGTATGAGGAAAAGCCCCTGAAAAAATCTCATACAAGGTAGACGGTAACGGGAATCAAACCCATTACCTCCCGAATGCTAAGCAGGTCGTGTCTCAACTACGCTACCAGCTCGGTGTTAAAATTAGAAGCGATGGTGTTTTGCACACGTCGAAGGGGAATTGGTGCGCACACAAAAGTGACGTTCGTTACCAAATCTGGATGTTGAAACTATTAAAATTTTTGTTTGCACTAATATCTTCATAATTTAAAATAATAAAAATTTGTTGTGATTACTAATTATTTGGGTCATTACACAGTAAACACCTGCTTTCGTTTGCAGGCATAAAAAACGTATAAAAAAAGTATATTTGAAATTCACTATTTATTTCGTAGTACTATCCCAATTCAACACGCATTTACTTAAAGTGTTTAATATTTATCTTATTATTAATTTGAGTTTTATGCTTATATGTAGTTAAAACAAATCTTCTGAATTTCCAGTTATAACCAATTAATTGTGAACCATATTAATTCACCATTTACTTAATTATATTTATAAGTTGTCTAACTTAAATACATAACACAATATTTAATTCGATGGCCAAATCTCGCAATTCCACGCTTACGGCTTTTTAAATCTAATATACAATCATTAATAGTTTTAAACAACCTTATGTTTAATGATCGCAGACAAAAAAACGTTGAATTTTAAAATTTGTAGGTTTGTATAATTTCAAACTATATTTTCATAACCCAATTCTTCTATGTCTGTTGTGTTTCCAGCGTTATCATTATATTCGATCCACCAATAAAAATTCAAATACAGCACCTTTTAGATGGTCTTGGTTAAATTTATTTGCCTATGTTTTGATTAGTACGTTAAGCAACAAAAATTTTGTGATAATTTGCTAAATATCATATGAATTTTCAATTTAATAATTTTGACAAAAATTATATATCCTAATGTAAATTTTAATCCGACATAAGTAGTCTCCGTTGAGCCTGTTTTTGTAAAAATATAAAGCATGCAAATTTTATTTGTAAAACTCATATGTAATCTTGATTGACCAAAACATGATCCTTCAAAAGGTGTTTAATTTGTTTAAATTTTTAACAATTTTTATCAAATTTGATATTGATTGCTATCTTGCAATTTTACATAATAAAAAATCCAAAACTACCGGTTTCTATAAAAATATCGATTGAGGGATTTTAAGTTTTATTAATAACTTTTTCAATGCTTATTTGGCTTCCTATCAAGAAACTTTATAAATAAAAGTTATGTAAAGTTGAAATATGTGTAAAATATGTTTACACATTTTCCTATAAGCTTAATGGTTATTCAGAATTTTTTGCTGCCAAATTACGCGTTTTATCAAATAATTGCTCAGAACATAATTAATTTATAATTTTTAATTCTATGTGCTATTATTTTTATATCTTTGCAATATCCAGTTGCTTCAAAAATATTTGATAAAAACAAGAAAAAACTGCACCTAATAAACCCACCCGCTTCGACGCAGTATTTCATCCAAAATCTAACCAGCACCAGGAGAAATAAAATGAAATTAAAAATTATGTAAAACATACTACATTATGTTTTCATTGTGTAAATAACACTTGCATTTATTGACAAAGTTATTTCTTTGTTAGATTTGGCTGGATTGTTTTAATTATCTAATGTCAAGTTTCTATTTGTGAATGCTTTTATCAATAACAAATTAAAGTTTTTCATAACTTTACATTTACATCATACCTTGATTAGATTTTGTTAAATTTGTTTTTTGGGTATGCCATTTTTCAGTATCAGCATTCGACCGTTAGAGGGTGTTCTGATTTGTCATTTTTAGGGCAGTTTAACAATATGTAATAGATTAATGATCTAGTTATTTTTTACTAAAATTGTATTTCATACTTGGTTTTATACGTTTATCAAACTGTTATATTAATAGCAGGTATACGTTTGCGTTTTCAATTTTTCAAATTTCACAAAATTATTTCAGTATGTTTAACAATTTTGAAAGATAGCATTACTACTGACCAAGAAACTGTAAGGTTATCGACAGGTTTAGATTGTATAACTTAAATATACAAATAAACCATAAAAAAAAAACAGAAAAAGATAAGTATTTTAACATGTCATTTTAATGATACAAGTTATCTTTTATGTAAACATAGATAAGAACCAAACTTTCCAAACACGAATTCTATTTTGCTTATTTTGTAATGGTAATTCTCTACTACAACATATTATACAGTATTCATTTTGACAATTATGGCTCCAATGAAATTATACAAAATAGGTGTAAGTCCTGCAGTTAGATCAGTATTACTAACAGCAAATGCTCTAAATATTACTCTTGAGGAATTTGAAATTGATTGGACAACAAAAGAGTACCTGAAACCCGAATATTTGAAGGTGAAGAATATTTGTTAAGTGGGTAATGTACCAATGTTAATTGTACAACTTTAGCTCAATCCTTTACGTACTGTACCAACTCTGGACGATAATGGACATATTCTATATGACAGTCACGTTATAAATGCATACTTAGTTGATAAATTCGCTAAAGATCATGCGTTATATCCTTGTGATCCATACCAAAGGGCTTTAGTTAACCAAAAATTTGCTTTCGATTTAGAAGTATTGTATCCTACTGGCAAGGAAATCAATGTAAGTACTTAATACGCTTTTTTATTTTAAAGTAAATTGTTGAAGCTTAGATAGCATACTATAAAAAAGAAATAACTTCGTTAACCGCAAAAATGGCAGAAAAATTAAAAATCGCCTATGATGTATTGGAAATTATGCTCGAAGGAAAGGAATGGGCAGCTCTTGATCATGTTACTCTCGCAGATTTTAGTTGTTATACCACAATGTCTATATTGGATTATCACAAACCAATTACTACAAAAGAATATCCGAATATAACAAAATGGTTTGAACTTTGTCGAGATCATCCCTTGTTTCGCAAAGATGCGGAAGCTTGTGCACTTTTTCCAAAGTTGATGAAATCTGTTGGTGCTTAACATTATTTTATAACCATTATTTTTTAATAAAATAAACAGTTCTGTACATTTACTTTTTTTTTCATTTAGTACTTAACCTATAAAGTGCAGGTTGCGTTGCATTAATATAAATGTCAATGTCAATACCAATGTCAATGTCGATGTCAGTGTTAATGCCAATGCTGATTTCGATGCCAACGCCAACGTACCGCAACGTCAACATCAATATAAATATTATTAGTAACTATATTGTCAATTGTTTTTTTGTTAACTTTTCAGTGAAGCTTAAATAATAATTAGAAATTTGTAAATTATCTGCTCATAATTTTTCTGATATCTAATTGCATAAAATACTTGAAATTATTATTTCAATGTTTCGTTTTCTTTGTAATTTCATACGCGCACTGAAATTTTTTGCCGTTCGGCTTACGATGGATTTTCGATTTAAATATCCTATAGAAGTACATGGCAGAAATTTATCAATCGTTTAAAGTTTTCATATGAAATTATAGGCAAAATCTAGATTCGTAATTTTTCGATTTATTAATCATTATAACGTTCCTTCACCTTTTACATCATTGATTGTAAAATTTGTCACATTTGGTGGCTCCTACCAGACCAGAAATTTATATTACTTGCAGTAAAAACAATAAATTAACGATTTTTTGAATTCATTATGTGTTAAAATTTTAGTCTTTTTCGGGACACTTTGCCTTTTATAAAAGCAAATATTTGTTTGAGTGATGTGACGTCAACGTTCTTAATAATTATAATGGTAGTATTCAATAATAATCTCCTAACGGCAAAAGCCTGTGCTTTGTTGACTGAAATAAAATATTGGCGTGGAACACCACACAAATTAAAAGAAATGAAATAATGTTCATTTAAATTTTTTTAGGATAACTAGGCAACCTCGTTTTTATGCGAAAACAGGCAACATTGTAAAAACAAGAACAATAATCTGTCAGAATGTCGTTTAAAACTCAATGCCAGATAGAGATTAATAGACATAAATATATGTTAACGTAAAAAAATCCTCCCGATTGTCTACACTTTTTCTTATAAAATTAATCGTTGTTCAGATAATGAAAATATTTGAACTAACACTTAAATTCTACCTTCGGAATTTTTTTGCCGCTAAATTACGCTTCATATCAAAAATTTGCATAGAACATAATTAATCAATGTGTTGAAGGTCTATATCTAGGTATTTTTATATATTTGAAATATGCAGCTATTTTAGAAATATTTGATAAAAACCAACTGCAAATGTTATAATGGTGGAGATCCTGTCGTTAAGAAGTTATATACATATTAAGTTTCTGAAATGAATTTCATAACCCCTGTAGCTCAATTAGTAGAACCCTCGTCTAGTCAATGAAAGGAAATGTGAGAGCTGTATATATAACGAGTTGCAAAATAAGCGTGTTTGCACTAGATGTGAGGATTTGACCACGAGCGTAGGAAGTAGTTGACTGCATCGTATGCAAAAAACAAGCTATTTTGCACAGTATTTTATACAAGATTTTTGGTAATTTAGACATTGTGGAAAACTAATACATTCCAATTGTTTTCGATACATTTCGATTAGAATAGAATATTTCATACAAATTTAAATCTCGTTTTACCACTAGTGGTGAAATGAGATTTCATTTTAACACTTAAAATTACAAAAATAAGATTTTTCGTTACGCTTCTTCGATTTGCTAGAAACCAGAGGTTTAACTTTGTAAATCACAGTTATTCTTTTAAAAACTATAAACTTTGGAACAAACCTCCGATGCTATGCTCTTATAACAGCATTTAAATGTTTTAAAGCCTAACATCTTCGGCTGTTATAATGGCCACAACATACCGAAGTATGTTAATAGTTATTTATCCTATCCGTAATTATTATGGTAACAATAAAAAGCAATCGATCTTAGTACGGCGCATTTAACAGACCAAGTATTGGTCAAACTTCTTAACACTGATTTTTTATTGGTCAATTAAATGTGAGAGGTAATTAGGTTTTTGCTATTCGGATCTAATTTCAAGCTTAGTTATATTTGTTATTGCATTGTATAAGTATTTAAGTGGTTGAGTATTTTCAGTAACGACTTAGGACGTTCAGTCTTGTTTATAAATCTATAGCCCTTTAGATGAGAGACGGAGACGGAGACGGACATGGAGACGGATATATATATATATATATATATATATATATATATATATATATATATATATATATATATGCAGGGAGTGAGAGAGTGAGGGGGAGAGAGCGAGAGCGAGAGAGAGAGACAGAGAGAGAGAGAGAGAGAGAGAGAGAGAGAGAAAGAGAGAGAGAGAGAGAGAGAGAGAGAGAGAGAAATGCTCGAGAGAAACGAGACTCATAATTAAAATAAAAAATATTTTTATTATCGATAATTGAATTCTATTTCAGAAGCACTATTTCACATTTCCCTCCATAACGATTATAGGGACACCTTTGTTACAGAACATATTCATTAGTCCATACAAAACTAGATGGCGCTACAAACAAATTCAAATTTCGCGCAAAAATATACCGCTGTGTGGAGCCACCTCCATTATAGAAAACATTAATTAGTCCTAGAAGTACACCACAAGACGGCTACATAAATTTAGATGTATAAACAAGACTGAAATTCGTTATTGAAAATTATTAACCACCTAAATACTTATACAGTGCAATAAGAAATATAACTAAGCTTGAAATTAGATCCGAATAGCAAAAAACTAATTATCTCTCTCACACTAATTTCCCATCTATGTCCTTTCGCGTTAACTGTAATATCGTTAGTGCGACCTTGCTTGTTTATATGAATTTTTATTTACACATCCTTTAAAATGATTCAGCAGTATTTTATATTTGTATACATGCAAAATTTCACCTTGAGAGCGTAAAGTAAAGTCAACCTTCAATAGTATACAGTCACGTGATGAGTAGTCATCGGGTGAACTATAATTCGGTAAATGTTACTCTATTTCGTGTACAAATTGTTCCAATGATATCTCTTTAAGGTCTTGCATTAATCGTTTCATGCAACGAATACACGCTACACCGTCTTCATGCGTTTGAACGTATTTCTCAAAAAGACGTATTCCTCCAGCATATTTGTATACCAGATTATCCAAATATTCAATACTAAACGTACCCATTCAATATACTTTTTTACCTTCAGCATCGAATTCTAATGATTGAAATTGACATATTAGTCTTTGCAGTGCACTAACTCAATTTACAGCTTTAGGCACTATAACACATCCACTTGTCGACTAGCCCTTATTCCTATTCTCTATATGAACCTTCCCCCCACGTTTTCTACTTATAGATTTGGAAACTTCTACATCAATATTTATTTTCTCCTTGGCAGATTCTACAATTTCCACAACAGATGTTACATTAACATCATACATATCTTGCAATGGAGCTATTAACTTATGTATGTCAACATCTGGTATTTCCGCTGCCGCGTCTATTACTTCATTTTAAAAAGCAGGAAATTCCATAGTAGGTAGTAGATCCAATCGGTAACTTATTACCTTCATAAGTCTCCATAATTATATAACACAGTTTTCGAACCCATCTTTGTTGGAAGCCATGACCCTTCAGGTGAGTAGAAATAATAATAATAATAATTAATTGTCCATAAACATGTGCCGTTCCTGCTTATCAAACACCACTCCATTAATCTTCGATCCACCAAGATTCACGACTAGTTCAAAATTGAATTAGGGTGACATATCGATACCAACATATACTTCGATTTACTTTTATTAAGAGAATACTACACATTATTAATCAAAATATCACGACATTCATTTGAATTCATAACACTCGCCATCTTAGACTATTCTACAGCTTGACGTAATATGTTTTTTGCATTATATACGACCCTGATTTAACCTATACTCCATCTTTATTTATATCTTACCTCTTCCCTTTAATTCTCATTCAAGGTTAATAACGTGTCCTCGACAACCTCACCGCTTGAAGGCTGTCTCTAATCACATACATCAAGGTCACCTTCTGTTCCATTTCAGTACACACGAGGTCGTCAACAATGTTACTTATCTATATGTCTGTACAAGGATACTTAATTTAAAAGGAGGGATAACTACAAACATATACCAACGTGTCATTTCCAACAGTGTCAGTGTGTCGAACATCCCTTTACAAGACGATTGGGAGTCTAGTGAATGCTACCAACCATCGTCTCTGTTTAATCTTAGCACGCGTATGCGACCTAAAATAGCAAACTGGGTTCAGTTAGAAAAAAGGGTCTAATATCTTCTACCACAACAGAGTCGCTAAAGAATATATATGAGGATGTGTAGTGGAATTCGGAATGGTTCGCAACTTGGATAAACGAATTTGATACTTCCACCATCACGCCTTCATGATTTTGCCCTTCACACTCGTTATCATCTTGTTGGTCATATGCATATATGCTATGAATGTTACAAAGCATTGCAACCATGTGACTACCGAATTATTGACCACCATACACATGTGAGATGGGTTGCACTGTACAACATGGCACACCCAGAATATTGGTGGTTATCGTGTGGAGCACCCCTAACAATGTTACACGAAGTATATAAGGATGATTCATGCTTTCTTTGTGGTGAAGTATTATCTGGACGATTAATATTTGTTATATATATATATATATATATATATATAGTGTATACATATAATAAATTATTTCATGTTAGTAGATTACTGTCTTTTATGGTGAGAACATGTGTAACGTGTCACCAAACCTTTAAGATCTTCAATATTGCAATTGCTTCGATAAATGTTTACTAACGTTTCGGCCATGGTCTGGAGTCCACGCACCTTCGTCGCTTGCTACAGCAGGATTCATTTCCACGTCTACGGACGACACAGTTGAATGCTTCATGTGTGTAGTTAGAATAAATCAATGTCAGCCATCAGATACTCCACTACAGGAAAATTTAAGATGGCGCATCACATCTACGCAGGTGTAATGAAACAGAACTGGAAAGGACATCTTGCTCTTGTACTAGATCAAAATGTTTTATTCTTAAAGAAAACCATATATCTCAATAGATACACGTAATAAATCACCTGTACAATCTGTTCATAAAGCAAATAAATTCGTACATTAACATATCATTTTTTTTGTGTGAACGTTAAAAATTTGGGTGTGGCCTTAATACGTTTGTAATTATGTTGATGTGTAAACGTTTACATTGTATAACTTTTGTACTGCGCAGCCTTGAAAATGTGGGACCTAACTTTTGTAGTGTGAAACCTTTGTACTGTGCAACCTTCAAGATATAGGACCTAACCTTTGTACTGTGTAACCTTCAAAGTGTGGGACCTAACCTTTGTACTGTATAACTTTTGTACTGTGAGGCCTTTGTACTATGTAACCTTCAAAATTTGGAGGGCGGCGTTTAGACCTTTGTACTGTGAGACTTTTGTACTGGTGACCCTTGACCCTGCCACAATGTGGAGGAGATCCCAGAACTGTCCAAACGTACCTACTCGATCATATGATCGAAAAGTGAAGTAAGAATATGATGTAACTACGTACCTAATTTTAGTATATTTTGACAAATTTGAGTTTATCTTTTATCTGAATTCTTGTTTTTGGTAAATTTAATTCTAGTTGGTAAATTATACAGTTAAACTAATAAACATATCTAATCTGGCACAAATATACTTTTCTTTATCATGAATTCAATAATACATATATTTGTTTCTTTCTGCTTAAAATTTATAGAAGTCACGTAGGTATATTATTTTCTAGACATTAATACGTACGGTTCTTTTAGAAAATGGTCCTTAAACTATATAAAATGGACATGAGCTCTTGTTGTCGAGCTGTTTTACTAACAGCTGGAGCATTAAATATAGAGCTAGAGCAAGTTGAAGTGGATTTACTCAAAGGAGAAAACCATACACAACCTATTTCAAAGGTAAGAATATTAGGCAAATGTTTGTGGTTGTAAACACATAATTTTCAGCTTAATCCTCGTCACAAAATTCCAATTTTAGACGATAATGGTAAAATTATTTGCGATAGCCACGCCATTAATATTTACTTGGTGAAAAAGTTTGGAAAAAATAATGAATTGTACCCCAGTGATCTTGTAGAACAAGCCCATGTCCATGAATGGTTACACACTGATACAGAATTTTTTTCAAAATTAAACCAGATAATGGTAATCATTATTATTATACTTACTGAACTTTATGTAGTCTATGTACTACTTGATTATGACATTAGGTCTAGTTTAAATATATTTAGTTAACATTAATGAAAACGAAAACGGTCACAGAAGATATAGACCAGATTTATAAATGCTTGGACGATAACTTAGAAGGAAAAAAATTTATTATCGGCGAAAAACTCACTATAGCAGATTTTAGTTTGTTATCTACAATTGCTTCATTGGACTGTTTAACCACAATTGATTTAGGAAAATATAAAAATATCGCTAAATGGTATGATCAAGCTCAAAATCTTCCATTTTATGAAGTAACTAGAAAGGGAATAGAGGATTTACGTGCGTTTTTAAAATCTCGGCAAGGTAATTAATTAAAATCTCATATATTAATTCCACATTTTTTTTACGTTATTTACAGTGCCTAAATAGTTTTTACCAACCGCCAGTTGTAATTTTAGGAAATATATTATTACTAATAACTTATGGTCTTATGTTTGTTGCTCGTTTAAAAGCCTTCTTTATATACATTAAACCAAAGGTAAAAGCTTTTACCGAGTTAATTAATACCTACATCTAAACATCCTATCAATGACTTATTATTAATTCTAATTATTAACTAGAACATAAATATCTGTTGTGGAACCACACGCGACCTTCCAACCTACAAACTGAAAATTAAAAGAAATGAAATAATTTTAATAACAATGTTGATATTATCCTCGCCACCAAAGAATAGACTGCGTCATTACTAACAATAGAACGAGTTAATATTAAAAAACTGATTCAAATATTTTCGTAATTTCTTTTAATTAATTACTCTGTTTCGAGATGGCGGTAGTGCAGTTACAGGTTTCAAATGATGACTAGACTATTATCATTGAATAACTAATTAGTTATTCAATGCTATTATCCTTGTAACAAAGCTATTATTAACCAGAGACCTCTCTGCTATTAACCAAGAAATACGAATAACAAGAAATCATCATTAGTTTATTGTAAAATTTACACCGTAAAAGAAAACAACGTTTACTTTGTGAATCGACAAAAAATTGTTTATTACAATTAACATATTCAAAAAAGTTTTCATTACGGGGCACCATATTGCGCCTGTTATCATTTTCAATAATTTGTAGTGGTTCACCTAATTCTAATGCAATCGCTCCACATTAACGATATCAAAATCGTTTGCCACAAATTCGTTTATAAAAATTAAATTATTCATTTGTCTAAATTTATAAATTTAGAGGTTATATTTATATCCGCAACACGAAAATGCGAGGATGCCGATAATACCGACAGGTAATAGGTTTTAAAGTTGAAGCAGAGGCAAAGTGCATGTCAGACGACGTAAGAATTGTTACGGTAGCGTAGCTGTATATGTTCACGTTCTCTGAATGCACCCATGAATGACCATGGTCAGCAATAGAGCTCTAGCAGATATTTATCTTAATGGTTTTTGTAGGTTATAATTTATGAGTATCCAACAAAATACAAATTGGATCAGTTTTATGTATGTATGTGTGTATGATATATATATATATATATATATATATATATATATATATATATATATAGAGAGAGAGAGAGAGAGAGAGAGAAAGAGAGAGAGAGAGAGTATTTGAGTGCAATATAATGTAAGTTGGCGGCAAACATTTCCATATAATTGATAACTAAAGATAATCGAATTTGTAGGTTACCCTGTTTGAACCTTTCGATCAATTGCTACAGCTTCATTATGTTTAAATGTATACATATTTTATATATTGTGAATAGAAATGTG
Source organism: Vesta saturnalis (assembly GCA_036346205.1). NCBI lineage: Eukaryota > Metazoa > Arthropoda > Insecta > Coleoptera > Lampyridae > Vesta > Vesta saturnalis. Next base: position 4,879,420 of record JARFJB010002176.1, on the reverse strand, counting down.
AACTGAGCTTGTTTATAGATGATAACCGTGAAAATAGGATTTCCAATTAAAATAAACATTTTTGTTAAAAAGTTTAATTTACGTTTGAAAGTTAACACTCCAGATATATATGTATATATATATATATATATATATATATATATATATATATATATATATATATATTGAATTGATAGTAATGTACTCGGTATAAGATTTTCCTATGAGTAATATAGATAAATGTTAAGCAGTAGAACATTAAACGAATACATACATTTTGTTAGTACTAGATAACTTTTAGTGTTCCGAAGTCTCAACTTTATTTCATGAGACCGACACTGTTATGTTGTAAAAATAAAGCTATAGTACCAAATTTTTAGTCACTATCTGTATCAAGTTCCTCACATTAACCACCATCTCATCAACTGTAAAGTCCAACGCTTCTTCACGTTTGCACCACTGGTTTATAGTATTTGCTGTATGCTGCACACAATTAGACCAAACAGTTCGGTTACATTGCTTGGTTTCATATTGCAATAACATTTTCCTGTTCATAACCATCTCTTTCAATGTGTACTTATATCGTAGTATCCTTTTGCAATTGCGTTAAATGCACAATGATACGTGGCAATCGTAACGCTTCATATCCATAGCTTCTAATTTTTCATATACTTCATACCTTTTCTCTATTTGCCGAGGTTTGAATAAAGTTCAGTTTTGAGTAGTGTGGTTTCGTAACTAATATTTTTTTGTGTTAACACGAAATTATCTTAAGACTTTGTCCAGAACTATGTTGGTACCTTCTTTAACCAACATTGAGTGCATGGTGCATTGTCCATAATAATCAATGAAGGCTTTTCTAAATTATTTAACAAATGATCAATAAGCCATTTTTTAAACAGATCTCCATTCATTTCACCATGCTAATCTTTTTTTAACAAATAATAGGGATGCATTCTCTATAAATCCTGTGGTGTAATCTGCATGAATAACATTAAAGCGTTCAACAGCATAGGCCTGAGGTTTCCGTACACCCTTTATGTCTTCATCTTGCCACGACTTGCCTGGTTTTCCTTTTGAGTAGATCTATAAATACTATTTGTCTTTGACTAGGTGAATTTATGTTTTAAATGTATCGTTTGAGAAAATGAGGTCGCATTTGTGCTATATTTTGTTTTTCCAATAAAGCTCTACAATTAGAGTCTTTTTTAACTTGAATCCTAATGTGTGTAATGCACGATTTAAACTTTTCTCACTTAATACGTTAGATCGTGCTCACTTTGTGGATACATGTTGTATAATGTATTCCTAATGCACATTTTGAATGGTTCTGGCAGATCGTTTGATTCGGTTTTTTACGAAGCCATTTTTTTCCTGGACTGGATAAAATTGGATTAGATCTACTGCGAGACAGTATTCTTCACTGTGCCGACAAATATACATACCTCTAACCATAGCAAAGTAACTATTGAGCCTTGGATCAACTGCATTATGACTATCTTTAGAGATATTTTTTATTTTCGTGTGGGTTTTTTTTCTCATAACCTAACTAAAAGATTAAGCATGTTAGTATTTATGCGTTGCCCGTGTTTATTTTTTTTCGTGTTGGTGTCTTTAAGTGCTTTCTTTTTGTTCGAATAAACTTATCCCAATCAATGGAGTGTAGTAATTGTGGAAAATCGTTTAGACGACATGCAAAAAACATTCATAGTGATAGCTCCTTTGAAACGCACACAGAGACAATACAATTTCATATGAGACCACTGCGGAAAAAACTTTAACCACAAATATAATCTATCCTATCACTTGCGAACCCATGGTGACTTTACCTTTATTGAAATTAATTAAAATAACGTACGGTTTCACTTAACCCAGATATGCCCACCGTACTACATGTAGTACACTTACAACTTGTTCAATCCTGTTTAAACCTGCAACCCAATACGTTCTATACTGCTTGAGGTTATTTAGTAAGCTGCAGTGCATGTGAGTGGATGTAAAAGTTATCGTTTGTAACTGCATAGTGATTATTATTAGCGGCTGAAATTTGTTAAACTGTGACAATGGCAGATTATGGAATACGTTTTTCAAGGTAAGGTTTTTTTGCTAATTTTAAATTAATTAAAATTTTAGTTGTATATCATATAATATATATAAAACATGTAAGATTCGCGTAATGAAAAAAAAAATTTCACAAAATTATTTTAGAGTAACTTTTATAACCTTTATATTTTAATGTACTATAGGTAGTACGGTGGGCACTTATACCGTCACTTCATTATTGTTTTAGGGGATTTTCTCTGAATGAGGCGTTAGTAATGTTGGAAGACGATGAAGATGTAGTAGAGAATGTGGATTGCATAACCCTTTTTCCGCCAGAAAATGCTTGTGGAAATGAAACCGACGAAGATTCTGGCGCGGAAGATTTTGTCAATCTAAATAATTTACCTGGGTCGCAACTTCGAGCACCGGTAGAAATTAATTTACGGAATATATCAGACAATGAAAACAATTTGAGTGACTCTAGCTTCTCATCTGAAGATGAAATGCCTCTTTCAGTTTTGAAATGTCGATTACGAACTAAAGTAACTAAACCCAAAAAAATAAAAAGAATTTATAAATTGGAAGACAATGACTTGCCACTTGACAACAATATTTTTGATGATACAAATATAGCACAAGCGAATCTCGAAAACCCTGCGGATTTATTTTTTTAATTTTTTGAGACAATTGTAACAGAGACGAATCGGTATGCACAACAAAGAAACCAGAATGTGTTGATAGAAAAGTCGGAATTGAAAGCGTTCATTGGCGTATTATTACTGAGTGGGTATATACAAATACCTAGGCGACAAATGTTTTGGGAATACGAGAGAGACTCTCATAATGTATTGGTATCCGAGGCAATATCGAGAAACAAATTCGAATTTATTCTGTCTCATCTTCATATAGCAGATAATAATACAATAGATGCGACTGACAAATATGCTAAAGTTAGGCCTTTATTTATACACCTAAATAAAAAATTCTTAGAATATAGCAAATGCGAGGAAATGCATTGCGTTGATGAAGCCATGGTTCCATACTTTGGTCGCCATGTTTGCAAACAATTTATTTATGGGAAGCCTATTCGATATGGCTATAAATTGTGGGTAGGGGCAACACGATTGGGTTATGTTAATTGGTTCGAGCCCTACCAAGGTGCAGCTACAAATATTAGCGTTCAGTATGCTAGTTATGGAGTTGGACCATCTGTAGTTCTGGAATACGCAGATGTTTTGAGAAAAAGGTGGCCAAATATTTTTTGATAACTTTTTTTCTACTTTACCTTTGCTGGAACTGCATTCCAAGAAGAACTTCAAAGCTACAGGTACTATTCGGGAAAATCGCATACCTAGCAGCCCTCTAAAGACTTCCAAGCAAATGAAAAATGATGCGAGAGGATGTCTCGACTATAAGAAAATTGAAGATAGTAACATAATTGCAGTGAAATGGCACGATAATAGTATTGTTACTTTATGTTCAAATGCCGCAGGAATTAATCCAATCCACGCTGTCAAGAGATGTTTTCAAAAAGAAAAGAAATCCATACAGGTAAGTCCAATCGATTACCATTCTGCCCATAGATCTTGTAATTTTGAAAATGTTTTAGGTATCCCAGCCGCATTTGATTAACTTATATAATGCCAATATGGGAGGTGTTGACAGGAGTGACCAAAACATAAGTCTTTATAGAATATCGATCAGAGGTAAAAAGTGGTATTTTCCACTCATATCACACTGCATCGATATGGCAGTACACAACTCATGGCAGTTACATAGGCAAAAGAGGGGAGAACTAGATCAATTAAAAATTAGAAGACGAATTGCGACTACTCTATTAGTGCAAAACAAAAAACAAAACTCTTCAAAAGGTCACATGTCACGTAATGAAGGCATCGATATTCGCTTTGATCGTTTAGATCATTTAGTAATACTTCAAGATAAGCAAACCCGTTGCGCACATTGTCATGAGAGAACCATAACTAGGTGTACGAAGTGTAACCAAGGACTGCATGTAAAGTGTTTTTTGTCCTACCACACAAAATGTTAAATTCTTTAATGTGGTGTTTAAATTCAAATTTAAAATTACCGCCGTGTAACAGTTGGCAATTATGACGGTAGAGTGAGGATATACTTCTAACTTCAGTTACTGTTACTGTTACCTTTAGCATGCTTGTATTTTTAAGCTGGTTTTTTTATTATTAAATACAGAGTGTTGCAATTATTGTATTATTTGGGAAAAGAGAGTTTATTGGTCCTGATAATTAAAAAAGGTAGTTGCTACAACTATCAGAAGTGGGATTTGTACGTTTATTCCAATTTAAATCACTTTTACGAAGACACGAAATTTATATACAACAAAAAAAAAAAAACGGCTTCCAATGATGAAGAGGTAACGCCACAAGAAAATGTCCACCAACGTTTAGATATCACAATTGAGGACCTGGTGCAAACTACGGTAAGAGCATTGACAATTCAAAACGAATTAAAATTAAATGCCGGAGAAGTTAAAAACATGATACCGGAGTTTAGTGGCCTTCCCAATGAGGATGTTAACCATTGGTTTCGGCGCATTGAAACTGTGCGAGACAATTATAAGGTTGATCCTAAAATTTTATTGGTGACAATTATAGGCAAATTAAGGGCACGTGCATTGGAATGGTTTCATTCAGTACCCGATTTAGCAGCTGTAAATTATGACGTGTTAAAATCACGTATGAAAGAAATGTAGGGTTACCGCGAAAGTGTTGTTGAATTACGTCAGAAATGGAAAATTGCAAATTTCAAAAACGATCAATTTGACGATTATTATCACAAAAAATTTTATTGGCTAATCGACTGAACTTAAAAGATTTAGAAACTATTGAATATTTAATTGATGGAATTGAGGACCACAATTTAAGAACACAAGCACGTATGCGTGGATTTACATCATTAAACGACCTATTAATATTAATGACTCAAGTCACCTTAAAAGCTTCATTAGAAAAGAAGAGTGATTTTAATTTTCATGAGCAACAATTTAAGAAAACACAAGAGTTGTCGAGTGCAAATGTTAACTTACCTTCAAGAAATTACAAGCAGCCAAGGTGTTTCAATTGCAATCAACTTGGTCATGTTACACCAAATTGTATGAAACCCAAGAGGCAGCGGGTTCCTGTTATGAATGTGGCGATATGGGTCATCGAATTACAGATTGTCCAGTACGTAGGCGCATTGCTGGTAATACACCGACGGCGTCCCTGGTGGAAACAACACCTGAAGCACCTATGCCATATTTTACCGATACGCTAGATAGGTATAATTTAAATTTGGAATGTATCATTGATAGTGGCAGCCCGATTTCACTTATTTCTATTAATTATGTCATCCCAGTGCACTTAAAAATTTATGAAAAGGAAAATAATATTGTGGCATAAATAATTCACCATTAACAATTTTAGGAATTTATGAAGATAATATTATTATAGAAGGGCACCATTGTCATATCAAATTTTATGTGGTACCTAACAGTACCATGACTTACCATTGTTTATTAGGTCGTGACTTTATTTTACATTCCAATTTATCTGTAACATTTTCCGATAAAGTATGCATTACTGAAAAATCTGAAAATGTTACTGTACCTAAGCAAGAAAATAATATTGCTTACAATGACATCATGCTTATCGATGTTCAACAAGATGAATCAGTATCATTAAAGATTAATGATAATTTAGATTATGAGATTAAAAATAAAGTTATTGATGTCTTTGAGAGCAACTATTTGAATTATGATAGACCTTTGAAACCTGATTTACATTACGAAATGAATGTTGTTGTAAAACCTGATCATGTTCCATTTTCTTTTAGACCTAGACGATTATCTTACGAACAGAAGGATCAGTTAGCCATAATTTTGGATGATTTGACTAAAGAAGGAATTATTCGTCCTAGTAATTCGGAGTATTGTAGTCCAATTGTTCTAGTCAAAAAAAAAAATTCTGATAAGTATAGATTATGTATTGATTACAGGGAATTAAATAAGATTACCATAAGGGATCATTATCCGATTCCACTCATTGACGATCACTTAGACTATTTAAAAAATAAGCAGTATTTTTCCAGCTTGGACTTAAAAAATGGGTTCCACCAGATTTCTTTGAGTCCAAACTCTATTAAATACACATCATTTGTAACGCCATTGGGCCAATTTGAATATATTAAAGTTCCTTTTGGATTATCCAATTCACCTCCAGTTTTTCAAAGATATTTAAATATGATTTTCTCTGAACTCATTAAAAATCACAAAATACTTTTATATTTGGATGATTTATTAATAGCCACGAATACAATTGATGAACATTTACAAATTTTAAAAGAAGTTCTCATACTATTAAATAGAAACCTTTTAGAATTACGATTAGACAAGTGTTACTGGTTACAAACAGAAATAATTTATTTAGGGTAATTAATTAATAAAGAAGGTATTAAACCTAATCCTCAAAATGTTTTAGCTGTTTCAGATTACCCTATTCCTAAAAATAGTAAAGAGATACAACAATTTTTAGGATTAGCTAGTTATTTTAGGAGGTTCATACCAAACTTTTCAATTGTAGCAAAACCTTTGTATGACCTAATAAAGAAGCAGGCTGTATTTAAATTTGAATCGTGTGAATTAGAATCATTCAGTGAATTGAAAAATAAATTAGTTAACAGCCCCATTTTGGCAATCTATTCCCCAACCTTAGAAACGGAATTGCATTGTGATGCATGTTGCAGAAGTTTCGGAAGTGTATTATTACAAAAACAAGAAAACAATATATTTAGACCTGTATTTTATTTCAGTAAAAGAACTACCGATTTAGAATCCAAACTTCACAGCTATGAATTAGAAATGCTAGCAATAGTATACTCCTTAAATCGTTTTCACATTTATTTACAAGGAATCAAATTTAAAATAGTTACCGATTGTAACTCCATTAAATTAGCTCTTAATAAAAAGAAATAAATCCTAAGATTAACCGTTGGCACTTACCCTTCAAAATTATAATTATGAATTAGAACACAGAAGTAGTAATAAAATGAGGCATGTAGATGCTTTAAGCCGAGCACCAATTATTTTAGTTTTAGATGAGAATACATTTGAACAAAACTTGTCGATCGCTCAAAATTTAGATTCCCAGATTCAAAAAATTAAAACAGACAAATCTAGCACAGAGTAAAGACTATGAATTAAATAACGGACTTGTTTATAAAAAGATTAAAAACGACATCAGATTTTATGTTCCTAGAACTATGGAAGATAAAGTAATTTTTAATTCACATGATAAATTAGGGCATGTAGGCATTGATAAAAGCTATGAATATATTAGACAATGTTATTGGTTTCCGAGCATGAAAGATAAAGTTAAAACTTATATTAGTAACTGATTAAAATGTATCACTTTTAGTCCCAACAGTGGGAAAGTTGAAGGTTCATTGTACAATATTCCCAAAGGGAATAGACCATTTTTAACTTTACACATTGACCATTATGGTCCTCTTGAAAAAACTCCTGGAAAGAAATTTGTTTTTGAAGTTATTGACGGTTTTACCAAATTTATAAAGCTGTATGATGTTAAAAGCACTAAATCCATTGAAGCTATTCATAAACTTGAGATCTATTTTTCAAATTATAGTCGACCTGTTCGTATCGTTTCTGAGCGAGGATCAGCATTCACTTCCTTAGAGTTTGAAGAATTTTTGAAAACTAATAATATTATTCACGTATTAGTAGCAACTGGTTCTCCAAAATCTAACGGCCAGATAGAACGTACTAACCGTGACTTAACACCTATGTTAGCAAAACTTACCACTTTAAAAAACAAATGGGATAAACATTTAGAGCAGGTAGAATTTGCAATCAACAATTCATTTTGCAGAAGTATCAATTCTTCTCCTTCAGAATTATTATTCGAGTAAATCAAAGAGATCCAAATGATTATTTAAGAAATTATTTGAGTGATAAAAAGAACTTAGAGAGCTTGAAACGATTAGGAAAATGCTAGTGCTAAAATTGATAACTTACAAGAATATAATAAAAATATTTTGATAAAAAGCATAACACCCCCATAAATATGTAGTTGGTGATAATGTAATGGTAAAAATGTAGATTCAACACCGCGTAAACAAGAAATTAATTCCCAAGTTTAGAGGTCCTTATGAGATCAAAAAGTCTTGGATAATGACCGTTATGTTATAAAGATGTTGAAAATTTTCAGTTGACTCAAAACCATTTGAAGGTATTTTGGACCTGAAAATCTTAGATTATGGCTTACTGTCTAAAAACTTATTATATACTTACTTGTATGTATTACTTATGTTTAACTTTATGTAAACATATCAAATTTATATTTATGAACTTATGGTTACTTATTTATGCTTATATACTTATGTGCATTTACACACATTTGAATCTTTATGTATTATTTACTTATGTTACTTATGTATTTACAGGGTTAGGATGTGTTGTGTGTAATTATGTATTAGAATTATGTTTAAACTTATAGTGATTAAGCATTTTATTATTTAAATTATATCGGGACGATCTAATTGTCAAGATTGCCGAACTGTGGTGTTTAAATTCAAATTTAAAATTACCGCCGTGTAACAGTTGGCAATTGTGACGGTAGAGTGAGGATATACTTCTAACTTCAGTTACTGTTACTGTTACCTTTAGCATGCTTGTATTTTTAAGCTGGTTTTTTTATTATTAAATACAGAGTGTTGCAATTATTGTATTATTTGGGAAAAGAGAGTTTATTGGTCCTGATAATTAAAAAAGGTAGTTGCTACATTAATAACAAAGAATAGTTGATTAGTTGCCATACATTTGCCCACCGTACTAGGTGTAGTACGGCTTCAATTTTGTATTATTTTTCAATAAAATTTATTTTTTCAGATAAACTGTGTTTATTTGTACTCTAAACAACTACGGTTTTAAAAAACTATTTATAAATACCTCGCGTAAGCGTATGGGCATATCTGGGTTAAAGAACTTTATGTATTAAACAAACACATGGTTAGGGCTATATTATAATACATATAACCTTACACTTCAGTTCTAACTAAAACCATAGAATATAACAATCGTGCACTTGCAACTGTTTGTATAGAATACAGACCTTTTACAACCTTTTCTAAAAATAACAAATTAAAAACTAGTCCCTTGTGCTCATATGAAAATAAATTGAATGAAGAATTGATGCGACATTATGCCGAAAGATATAACACAAACATTGAAAAAGAAAGTGTCATTTTTTAATTTTGAAGAATTTAACAAATGGAAGTTGGAAACTGAGTTTCATACTAAACCTTCTTTTATAAAAGAACGTGGAACAACTACAACAAAAACTGTTAAGCAGTATTCTTACATTTGCCATAGATATGGCTATTTCAAATCGCAGGTCTTCGACACTTAAAATTTCAAGGCACCAATAAAATTAATGGATTGTGCCCTGCAGGTATAAAGGCTTTAGTATCAAACAATGATTTAAAGGGCCAAGTAAACTTTAGAAAAACCCATGTGACACATAACAATGAATTAGGTCATCTATTTTTAATGGTAGTGGAACGTGAGTCCATTGTGAGGAAAATTGCACTAAAAATTCGATTTGAATCCATTTTAGATTAAATAAGAGACAGTTAGTTTGACAGGCAGTTCATTGGATAGATCCCACCTGCTAACAAAGAAAGATTTACATAACATTGAAGCAGCTTTTAATTTGTCAACAGCTATTCTACCTCAGAATGATGCTGTTAGTGTAGAAGCTTGGGTACATAGACACAATTAAGAAAAAAGGATTTTGCATTATGCATCATGAACGAAGGTCAAAGAGAAATATTTACGAAATTTGGCAATGATTGTGTTTGTGTGGATGGAACACATGAATTAAATAATTATGATTTCCTATTACACACTGTCGTTATATTAGATAATTTAAGACAAGGATTTCCATGTTGTTTTTTTATTTCTAATAGAAATGATCAGGAAATTTTCAAATTATTTTTTGAATCAATAAAGACTCACATTGGAATGACAGTTAAGCCAAAAGTTTTCATGTCAGATATGGCTGAAGTTTATTATAAAGCTTCGATACAGGTTATGGATGAACCAGAATACAGGTATCACACTAGATTTACTTTTGATTGCAGATTGTATTGCATTTGGCACGTTGACAAAGCATGGTGTAAACATTTAAACTTAATTCCATCTAAGGAGAAACAAGTGAGCGAAAAGTATTTTCATATAATTTTTTCATTTGATCAATTCAATTACAGGTTCAAGTTTACAAAATTTTAAGGACCATTTTAACCGAAAATGAGGAACATGTGTTCAATGTTATGTTAAATAATTTCATTGATCAAAGATCCACTGATTCCGAAACTGTTTCATTCTCAATATATTTTAAAGATAATTATACCCACAATGTTTCTGCATGGGCCTACTGCTTTAGAATGCATAGTGGACTAAATACAAATATGCATATGTAAAGTATACACAGAACAATCAAATACATATACTTTAATGGGAAACAAGCACGTAGATTAGATAAATGTATTCATACTTTAATGAAATCTATCAAGAGACAAATTATTTGAACGAATTATTACACTACATAAAGGGAAACTAAGTAGTAAAATTTCAAATCTTCATCTGCGTCACAAACATGTTACACAACTATCAGTAAGTCTTGTTTCAAAATTTGAGGGATATTGGACAGTTACTTCAGCTACAGGCAGTCAAGTTTAAAGTTTATATAATAATAATGTGATTTGTAATAGTCCTTTAATATCTCAGTTTTCATGTCCTGCCTTGACACTGCAATAAAATGGAACATGTGCAAGCATGTTCACTTATTTTGTAGATATCTTAAAGTGGGTTCAAAACAAACACATGTGGGTATGTATTTTGACTTAATTAATTGTGCAGATTTTATAGTGATTAATTGTAGGATGCAACAACTTACAGAATCAGTTCTTAACCGATGAACGTGAGGTGCACACACTCGTCAGTGTTCTACCCGAAGAAGAGAATTCAATAAATCTAAAAAGTAACACCTTAGATGTTGAAGTAGATAAGATTAGCAGTGAAATAAATAATTTAATCGATACCATCAAATCAACTTCAGAGCTGCAGGTAGTTAAAAAAATTGTATCTTCTATAAAACCGACTCTTGCTGCAGTTAATCTACAGAGTCTATGTTAGAAGAAGCTAATAAAGTTTCGCTAAATAAAAAAATTATATCACAGAGGTAGTTTTATAGCACAAAGAAAATAAAGAAACAGGAAACTAGGTTTAGAAAACTGTTACCAGAGGAAAGCAATGATATTATTTATTGAGTATGAAAGATCAATAATAATAATATTGAATTATTGAATAATAGACAGGAGTTAGAGATAATTTGTTGTAAATTAATTTCTTGTGTATATATCTCACATTTCATTGAATCTTAGGAATTAATTACAAGGGTATGCAAATATAAATTACCTACTAGCATAGAACATATTTATTATTTGCTCTATGCTACTGGGTAATTGTTCCATATTTTTATTTAAGTAGGTCTAGGTACAGTGAGAAAGTACTGGTAGGTACACATAATTAAGTTTATTTGTGAAATTTTTGTTTATTTTATTACAGAGTAGTTTTTGTCAATATTTAATGTGTAAATAGTTAATAAAAAATTTAAAGAAAAGGTTAATTTTTTTCATACTTTTGAGTGTGATCACACTATCTTAATTCGATACATTCCCTCAATGTTTATTCACACCGTTGCATGGCTATGATTTAAATGACAATCTTTATTGACTGTGTTTTAGATGAATATAAACAGATTTGAGATATCTTAAAAAACTATAGGTACATCATGTAGAAGCACTTATAAAATTTTATGTAGACCATTGTTATGCAACTTCATTTGCTTAAAAGTTAAATGCAACATCATTCACGTCTGGAAAATTGTAATATGTATTTATTACTTATTGCTTCATAAAATGATGTGGTGAGTGGTTCCATATGAAAAGGACTAATTTGGTGATGTATAATCTGAAATAAAAATTAAATAAGATCTTGTTTTCATTATAATTTATTTGTGATGTTCTATCCAAGCATTCATTCAAAGATGTCAGAAGCTTACGGTACCTGGCCAAATTATTATACCAAAGAAAAAATTTAAAACTTTTTGAAATCAGATTATTATACCTGTCCTGTTCTAAATTATTATTATAGAAACATTTTTAAGTTGGCAACACAAGCCAATTAATTGTTAGTCTCTGGTAAAGTAGCATAGATGTAAACGTGCACTATAACATAAAATTTGTGTTTACTATTTTGGATTGAACTGAATATTTTACTACAAAAGGTAAATTTTGTATTGTAATTAATATTGTGTAAGTTACTTATCATTTTTTAACGTAAATATTTTTTGCAACAATATTTTAGATGGGGAACAATGCTGATCTTTCACCAAAGACAGTAGGGCAGGTCTGTGGTCTACTGAAGGCCACTAAACTGATCCAATATGAAATTGCAGCAAAGACAGGAGTATCTAGAAGCTCAGTAAAAAATATTAAAAAGAAAATGGACCCTAATATCAGTTTGGATCCATCACGGAAGGGTCATAGTGGACGAACTCGTATTACGACACCGAGGATGGATCGAAAAATACGAGACATTTGTATTAAAAACAGAAAGAGCCGTTACGTATGTTAACTGAAGAGGTTCAGGATGAAGGTATTAACATATCAGAAAGAACTTTACGATGGCGTTTGATAGAAAATAAGTTCACTGCAATGAAACCGGCTCGCAAGCCAAGACTTACATCAATAATGATTAAAACACATATGAAATGGGCAAAAAAGTACAAAAATTGGACCGTAGAAGACTGGAAAAAGGTATACAGTTATTTATTTTGACCTACGATTTATTGCCACTTAAAATAAATTTAAAAAAAATAAAAATAAAAACAATTTTGTTTAATTTTCAGGTTTGTTTCTCCTATGAATCGGTCTTTCATGTTTTAACCGAAAGCACCAAGTTTGTTCGGCGGCATCCAAACAAGAAATACAAGCCAGATTGCATTGTTCTCACCACCAAACACCTTCCATCAGTCATGATGTGGTCTGTCATATCAGGCAAAGGTACTGGTCATCTCTATGTGGTCGAAAATACAATGAGACAAGATCAATACATGAAAGTGCTACAAACTAGGCTCATCCTACAAATGGAGGAATGGTTTCCTTGAGACGAGAAACCAGTCTTCATGCATGATGGTGCTCCATGTCATAAAGCTAAAAGTGTATCGTAGTATTTAGACCAAAAAAACATCAAGGTTCTTGATTGGCCTGGCAATTCTCCTGATGTGAACCCCATTGAAAATGGCTGGGAATTGCTGAAAAGGCAGATGTATAAAAAAAATATAACCAACAAGGTAGAGTTAGTGGAATCTCTAATATACGAGTGGAACCATAATGGACATCACCAAGAAACCATACAAGTATGCATAGAAAGTATGCCTCGTGTTCAAGCACTATTAACTACCAAAGGTGGCCATACAAAACATTGATTTTTCAATCAAATTAAATTTGTACTTTTATTTTTTTAAATAAATATTTTATTGTAAAATTTGTTATGGTCATTGTACTTATATATATATATATATATATATATATATATATATATATATATATATATATATATATATATATATATATATATATATATATATATATATATATATATATATATATATATATATATATATATATATATATATATATATATATATATATATATATATATATATATATATGTACTTACTGTACTGTACGGTAAAATTTGTGGTAGTGGCTTACTTGTGCTGAATATATTGAATGTACACATTTATAATAATGATAAATTGTGCAGTTGTAACAACTCTTTTTTGTGTTGTATAAAATATACTTCAATTTAAGATCTTTCCTACATTTAGTTCTAAATACAAGAAAATTTTAATTATTTTACAATATTGGTGTGAGGTAGGCAACTTAATTTGCATATCTTCTTAGTTCGTAAAGATTTATAATCCTGCTTTCAATTTGTATTCATTTCCTATCTGATACATAATGCGTCTGCGTTAAGTATTCTGATCATATCTTGTACGCAGAACAGCATCATCTACTTCGAAATCCTCCATTTTGCACTTGCTGTGTAATCTCGAAGCATGAAGCTGCTTCTTTTTGATTTTATTTAAATTTATGTGAAAAACGCCATCAATTTGGTGGTAAGAGATATATTTTTAATACATTTACATACAATTATAGCATTTTGTTCTTTTAGGCGTTTTTTTCCTTGGCTTACCTTACGGTTTTTTTGACGTTTTTATACATTTATCATTAAATCAATTTACAACGTAATTGAATTTTAAGTATGCATTTGATTTTATGGTTGCGTACATTTTTTTTGTTTTATGATTGCAATTTTGTGTTTGGATACTTCCAAATAATGCACTAAGAAGTGGATTTAACAGTTTTAAGAAGAAATTTATACGGATTTAATAAAGATAAATTCATATTTGGGGTGTGGCTGGTAATATTATATCAAGATTGCAACATGATGACGTAAGAATGACTCATCCTGTTAACCTCTCCGTAATCATAATTAGATACCAGTGGTTGTCAAAAAGAAAAGTTTGTGTACAAAGTTTCTAAGGTATTTATGTAGTTTTATTTAGTACTTTAAGCATAATTTTAAGACCATTATTTCATCATTACATTTAATATTTAATAAACATAGTCTGTATATTGTTATTTTTTACATTTTTGTCAACTCGGTTTAATTGTTCCGATATTAAAGAAAAAACAATTTGGCGCTCGAGATAACTTTATTTTTTTACATTCTTTATTATTTAAGGTAAGTGGTAATTAAGCAAATCATTTTATTTGAACCGGCCCAATTTAATCAACCGATGAGCCAAAGGCACAATTATGAATGGTGTAAGATTAGTATTAGTTGGAGAATTTTTTATTATTTCATTATTTTGGATAACTTACCTATTATTATTTAAAATTTATTATACGTTACACATTTCGTTACACTGAACTACACAAAAGTGAAAATAATCATAAATGGTAATAAAAGCAAATCAGGTCCCTGCTCGGGCGCCAGTGTAACGAAATGTGTAACGTATAATAAAAAATAATAAATAAAATCAAAAAGAAGCAGCTTCATGCTTCGAGATTACACAGGAAGTGCAAAATGGAGGATTTCGAAGTAGATGATGCTGTTCTGCGCACAAGATATGATCAGAATACTTAACGCAGACGCATTATGTATCAGATAGGAAATGAATACAAATTGAAAGCAGGATTATAAATATTTACGAACTAAGAAGATATGCAAATTAAGTTGCCTACCACATACCAATATTGTAAAATAATTAAAATTTTCTTGTATTTAGAACTAAATGTAGGAAAGATCTTAAATTGAGGTATATTTTATACAACACAAAAAAGAGTTGTTACAACTGCACAATTTATCATTATTATAAATGTGTACATTCAATCGTGGATCAGTAATTCATGTAAAGTGCGGCTATATAAAATGAGTGTTTAATAGTGAGAGATCATGGTACAAAAGAACCTAAGTAAATATAATAGCACTTTATTATATGTGAAATGACAAAGAAATAAATATAACTCGAAAAGCTAAATTAAAAATAATTGAATCATATGTATGTACATTTAGGTATCCATACAGTAAATATACACTCTATTATTTATTCTTTCTTGCCTCTGTCTAAATTTCTACTTCTGACTTCCTTACGTGTCGAGGAAGAAGTCAAATAACTGTCTGGTAGTAGGACAATACCACTAGTAGGGAATGCTACATCGTCCGGGGCACGATTTGGCCAGTAACCGGTCTGCTCGCTAAGGTATTACTCAAGAGAACAATGCAATTTCCTCGGATCGACCTGGCTACAAGGGGCGGCCAATGTCGAAACAGACAGGTCCCGTTGCTGACGACTGTGCAAGGAATGAGTGGCGAGTAGGTACGTGGAATGTTGGAGGTATGCATGGTAAAGAGTTGAAATTGCGAATGTAATGTACGAAAGACACCTTGATATTCTGTGTGTATCAGAGACAAAGCGCAAAGGAAAGGACGCTGTGGTGATGGAGAATGGCACTATGGTCATGAGTTGAGACTGAAGTGCGTGGCGCAAAATGAGTTGGGGTGATCGTAAGTGAAAGAGCGAAAAGATGTGTTAAACAGTGCGAATTGGTATCTCCTCGGGTAATATGGGTTAAAATGAAAGTGGAGTTTCGAAGAATTTTTCTTATTGCATGCTATACACCGGTGAATTGAGAAAAAGACCAGGATCGTGAGAACTTCTGAAATGAAGCAGAGAACGTGTTGAACGTATGTAAGCCAAACGAAAGAGTGATGATAGTGGGGGATATGAACGGATGGTTGGTGTACAGAGAGAACGTACTGAACGCGTTCTAGGGAAGTTCGGAGACCAAAGAGTCAATGAGAATGGTGAAGCCCTGGTGAACATCTGTGTGGAGAGAAGCCCGTTTGTATCCAATACGTGGTTTAAACAGAAAAATGTGCATATGTATGCATGGAAAAGAGGTGAATCTAAAAGTGTGATAGACTTGATAGTGTACGATGAACGGCTTAAAAACCTGGTGAAAGACACAAAAGTAATGCTCGGATCCGAGTGTGAATAGGACCACTTTTTGGTTGTATCGAGAGTGTGTTTAGGGCAAAAGTGGGTCTAGAACAGGAAATCAAACGTAGTTCGAACGTCCAGAATTAGAGTAGACAAACTAGTGTATAATGGTGCGAGAATGAAATACGCAGATGCTGTGAGTAAAGAGTTGAATGTGAATGAAACAGTGTGGAACGAACAAATAAAAGACACTGACGTTGAAAGTGCATGAATAAGCTTGAAAAAATGTGTTGTCAATTGTAACGTGCGGATATGTGTAAGGGCGACTGTAGGTATACAGAAAAAATGTGCTTGGTGGAATGAGTCGATCAAAAAGGCAGTATGTAAGAAAAAAGATGCGTACATGGAAATGATTGCTGCAAAAAATGAGATTGAGAGGTCAAAAATGCAAAACGTAGCCCAAAACAGAACGCTGCAGGAGTGATGAATACGATCAACAAAATAGTATGGGACAATTGTGAAGTGAGGAAATGCTGGAAAGAATATTTCGGAAAGCAGTACAGTAGTGTGGAAAATAATACTGCAGGGTTAAATAAGGAGAATCTAGAAGGAATGGTTAATAAAACTGAGGATATTGCGATAAATGAGGTAGAGAAAACGGTAGGAAGGTTGAAAAACGGCAAGGGAGCAGGCGTAGATGAAATCACTGGTGAAATGCTAAAGTATGGGGGTGCAAAGCTTATACGAATATTTTCAAAATTATTTAATGTATGCCTTATGTGTGGAAAAGTTCCGAGGGATTGGAAGAGCGCGATCATTGTACCACTGTATAAGGGTAAGTGGAACAAAAGCGATTGCAAGAACTACAGAGGAATAAGTTTGCTCGGCGTACGAGAAACTACACAAACTAAGTTTTGGGATGTGTAGGGTGGCTTTATACCAGGGAGAAGATGCGTCGATCAGATGGTTGCTCTCCAGCAAGTGATCGAAAAGTGTTTAAGGGTAAAAAGGAAGCTGTACTGTGCGTTTGTAGATCTGGAGAAAGCATACGACAGAGTGAATAGGGAGAAGCTGTGGGAAACATTAAATGAATATGGCGTAAATAAAGGTCTAATAAACGTAATAAGGGCAGTATACAACGGTAGTTTGAGGGCATGTGTTAGGGTGAGAGGAGGTGTGAGTGAATACTTTAATATTAGCAAGTAGACCTGGGTAGAATGTTTACTGCAGATGGTACAATTGAGGACGAGATTGGACGAAGGATAAACGCTAGAAGGAAAGTAATTGGAAATATGTGGACGATAATGAGAAACGAAAGCATGAGCCTAGCGGCAAAACGAGCAATCTATAATGCCGTGTTTGTACTATACTGTATTGAAGTGGGACATGGGTATGTCCAAAAAAGCACGAAAGAAAAATAAATGCTGTGGGTATGGTATTCCTGAGAGGCGCATGTGGTAAAACGAGAAGGGGCAAGATAAAGAATAAATGCATAATGAAGGAGTGTGGCGAGGAAAGATGATGATGGATAGATATAAAAGCAGTACATTACGTTGGTTTGATCACATTGAGAGAATGAATAACGCAAGATTAACGAAGCAAATATATGTGGGTCTGGTTAGAGGAAAGTTCGGGATTGCTTTGCCTGCCCCGCAAGGGAATGGTGTGAAGCTTAAGTTAAATTAAGATATTTCATTGGGGGTGCCCGGGTTACGTCAGTTTTGCATTTAAGCCTCCTAGTGATACTAGCAACTATTTGCCGGCTTCCATGGTAGTCTGTTCCAGATGGGGATCCTAACTTTTGTAGAATTACGTTAGACGCGTCTGAGGTAACCGGAAAGGCGGCCGCGTTTGTAGCAAGTGTGCCAACTTATTCCAATACTGACCGGTAGTAGGGCGATACCGTTACTAGGGAATGCCAGATCGTTCAGGGTATAACTTAGCTGGCAACCGAATGACCTACTGCTTCAGGTACTTACAAATCTAGAATAATTGACTCAGACCTCTCAGACTAAGATGAACAGACAGGGTTGAAAGAAACAGGTCCCATTGATAACGACCGCATCAACACGAAATGGCCAGTTGGTATGTGAAACGTTAGAGGTATGTATAAGAAAGAGTATAAAACTATTAATGTGATGAATGAAATGCAAGTTGACATTCTGTGTATATGAAAAGCAAAGTGCAAAAGAATCGATGTTGGGGATTTAAGGGTAAATGGGATTAGTGAACGCCGGTTGAATATTTGTATCTAATACATAGTTTAAACATAAAAGTGTTCATATGCCTACATAGCAGAGAGGTGAATGTAAAAGCATGATTACTTGATTGTTTATGACAAAGGACTTAGAAACCTGGTTCTGTATACAAAGGTAATGTATCGATCGGACTACTTTTTGGTTGTATCTAGAGTATGCTTATGACAAAAGTGTGTATGAAGAAAGAATTTGAACGTCTAAAATTTGAGTAGAAAAACTGGTTGTTGACAATGAGACAATTAGGTAAGCAGACGCTTTGAGCAGAAATTTCAATGTGAATCAAATGATATAGAACGAGCAAATAAAGAACGTTGACATTGAAAGTGCATGGATGTTCTTGAAAGATACTATTGTTGATTGTGCTGTACAGATATGTGATAGAGCGACAGTGGTTAAGCAGAATAAAAGCGCTTGGTAAAGTGAATTTGTAAAAAAAGCAGTACGTAAGAGGCAAGAGATGTTGCTGTAAGAGAGATAGTAAACACAAAAAAAAATATACACCATATATACCTGGTGACAGTTTTTTTTTTTATTTCTTGTGTATTAGTGACTATTTTATCTGTAGTCACGGGATTGAAAAAATGAATTAGGACAAAGGCGTTCTTGGAATTCTAATTTATTTTGCATTATTGGAATATTAGCCAGGATTTTCTCCCAAACTTCTTTTCCTGTATTAGTAAAGCATTTGTTAAACTCTTTTGCTATATAAGCACTTTGGTTGTTTCGCAGTGTACGCTTATCTTTTCTTAATATGCACGTAATAGTGTTTTTTCGGTTTATAACAATACCAAGTTGATACAGTATACGCTAAGTAAGTATGGATTTGATAAACCTTTTTAAGTAATAGTATGTAGTTGAAAATTTCTATTAACGAATTTTATGAGTTAAATCGATCTTGAGAATCACAACCTGTTCTTGAGTGGTATCGTGTGTGCTAATTCTGAATATAAATTATGCAGAAATAAGCAAGTGATTAAATCAATTATTTCTTCCGTAGTCACTAAAAATCAATTATTTCTTCCGTAGTCACTAACAAAAGTTAATTAACTTTGTAAACAATTAAGAGTAAGACCTTGCTTATAGCATAAAAATGGGAAGACTGTTTTGCAATTGTGCTCACAATTGGTAACATACCCACGGCAATATTAAGTATAAGTAGAAAAAATTCATATTCATTTATGTATTGCATTAGGCAACTTTCTACTACAACACCAAGCTAGTGGAGCTGTGGTAACACGACCAGCTTAGCATTCGGGAGGTAATGGGTTCGATTCCCATTGCCCTCTACCACGTATGAGGATTTTTCGGGAAGTCTTCCTCATATACACATTGGAGCACGATCACTGCATATACGCACATAACGTGTGGCTATTTAGGCGAATGCTGGGGTAGTACTTTCCACCTCTAAACCCTAACTCTGTTCCTTCCGATTCCATTCTGACCGCACCTACCCTTAATCCCACCATGCATACATACCTAATGTATGTATGTTGGGAACCCACGACTGCTGTTAAAGGAGCTTGGAAAGTTCAAGCAGCTTTCCCTCCGCCTTGGTGAGGGAATGAAACACCTTGCTTGTTCCTTTTTCTTTCCACTACAACGATGTTAAATGTCCCCTAAAGGCTCATTGATACGACGCCAGTTCCTGGAGGACAGTAACTGGCGCTGGGTATCCTGTTCACATACCGCGATATTTTGAGAAGACTGTTAATTAAGAAACATGGGTGAGTGCACATCGTTGTCTTCTGAAGAAATAAATCGAATTTTGAAGTTTATGTGCCGCGAATTTATCAGCATATCATGCAAGGTACTTCTAGAAGAGTTACAAATCAAGAAATTGTAGGCTAGAAATTGGTTTTTAGGAAGAAATGCTCACGATGGATCATTCAATTTGGTGACACAATTTCTGACAAAACAAGACACCTTAATGAGACAAGCACTTTCCTCAAATCTAAAGTTAGAAGTTACTTTAGCACACCTTGCTACCGGAAGCAGCTTTGGAATGTTATAGTACTTAATGGTTTTCGAAATCAGCTATTTCAAGATTGATTCCTACAGTCTGCAATGTCTTGCATAACAGCCTTCATGAGCATATAAAGGTACCTATGTAAATAAAATACTTATCTTTTTTGGGGTTTTTAATGGTGTATTTTAAATTATACAATTTAAACGTTTCGATAACACTTACAGTTATCTTCAACAGTAGTAACATCTGTTAAATTATTCTATAGTTGGCTTTATACGTTTTTCAAACTGCAATATTAATAGCAGGCAGATGTTTATGTTTTAATTTTTCCACTTTGGCAAAATTGTTTACAACATCTTTAACAATTTTAATAGATATTACCACTGAGGAAGATAACTGTAAGTGTTATCGAAACGTTTAGATTGTATAATTTAAAATATACCATTAAAAAATCCAAAAAAGATAAGTATTTTATTATGTGTGATAATGGTGAAAGTTTACATTTTCATATACCTACGTAAATTATTGATAAAAAATTATAATAAGTGTATCACTTGGATTCAAGTTATTTACATTACAATTAATATTTGGAGTACTTGTACTTTGAATAGATGGGTTCTGGAGGACTACCAATCTCATAAACGACATTTTCTGAGAGTATTATTCTTCTCCATTTGAGCAGCTACAGCCTGGTAGGAACTGAGTTACCTCAGTTGAGCTGTTACTAATTTGCCGAATAAATCAAACTCATCTTTTTCATTATTACTGCGGTATAATGAATTGCTTAATTCTTTCAATTTAATTTCACGGACAGTCGAAGTTCTTTGTTGTATCTTTGTCCATGGTTTATATCTCCTCGTGTGGCTTTTTCCGAATTGGCTTGGTATCATTTTTTCCAATAACACTTTTTGTTGATGACCGTACTACTAACTCTTTATTCGGGTCTGACTCCTCACCCCAGCATCCATTACATCCCGAACTGAATTTATTGTGTCATGGTCTTAAGTTGCTTGAGTCGTCTGAAAAATAAGTGGAACATTATTAACCCTTTTAATATTAATGCATTGGATAACAATTAATTTGCATCTTTTTTTTAGATGCCTAGAAGCAATGATGAATGGCGAACTATTGCACAAGACTTCAGAGAAATTTTCCAAGGCATTATGGTACGATTGATTGCAAACATGTCCAAATAAGCAACCAAATTCTGGTAGCGCATTTTTTAATTACAAAAAAACCAACAGTATTGTGTTTTTTTGCAATGGTTGATCACGATTACTGGTTTAGTTATATTGACGTTGTTAGTACCGACAGCACAATTTTCTAAAATTCTCGTTTGTTCCACCTACTTAAAGAAGGATTGCGGACCAATAATGGCGGATGATACTGTTCCATTATCAGAATTTGTGATGATACCGGGTATGGTCTGCATTTTGATCAAAAAGATTTTAACTAAAGACTATCAAGAGTCCGGAGGATATTGGAAAACGCTTTTGGAATATTAGTTAGTAGATTCCGAACATTTGAAAAAGCAACCTCATTTCAACTGAAAACAATTGATAAGATTGTGTTAGCTTCCTGAGCACTTTATAACTTCCTTCGAAATTTAACTCCAAAAAGGTGTATTCCGCAATCGTCAATTGGCACAGAAGATTTAGACAATACTATACCCGGTTCATGAAGGACAGGTACCAACGGTTTACGTAGTGTTAAACGATTTGGACCTCATCAGCCGTTGAAAAAAGCAACGAAAGAAGGATATACCATACATCAGATTTTGTAAAAACTATTTTATGAATGTCTTTATAACTTACACTGCAAAGACCACTTCTAATAATATAAAAAGTGTAGATAATAATTAAAAATTATACTTACTAAATTACATTGTGTCTCTCTTTTCAAAGTTCGCGTGCCCATCACCTTCTTCAGATGTAAAACCATTTCAAGTTTGGTACATATATATTCTCTGTTCTACATCCTAATTTTATGCTTTTGTTAACTTTCCCTAATTCAAGGTGATACGTGCTGCAGAGAAATTTGATTTTGGCTTTCGCCTCAAGTGCCAATTCACGCACATATTTATTGTATAACTGCTGCACTGGTTCCACAAACACTCTTTTTCAACAAATTTACAAAAACTCTTCGTTCCACCTAGCAGGTGCCATAATAAATTAATAATATTACTTATAACTTGACTGTCAAAAAAACACAGTGTAGAATGGACTTGAGCAGAGCAACTGGCTTCCATCATGCCTACAGGTGTTTCCATCAAGCCAGCGTTAGCATCCATTCAGTTTTTTGGTGGTGGAGGAGACAACTACTGTCCAACTGGCTACTTTATTGAGGCAGCTGTGCGGCTGGCTTGAGAACTTGACTGGCGCAGTCAATGGCTGCAACATTAGTTCACACGAGGCCAGCTAACTGGAGACGGGTTGTTGACTTGTTTACTGGCATCGTGGTTAATTTATTGAATAATCATACAATGTTACACGGTTTTGTATTACGTTGAAGCTCCTTATGTTGTGTATCCTTTGGTTGTAGATAATTTTTTATCATTTAATCAATGGTTGTAATAAATGACAATAATCAAAGGGGAAATGATGAATATCCCATTTTGTGAGAAGTGTCAAACTCTTCCGTAATTTATTGTAAAATAACTACAGCAATTATTCTAAAATTTTACCTGTTTTATTTTGGTTATCACGTTAAGCGGAAAAATTAGGTTTATATAAATAACACTTGTTTTATCAAGGTGTACCCATTTATCAATTGAATAAGATAAGCGTGTGTATAAAGATCACATTTTTCATAACTATATTAGCCGCTCACCAATCAGAGCTGAATATGAGTCTCAAACTGTATATTTTTAATGGAAGTCCTCCATCACGAACAGCTTTGCTAGCATCTAAAGCACTTGGTTTAGATGTTGATGTTCACGTGATTAATGCATCTGCAGAACTAAATACTCCAGAATTACTTAAGGTACGGTAGTATTACAGTTTTGTATAAATTTATTCACATTTATTTTAGATAAACCCAACACATAAGGCTCCATTTTTGATAGATAACGACAAAATAATAGGTGACAGTCACGCAATTGCGGCTTACCTAGTTGGAAAGTATGCCAACGATGACTCACTTTATCCAAAGGACTTATACCAAAGAGCGTTAGTTGATGAAAAGCTATATTTTGATACCGGAGTACTATTTTCCACATTAAGGGTCGCTCTTGTATTTATTCTTTCTGATTTACATTATGCAAGGCACTAATTTATAATTGTAGGGTGGATTTACGAGAAAAGAATATAAAAAAATTCCACAAGACCAAATCAATGCAATCAAAGATGCTTATGCAATTTTACAAAGGATTCTTGGTGACAATAGATGGCTCGTAGGCAATAATGTAACAATTGCCGATATTAGCTGTGCAACAACGACCAGTTCATTAGCTGAGGTTTATCCAATTGATCCTAAAATATTTCCAAGCGTAGACGGTTGGTTAAAGAATGTTCAAAGTTTACCTTTCTTTAAAGAGGATAGCGAACAAGTAAAACATTTTAAAGAATTTGTTAATCGTGCAATAAACTGGTGCTAAAGGCACGAACAGCTTATTTAATAACAATACAATACCCTTTAATGTATTTTCCACATGTTTAAACCTTGTGTAAAAGTTGGGTTAGTGAAAGTTAATACCCATTATCAGGCAAATAAAATTCTTTGGAATTCAATTTTGACCTTCTTTGTAGAAAAATATGGTTGGCGTTCCATGGGATTTGTGAAG
The DNA here is from genome assembly GCA_036346205.1 of Vesta saturnalis. Lineage (NCBI taxonomy): Eukaryota > Metazoa > Arthropoda > Insecta > Coleoptera > Lampyridae > Vesta > Vesta saturnalis. The sequence goes on along the minus strand of JARFJB010002176.1, from coordinate 4,854,721 downwards.
TTTTAAGGCAGAAAAACTCAGAAATGTAAAAACTTAGTAGGTAGAGCAACACTTGACTCGGATAGACACCTATTTGGGCTAGCGCAACCCGTCTCTAACCAATGGGTAAAGTGGCTTAGAACGTAAGCTTCACCTCGTTCCACCAATAGAAAAGGTGCTCTTGTACCTAAGCCCCTCTTTCAACCAATAGGAAATTAGGCCTTGCTCCTTCATAAGGCCTATAGAAAAGTAGGCTTTGAACTTAAAACGCATATCCTGACTGATAAGGTCAGGCCAATAAGGAACGTATCCTTGCCCCTCGTTTAGCCATAGGAATGATGGCCTTAAAGTTGAAACAAAGAGAGATGATCCGAATGCGCTCCCTCTTGATAAACAGGAGACAAGACCACCTAACAAAGGGGAAATGTAATGGAATAACTTGCCCGGTTCACAACTGTATTGAATCTTCAACCTATTGACTATTTCTTCCTCACATGCCTGCGGGGCTTTTATTACCTGTTTCAGCTGTTGGAGTCTCCTCCGGGTGCTGAAAGAGACTTCTACTGCCTCCATCTGCGTACCTCTTTGGCTGCTGCTTCCGGTTATTTCATTTCTTCTGGCGTCTACTACTTCCTGAAGCCTCTTACAAGTGTTAGTGTATCTGTTTTCCACTTCCTGGAACCTCTTGCAGAGGATAGATTTTCCTGCAGGTCTTGGACTCTGTTGCAGGCCATGGATCCTCTTTTAGGTATTACCCTTGTAGGTGATGGATCTTCTTACACGTGTTAGATAGTGCTACAGGTGCTGGACGTTCTTGTAGGTAATGGATCCTATTCCAGGTGTTGGGTTTTGTTGTAGGTGATAGACAGGTGTTAGGTCTCCTTGCAGGTGTTGAGTTGTTACACGATCAAACCACACTAGGCGTCGTGCTAACATACTGAAGTAAGCGGGTTACCAAGCCAATTGCAGTGGAAATGAGCGGGGTTGATATACGACACCTTGCACTTACCATAAATCAACAAATAACAACAATCAATCCAAAAATAATTGTCTCTAGGCGCCACCATAATCGTAAATTTTTCTAAAGTAAATAGTCCTAGGCGATGTGTTAAGTTAATCCTACCTGAGTGTGGAAGATAGAATTGTAGCCTGCTTAATAAAACCATACACAACTCAACACACCTTCACTTTAACTCACTTTTTGAAATCTCCTCTATAGAGGATTGTTTGAATCTACAACAAGAATTAAACTGTATCGATAGTAAAGAAATTAGAACTAAATATCAAAAAATGCAAAATTCTATCAATCTTTTAAACATATTTATAGATATTGCTTGTAGATTAAAAATTCCCAAATCTTATGATCTAAACATATAATAACGGTAATGTAGATTGATTATCCTTATTGACAGAAATGAAACACCTCTAAAGATAATCACACTTCTACCATTCAAAAATCTATAGTTATTCGTACATGAATAAGTTCCTCAGTCATTTACCGGGTATAATGTGTCGACTGGGTTGATTAGTTGTAATTAATCCTTACTACGTATCCACACTTGTCACTGATAAGCAGTCATAGATGGGGTTTCACTATCTTAAAAGTCCATATTCCGTCGCGTAATACAAAATGAGGCAATTTGATTTACTACGCGCCCTTTCTGAAAAGCAAATGTTCGTCACAGAATATATTTAAATACTCTTTTACGTGGTACACAACTCTTTACTAAAATTCCAGTGGCGTAGCATTTACACCAATTTATATTCTGTACACAAAAAAATTTCTCGTACAAACTCACGATCATTCTCAATATACGTTCTACGCACAACACAAGATTTCACATACCCAGTGCGACCAAATAATCTCACAGAGTCCTCTTCCAGGTGCTGGGTTCTTTTGTAGATGTTGAATCCTCTTGTATATGATGGATCCTCTTGCAGCTCTACCACTTTTGGGTAATGGATCGTCAAATGTCTTTCAGGATTCAAGTATTGTTAGAACAAATGTAGCTTCTGCAGGTTTTGGATTTTTTACGCTTTAGAACTCTTGGTTGCACTATAGCTAACATTGAATATGGTGTATATCCATACCACAAAGCCAAATAAGTAAGATTATATTTGTAGCACAAGGTTACATTTTCAATGTCGAACAACTCAATGCATATCTTAGTTGTAGCTCACGTGATCAAGGTTATTTATACTTCTCCTCCTATGGCTTAATACAATAAAGGGTATAAATACTTAAACCACTGTTTGTGTTTATTTCTTAATTGATATTTTGTTTAGTTGAAAATTTCCTTTGTTAAAGTATCAACTGTCTTTTGGTGCAATCAATAACTCCTACAGGTTTGAATCACTTTAAATTTATATTGTATGAAAGGATCTGTCACTGCTTGCATACAGATAATACGAAGAAGCGGTCGTAAATAGAGGAGCCACCGCCTATCAGTAATAAAGAAACATCCAGGATACTGCCACCGCCAACTACAGGATCGACGTCGGGTAAAGCAATAGGCATCTGTTAATAAAAGTATGGTTTTAATTAATTTTAATTTATTCTTTTATTTTTACACTTGTTTTCCTTCTTTTTCTATTTGGGTCTCCGATTTCCAAGTCTTTATTCCTTGGGGGTGTGAGACTGCACCTCGGCAAAGACCTGGCCTTTCTTTAAAACAATTCCTTTTATTTTTATTTTTCAAAACCGTATTAACAACAACCGCGATGGTTAAGCACGGTTGCCACCGTGCTACCGAAACGGTTGTATTCCCAACCCCCACGCCGCTCGTCCACCTACACCTACACACACAGCACACACATCCCACACATACGCATACACCCTCGCCCCGCCACCACCATCCTCAAGTACACGCTCCCATTCAAACGCCTCATCCATTTCCACCTCATCCACACATTCCTACATCTCTACACGTTCCACCGCCTCCACAAAACCACACAAACCCGCACGCACACACACAGACACACACACGCTTAGACTGCGGCACCATTTCGGATCTCACAGTATCCTTGACCCAACTATCCGGTCCCCGTCCCTACAACTCCACTGCTAGAGCGCCCTCCTTTTCCTGAGTGATTTGTCACGTACATAAAGACATCCTAGAACCTGAGATCCTCGGTGCGATCGATCTTCCACACATGAGGAAGGCCGTTTGCGTCACCGCTAAGGCGACGAACTCTCTCACATCCCTTGTCCGGATCATAACCTGTTCCCAAACCACCCTCGAGTACCTCCTCGCATGCGGTGTTGCCATGTTCGGGCGACACTACAGTTGCGAATCCTCCCTTACCCCTCAACCTCTCCACAAGTATTGTTCCACCTGCAAGCAAGTGGGGCATACCGCTGAGGGGTGTCCTACCCGTGCTATCCGTGGCGAAAGTCACAGATACTCCTCCTGCAAATCCTCGGCTAACCCAAGGTGTAACAACTGTGGGTAAGCTCACCCTTCCTGTTCCTTTAAGTGCCGGAAGCGGCAGGAACCTTCCAGTTATCCGTTGAGGATGGCATCCCTCGAACATATCCCGTCTTCCGAAGAGCCCGACTCGGAAGACACAGCATACCGCTGAGGAGAGTAAACAATTGCAATTACAGTGAAAAGGGTGACCTGAATTTCAGAGCACAAAGAAGCAATCGCACTAATCTTGACTAACATCCTAATCAAGACCAGAGTAGTTAGGTTACTTTACACTCTATCGATTATGATTAATTGACAGGACAATCTTCTATTAATAACCACCAACTGGCTTCCATAAGGGAAGTCACTAAAGATGAGAAACTTAGATCGAATCATGCAAGGTTGGTTTACAAATATAACTAAGGATTTCTAAGAACCTAAGCGTACATCTTTGTTTAGCTGACGAAATGTGAATACAGCGAGTAACGGGTGACAGAAGTAAAACTACCTTGGCCAAGGTAAACTGGTTAGTGTTATTAGTCCTATGTCGTGTAATTATTCCGCACGTAAATAATATTGATACCGTAGTCACAGCTTCCGATGATAAAGGTGAACGTTAAAAACTCGTCATACACATAACTACTATGATCGTTAAAGTAAACAACCATGAAGCTGGTACTAGGCGAAACTACCAAGTAAAATTGATTTAATTACTAAAGCTTTGCACGAAGTTATCTGTACTAAGAGTGCAACTTTACTTGAACGTAAGGTAAGTGAATTATCTTTCGAAGGTATAACCTAAAATAGCCTGACCTTTTCTAGGAAAGCAATACTCTCTCTCAGCCGGTTTTATTTCTTAGGAAATACGCCAACGACTTGAGATGTGGATTACAAATATCCGAACCGGTGGTCAAGAAGTTTCGGTCCAGGGCGAAGGATGGTGCCTGTCGATAGGATGGTTGTAATTCCTTCCCCGTACGATTAGGAATGTAACCTTTTATACACACTTTCCCCCAACTTTTTAAGCTGAAAGGTTTCCGTAAGTATGATTTTAATTATGAGAAATTAATGCCTTACCTAGCTGTTATAGCTTAAGTAATGGGTGTGAAAAGTAGAGATACCATGAATATTCTACGTTTAATAACTACATATAATGTAAGGAGAGATACTAACTATATGTACAACTTCTTGTTCTGCTTTTATTCCCAATGGGTAACTTTTGAATACAGCTTTCAAAATAATTCACTGTATCAGCCGTATTAATTACACTGGATGTTATAATCCATTAACGAACGACTCTTTAAAAAAAATGGTCTTTTCTCAACAACACAAGTGCAGAATAAAACAAAAACTTTTTATTAAGCAAAAGGCTTTATCAAAACCCAAACAATTTTAAACAAAAATGATAATACTGGAAAGTTATGACCTTTGAATTGACCTTTCAAATATTTACCAATTTTATAATTTGAAGTCTTTGAAGATGAGTATAGGCCGCACACATTGCTGGGTAGTTTGTATTTGTATTTACTGTTTAAACATTGAAATTTCAATTAAATAATGAACAATTTGTAGTTTATTATTCCTAATTCCTAAAACTAATCGATGATATCTACTTAAGAATGATTTTAGCTTGCTTGCTATTAAATGCTAAGGGTGAAACAAAACTGTGTCCATAGCTGAGAAAAATTGCAGAAAAGGACTGCTGCAAACTCCCTCCAAATGGATATCCTAGCAGGGACCGTTAATGTCAATACGGAACCGCCCTCTTAATTAAAAATTACTTACCATCCACTACTTTTCAACTTTCTACGCACCTACAGCATCTCGAATGTGTTGCTGCGACGGTGCACTTTCCCACTCCTATAGTATTTATTTCATACTACAACCCACCTGGCCACAACACCCTATCCAATGACCTTTTAATCTACGCCTCTAGCCTCCATAATGTAGTTATCCTAGGTGATTTCAAAGCCCGCCACATCCAATTCAGTGACACCGCAAGTAATGGCAATAGACTACCATCCGCTCTGTTGCACTTGCCGCTCTTGCGAATCGTCAACACACAGACAAAATACTTCAAACGCTTAGGTACCTCAATAGAAGATTATATCATAGTTTCCGAACCCAAAGCTCACTATTTTGATCGTGAGTGCTTTCTAGGCACCACGATCACATACCACTACTGGTCAAAACTTCATTTTGTTCAGCTCCCCCTACACTTCCTTCCTACACCAAACCTTCAAACGACCTAAGATCTCGAGACAGCCATTAGAGACCTAACTTCCGTAATTACGGAAGAGGTCGATATCTCTGTACCATTAATAAACATCGAAATTTCCCCTAAACCGCTACCACAGCACATTGTGAACTGGATCAAACAGAAAAGGCGAATCTATCGCCAATTCTTGAGATCCAGGGATCCGGCTCTCAACACGGAATACAATCACGTTAACGCCTTAATCAGGCGAGAAGCAAACAGACACGCCGAAAACTCCTAGACCAAAGCCACTTCCCAGTTAGATTACAGAAATGGTTAAACTCTTCAGTTCGACAGAGTGACCAGAAGAAAAGTTAACCCTAAATCCCACCTAACCGACCTTCAGGGCAACCTAATCTCCTCCGACCAAGGAAAGTCCGATTTCTTTGGTCACTACCTCCAATCCACTTTTCGATACCAAATTTGATAACCGGTTCAAGGCACTCCTCTAGGGTCGCCTCGAAGAATTCCGCAACCTTAGCCTTCCTGAAATCCAATGAGAATCCCTTTTATGCTCCCATCACGCCCGACTAGGTCCACACTTATTTCAAAAAAGGAAAAAATGCTGCCCCAAGTCATATAAACCCCAATAACCTTTCCTCTATTGCCTCCTGTGAACGCCGAATTTTTAGACACACCCTCAGATACCCTAGTGACCTCACAACACAACATGCAAACATGGCACCAATCACATACAGAATCCAAACATAAAAGAATTTTCGGCGATACCATCCCAACCAAAGAAATCCTTACTTACCACTCCCTACAAATACCGTTTTTCCCAACTCCTACGAAGGAAACCTAAATTAAAATTCAAGCATCCCCCCGCGATCCTTACACAACTCCTTGACAACCTCCCCGAAGAGATAGAAGAATCCCTAGATAACATCCCATATGCCCTCCGCATGCCCCCGTCTATTCGATGATGACCTAGCATGAAACCGGACAACGAATTGGATTAACCACACTAAGCACGCTACAACCCACTAAACAACACACACACTTAAACCAATTAACACATTATTAAACATACAAATAAATCTGAATCTTTCTATTTCTTTTTTTTTACACCAAAAATAACCATATCTCATTATTGTAAACTATACAATAATACAAAACATCGCAACACCAACCGGAAGTTTTAATGTGTTAATTTTATCCGTTGCTGTACCAAATATTGGTTTGATATTGTTATTATATTGGTAAGTAAAATTTAGTTGTTTTTCTTGTTTAAATACATTAAGTATATTGTTAGATAAGTTTTTAATATAGGATAAAGAAACGAAACTAAAATCTTGATTATAAGTATCAGCCGGTCTTAAAGGCATTTTTGGAATATTATTTGTATTAAGTTCAGCACATGAGGTATTAAATAGAAGATTTTTTAAAAATTTAGAGGCATATGAATTTTCAATTTATAAATTATATAATTTTTTAATATTTTTATTATACAGCGAAGGACGTTTCAGTTTATTTTTTAAACCTAAAATATTAATTTTTGTAGTGTGGCCAATTAAATAATTTGTATACCTACCACAGTGTGCAGGGTTTCTATACCAATCTAAACATATTAAATTGTTATCCATCCTTATTAATTTAATCTCTAAAAATACTACGCAACTATTAATTCCTTTTTCAGTTTTTTGTAAAAAGTGAATTAAAATTTAATTTTAAAATGCATTCATTTAAAACGTGGTATGTAACATATTGTGCTATTAATTGGAGATATACAGGCACCTATCCGAGTACCAAAAATTTGTTTGTAGTAAATATTATTAAATAAAAAACTGTTGTCTTTTGTGGTACAAGTGCTTCTACAGCTTTTGCACATTTTAATAGCACTTCTTGGGAAAGATCTTCGGACAACATTTTTACCACCGCACAAAACGACTAAAATGGCGTCGGAAAAAATGATGTTTGTTTGCAAAAAAGAGAATTCATAGGTACGAAACTAAGATGAGTGAACAAACTCGATTATATTTTTTGCTAAAGTAAAAGTCAAACCCACTTTGTTTATTATTAAAGATATGCATAACAATAAATGTCAAAAATAAAATTCCATATCTTTTTTTAATTTAATAACACACTAAAAGGACATTAAATATAGAATAATAATAATAATGCCCTCGGTTTACATATACTGTTGACCTCGGACCATTATTATACCCATTCCCTTGATACCTTCATTACATTGGGATGTTAGTGCTGTTGTTAATACTATTCAATCCAATTATTCATCCAAGGTACACAGGCACACATTCACACAACACACACACACGCGCGAGCGTGCACGCACGCACGCACGCGCGCGCGCACACACCACACATACACAGATACAAACACACGTAAATGGAGACGGACTCAATTTCGCACACCACATATGTATATATATATATATATATATATATATATATATATATATATATATATATATATATATATATATATATATATATATAAAGCCATTAGTACGCCGTCGGAAGATCCTGGCTTTATTATTAAACATTAAAAAAATGTTATAGCGCCGATCTATATCAGACTTAGATGTGCATCCAATAAAAATAGTTTCATCCCTATAGGGTGTTCCATAATTGCAGGACCAGACTCAGCTTTGTTTTGTTAAATGAAACCCTATATTTATTTAATTTTATTATAATTTGTCTTGTTGATTGCTAAAAAACGGTACTTCGTTTTTAAATTTATTTTGTGACGTTGCCAAGTTAGAGCATTTTTTCTTTAAAAAAGTGAAAATTTATACCTTTACTTAAATTGTTCTGAAGACTTTAATATTAACAGTAGAACTGTAAAGTTTGGCAGACGGGTAAACAAGACGTTGCACTATCTTTTGACCTTCATACTTCCTGATTATTCTATACTGGGTGTTTACAAAATATTGTCAATTTTTGCAAATTTGAAATGATCATAACTTTGGTTTTTTAAATGGAACACCCTGTATTTTATCATGTCATCGTGTTCTGTTTATAATTCTCTTACCTTTTTATTAAGCATGTAATATACCCAACGTTGCGCGTTCTCGAAATATTTAAGATTTGTTGCAAAATTAATAAAATAATCATGACTTTTGCTTTGAATATTTATAAATCGTAAATGTTTTGTTGACAATATGGTCCAATAAACACTAATGGACAAAGGTTTACTTCTTATTCGAGTTTTTAAGATCATACTTTTATAATATGGCAATAAGTGTAAAAATGGCATCCAGTAGGCCTGCGATTTATAATTCCTGACGTTTGGCTTAAACGTCATTCACTATTTCCTCAGTTTAGTGGAAAAATGAAATTTTCACAAGATGAATGTATTGAAATGGTCTATGCTTTGGGCGAAGGTGAAAGAAATTCATTTCTTGCTTCCAGAATTTATCAACAACGATTTCCTGATCCAAGGATACTTGAAAAACTCAAAGAAAGATTTGAAAGAACAGGACATGTACAATACGAAAGAAAAGAACGAGAAAAAAGGGTTATAAACGAAGAAAACGTATTTGTGGTACTAACCAGTGTAGTGGAAAATCCAAACGTTAGCACAAGAAACCTCAGTGCTGATTTAGGTATTAGTCAAACTAGTGTTCCCAAGATTATTCGAAAAAATAAATTTCATCCATACTATTTTCAACTAGTCCAAGAGCTGGATGCAAATGATTTTCAAAGACGCTTGGAATTCTCCCAGTGGGCACTGGAACGATTAGGACACGACAATGATTTCTTTAAACACATTTTGATGACCGACGAAGCAATCTTTCACAAAAATGGTTTTGTGAACAGACATAATTTCCATTATTATGACAATACAAATCCCCACGCTATTAGAAGAATAGATCATCAGCATCGCTGGTCTTTGAATGTGTGGGGCGGGATAGTAGGGAACCATATAATTGGACCTTACTTTTTTTAAAGAAACATTAATGGTCAAACCTATCTTGAATTTCTTCAAAATGAGTTACCTCCACTCCTTGAAGGATTGCCGTTAGACATACGTCAAAGGATGTGGTTTCAGCAGGATGGTGCGCCTCCCCACTATAGTCGCATTGTTAGAAAACATCTAGACAGAACGTTTCCCAATAAATGGATTGGGAGAGGAGGGCCAGTAGGATGGCCAGCTCGGACTCCTGATCTGACAAAATTAGATTTTTTCCTGTGGGGTTATATTAAAAGCTTAGTATATCAAGAATCTCCTACCACCAAAGAAGATATGAAAATTAGAATACGGAATGCATTTCAAATAGTTAACCATAATATGCTGCGAAATGTTGAAGATTCTTTTTTGAGGAGAATTCGCACCTGTGTGGTCTAGGACCTGTGGGTCTAGGACAATTCGCCGTCGCCGGTTCGCCTTCGCCGATTCGCCGTCGCCAATTCGCCGTCGGGACAGTTGGCCGTCGGTCAAATTCGCCGTAAGGACGATTGGCCGTACAAATCGTTGCTTTTTGATGTGCTATTATATTTCTCGTATGATAATGGACACCCTTACTTTAAATAGATTTTCTATGAGTTGGTAATGAGTGTCTCCTTAAAATTGTGTTTTTATGAGTTTATAATGAGGGTCTTTACTTTAAATAGACTTTCTATGACATTCTTTATTTTAAATAAATGGTTTTTCCGCAATTTTAGATACATATTAAGAACAGCTAGTTGCTGGCAATCCACCACCCTCAAAGTTGAAGAAGTACAGGAATGCCGATAACCGCATTTTAAGATTAGTTAGGAATTTCAATGGTACGAATATATTAGAATATCTGAGGGGCTTAGCACATAATTACAATATGTAGGTCAATTTATAGTTAATATGTACATGTCCTATTTTAATTATTAAAATCGTTTTACATCTGTAGTATTTTTTTACGTTATGCATTAATTTTGTGTGTTGGCATATCTAAGAACAAATTAATTTTATAAATTCGTCTAAAACATCCCCCGACGGCGAATCGTCCCTACGGCGAATTTGACCGACGGCCAACTGTCCCGACGGCGAATTGGCGACGGCGAATCGGCGAAGGCGAACCGGCGACGGCGAATAGTCCCAAACCCCTGTTTGCAAGAAAATGGTGGACACATCGAGCATTTGATTTACTTATAACTTATTATAATTTTCTCAATAATTTATGATTTTTTAAATACAAATTCTTTTGTTTGCTTTATTACTTTTGTATACATCGTCCAGTTTGTCACAATTGTCATTAATTTTGCAACAAATCGAGAACACGTAACGTTAGGTATATTACATGCTTAATAAAAAAGTAAGAGAATTAAAAACAGAACACGATGACATGATAAAATACAGGGTGTTCCATTTAAAAAACAAAAGTTATGGCCATTTCAAATTTGCAAAAATTGACCATATTTTGTAAACACCCAGTATAGTATAATCAGGAAGTATGGAGGTCAAAAGATAGGGCAAGGTCTTGTTTATCCGTCTGCCAAACCTTACAGTTCTGCTGTTAATATTAAAGTCTTCAGAACAATTTAAGTAAAGGTATAAATTTTCACTTCTTTAAAGAAAAAATGCTTTAACTTGGCAACGCCACAAAATAAATTTAAATAAGTACCGTTTTTTAGCATTGAACAAGAAAAATTATAATAAAATTAAACATTTAACAAAGCTGAGTCCGGTCCTGCAATTATGGAACACCCTATAGGGATAAAACTATTTTTATTCGATCTGATATAGATCGGCGCTATAACATTTTTTTATTTTTAATAATAATGGCAGGATCTTCCGACGGCGCACTGATGACTCACCCTGCATATATATATATATATATATATATATATATATATATATATATATATATATATATATTAGTATATGCGCACACACTTTGACACAAAAAAGGCGCAAGGTCACACCACACACGCACACACAGTCACCCGCACACGTACCCATACGTCCAAACGCACACAAAAACGGAGTGTGAGAGATTACCATTTTTGTGGCGATAACAATACTTTGTCTTATGTTATATGTGAAAAAGTAAAAATGTATAATAATTAAGTTGTTCATTGCCTTTAATTAGTCCCAGTTTGTTACATCTTTAACAAATTCTTTAAAATGTTCAATTTGCTCGTTATCCCCTTTAAAGAAGGGTAAACTTTGAACGCGTTTTAACCAACCGTCTACATTTGGGAATGTTTTGGGATCAATTGGATAAACTATTGCTAATGAGGTCGTCGTAGATGCACAACTAATATCGGCAATTGTTACTTTATTGCCCACGAGCCAATTTTTGCCATTAAGGAACCTTTCCAAAATTCCATAAGCATCTTTAATTGGATTGATTTGGTCTTGTGGAATCTGTTTGTATTCTTTTTTCATAAATCCACCCTACAATCATAGATTAATTCATAGTTTAGTGTAAATTAGAACTAAATACAAGCACGCCTCTTAGAGTAGGCCATAATACTCCGGTATCAAAATATAATTTTTCATCAACTAATGCCCTTTGGTATATGTCTTTTGGATAAAGCGAGTCGTCTTTCATGTACTTTCCAACGAGGTAAGCGGCAATAGCATGACTGTCATTTATTATTATGTCGTTATCTGTAAAAAAGGGGGCCCTATGTGTTGGGTTTATCTGAAATAAATGTCTGCTTATACATTAATAAAAATGTAATATTATACCTTAAGAAGTTCTGGAGTACGTAGTTCTTCATTTGTATTAAAAACGTGAACATCAACATCTAAACCAACTGCTTTAGCTGTTAACAAAGCTGTACGTGCTGGAGGACTCCCATTAAAAATATGCAGTTTGGGGCTCATTTCAACCTCAGTTAAGTAAGCGTCTAAACAATGCAATAGTTAATCCAATAATGCGATTTTTATAAATGCGCTTATCTTATTAAATTGATAAGTATCACCACTTGACAACAAGTGTTATTTTTGTTGATCCAATTATATATTTTTCACTTAAAATTAGACGATAACTAAAAAGATAAAAGTATAGAATAAATTCTGTAATTAACTTCTTTAAATAACTTATTTTAAAATAAATTATGAAATAGTTTGGCGTGTTTTACAATATTGGGTATTCACATTTCCAGAGATAGCATATAACCTTTGATTATACCATATAGTGTGTTAAATAGAAAAATAAATAAAAACAGAAATGAAGAACAATGAAAATGGAATACGAAAAAATAAAATTTTGAAATTGAGATTATTATATGTCATTATTAGGCCATGTGGGCAGCTTGTTCTGGTCGTGTCTGGTCAAGTTCCCGTGGAAGGCACAGCAGAACACAGGAAAGCCAGACTGGACCTGAAAAGTTTTTTCATGGCCATGCAAGGAACGACAATTTTACACAAATTATAAAATGTCAATACATTAAAAAAATCCTACAAAGGTGTTGCTAATTAATTTTTAATTTTGACAATTTTAGTAATTTAATTCACTAGTGTTGATGAGGTGATAATAGTGAACGAAAAAAGAAGAGAGCGGGGAAAAGAAACATTTTGGGAGTTTAAACAACAAAACCAGACAACTTTAATGTGACGTTATGAAAAAGTAAATTCCACTTGCACCCTAGATATTAATTTTCGTACTGGCTGTATATAAGTTGGCAAACTTTTGTATTACGTCGTTTCTGGTTCGATTCAAATATAGATTCCAAACACTTCATTTAGTAACAAACTTTGGCCAAAGGAAGAACGGCAATCGAAACCAACATCAAGGTGATATTGATTATCCTTTTCGAGTTGTAAGGAACTGTGCGACTGTTTGAGAGGTACAGCTAAGATGTGCATCGAAAAAGAGCAGGTGAATCGGTGAATCGTTCTTTTTTGCACTACGACAATTGATCTATCACATGTCGCTTCTTATTCGATGGTTTTTATCAGAAAAAAAATTACAGAAAGAAAATTAATGGTACCCAAATAGTTATTTTTGTATCTAGTGCGCGAAATGCTACTTTGGTAATCGAGAATTGAATTTTTTAATGAGGTGCCGCCTAGTTAAAAAATTAGTCGAGATCACCAAAGTAGTTCACGCACGTGTTACAAACAAACTTTTTTCTACAACCATCAAAATATGTATATCCCTTAAAATTGTCTTAAATAATTTTTTTCTTCGATTTTTGCTTGATTGAAGACCACAAAAGTTAAAATACAATAATCTCATAGAGTTTACATGCAGTGCACGAAATATGTATTTCGCGCACTGTTTCGTGCATGTTGTTATGGTAACGTAGGAAAATAAAAAATGTGTCATTTCGCATACTGTTATTAATGCGCGAACCTCGTCATTTTTTGACGTTTGTAAAAAAATGTATTTTATTTTGTAAGTAATTTCATTAACTAGGTCTTTCCTTATTGAATACAAATATAATATTATAAGTAAAAGTAAAACAAGACAGTAACTACAAAAGTTAAAAACATGGTTTCTAATGGGGCTGAACCAAAAGTCATAAATACATGTTAACTTAAAAAAGATTCCATTCTATTAGACATCAATAATACAGTTTAACCATTTTCAACCATATTTAATTAATTTTTGGACTTACCTTGCAATATATACTGACTTCCATAAAAATTGCAACACCTAGAATTTATTGAAATTTTCGTCAGCGATGTATTTCATTAGAACAAACAAACGATTAAAATTTGAAAACAAAAGAACAAAAACTAAAAATATTTTTTTTCATAAGTTGCTCCACCACGATTTGTAATGCACTCATTTAGATGGCGTGGCATGCTATCAATCAAGTGATCTATAGCTGCCTGTGATATATCAACCCAAGCTTCTTGAATCCGTAGCCGGAGACCGTGTAAGTTATCTGGAGGGTGTGGTAAATTACCTAGTCGCCTACCGACCTTATCCCACACATGTTCAATGGGCGACAAATCAGGTGATCGAGTAGGCCATGGGAGGACGGCAATGTTAGCTTCTTCCAAAAAACGTGTTGTAGCCCTTGCGTATGAGGGCGCGCATTGTCCTATTGGAAAATGGGATTTTCCAGCCCCTGAAGATACGGAAGCGCAGCGGGTTCTAGCACATTGGCAATATAACCAGCGGGGTTTAAGTTGCCGTCAATGAAGATCAAGGGTAATCTGCTACCGTAACATATTGCACCCCATATCATCACTCCTTGTATGAGGGCTGTGTTGCGTTCCACAAAAAAATGTTGGATTTTTACGTTCTCCACGCATCCGTTGCTCCATTCTAGCCTGCGTAGATGGTGAAGTGGTGTAAGAGGGAGACATAAAAATGGAAGATATGAACGCAGCCCATAAGACCTTATCCGGCGATAAACAGATGACATTGACAGTCTGGGTCCTACACCTCTCATCCAATCATTTGCAATCGATCTATTTGTTGAAAATCTGTCTCTGTGGCCAAAAGTCGTTCAACAAATTCTAGGTGTTGCAATTTTTATGGAAGTCAGTATATATAAGCGGTTACGTATACTTGAGTATGGCTCGTCGCTCTAAGTATACAAAATAAAGTTTAAATGACGTATATACCTATACAAATAAATATATTATATTATACTTCAAGGAAGAAAAAGGTATTTTTCCCGCGATAGAATTTGTACCCCGAGGGCGAATCCCAAGAGGTATAAAGCACCAAGGGAAACCAGCATTTCACTCAAGAGGTGTATATATTATTTTTACACTCGCACAAACGTTTACCTAGCTTTTAATTTAAGAATGTTGGTCAATAACTTTAAAGAATCATATTAGTAGAGAATAAAATATGCATCATGACGAGTTTGATTTTTCATTTATATTTTATGAACATGAGTGAGTTTTTATCATCATTACTCATCTGAGCAATCGACATTTTTGTATGTGTTTTGTGATCAAAGAAACGGACTTTTACTCTCGCCAGTTCAAGAAATAATATAAACATTTGCTCAATCTCAAATTGAACAGGATTTGTATTATTTTGCAATTATTATTAGTAATTAAGTTAAATAGCAACTTTCATAATTTAGCATAAAGAAATTGTACCATAAACATTAGTCAACAATAATTGTTATAGTATCAAGCACGCAACGTAGCGTATATAGAATTTACGCTTAATCAACTGGGATCAACAGGTACTCGACAACATAAGCACGATCACAGAGAAGAGCTTTAAAAATCGAGGTGGATCCACCACACAGAAGTCAACTATAGCTGTACCGGTTCTGCGACGCATCCGAAAAAGCATACGGTGCAGCAGTCTATGTTAGAACCAATTAAGGGAATACACGAATATGAAGGAAGAAACAGTCAACCACAGACCAAGGAATGAGAGAACTACTGTACATCATAATTGCCTGTTCCTCGGCGCAGCAGGGCGTTTAGTCGACAACCGTACATAAACTTCTTGACCCGGCAGGATATGCAATCTCAAATTGAACAAGACCTGCATCATTAATAATTAAGTTAAATTGCAACTTTCATAATTTTATAATTTAATATAAAGGAATTGTAACATAAACATTAGTCAGTGTTACGGTCGAAAATGAAACTAAAACGGCAGGTAACCGATAATTAGAGTGCACCGGACTAGCTCGGTGGGGCAGAGGGCGTGGGATTATTTTTGAATTTAAAAATACTGAAGGTGGTTAGTTGTATGGTAGAAAGTCGCAAATAAGGGTACGTCGTAATTAAAATAAAGACAAGTAAAGGGCGCCAGACTTTTATTAAGACGAAATTAGTAAGGATACACCTGGGCACAAGTAGATAAATTAGCCTTCAACAGTCAAAATATTTAATTTACCTTACGTTGGCTACCTCCAGGTGCACGTTCGAGATGCTTTGAAACCTTAGCTCTAGAACAAATCTTGAAATATCCACACGCTCAAATACTAAAGCAGCGTGTGGTGAAATCAGCTGTTGGGTTTCAATGACTTCTTTAACTTTATATTTCGTTACATTACCAAATAATAACAAAATAATTCAAACACAATAAAAAAAATAATGTACGTTAAATGTTACGCTTAAATCTCATTAACCCCAAATTTAAATACTACTTAACTCCAAAGCTCTGTCATTAATTGAACTCCAAACTAAATATTGCTTTCGCTGGTCGGGAGGAGATCACAAATTAACACCATAAAATTCAATTAATTGTTCGTCTACACAGATACATAGATTTATTTACAATGGTTTCGGTTTGATTTAAAATCTTAAATACTAGAAAACGAGAACATAAGATGGTCAACCTTGTAAGCTTACCAAGTGGCATTTGGTTTTAAACTAAGGAAATAGAATTATCTAAATATGAATGAATTCAAAACAATATGTAACCAGTTGGTCACTAAAAATCAATTTTAACATGCGAAATGTTCATATACATAAATTTGCAGTACATTTAATTAAATAATAAAAAAGACAAAATACCAAACTGTATCGCAGATAAAAGCAGTGCGTCAACCTCTTATTGAGACGACGTGAAAGCATCAAATTCCGCAAAATAACACCAAACGACTGCGTTTATCCGCTCATCAATAAATAATTCACCAAGTTTGTAAAGATCCAGCCTGACTTTACTAAAATTTTGTCAATTAATTATTTGTTAATTACCCTGAAGTAATCTAGTTACGTAAAGTTTCATAATATTAACACAAATTGCAAAAGATTGCGCGATATTACACCACAAATAATTATCCTCTCCGACGTAGATTTAAAAAAAACATCGAATGCTTTTACGTCAGGAACCCTCAGCCAATCGCAAACGGAATCCCCGTCAAACAGAAGTTGTATCCGCCATCTAGTTCGCGCCTGCCGATCACCGCTTACGATTATCCTGAGACCGTCGCGATACTAAGCCGCCGGACCACCAGCTCCTGGTGATTATCGAAAGCTATCTTACCTTTCCAGCACACACATTCGAAGTGGATTCGACAGGTTGTAAAGCCTGACGACCTCTTCCTCACACATACACCTATACTTGAAGTTACTACGACAGGCTGGAGTCACCTTCCACACCTAGTCGAACGGTGGAGATGGGCTTAATGCCCTGGATTCATCTTTTGCTTACTCCTGTGACAAGAAGGGTCCTCGCTCTATTTCTATCACATCCCGGAGAAAGCAGTCAAATAGCACCACTCGGGGAGTCCCAGACTTTGGACTGTCTTCTCATTTACACACTTAGCACACAACATTACTCTAACCACATCTAGCACACCTGACCAGAAAGAAATACCTAGAGATACTAACAGACTCGATCGTTTAACTGAGAAGCCGCTCCCGCGACATACCCCAAAAGCGCTTGTTAAATTGCATCCGCCGCTGTGACAACGCCCCTGACCGACGAGAGTTTGTATAGAACGATTAAACTTAGCTTTTACTAAGAACGAAAATAAGTAAATACCTAATAAACCGTTAGTCCAGTTGAAACAATTTGCGTAATTGTTTAAACCTACGAATTTACCCGGTTAGATCGCGTGTAAGTAAATCCTCAAGTTAGTAAATATAAAACGTGTTCAAATTACAAAACACTTTACTTTTACTTTCCGCAATAATTAAAACTAATTGGTGTACGAATAGGTAAACTTTTGGATTAACAGTTAGTCGCGTAAAATATTCAATATAGGAAATAAAAACAACGCGTGTACGTTTGGTTAAATTGAAGGAAACTCTCAATTGATATTAAATCCAAACTATAATAATTAAACGATTACGGAAGAACCTTCGTAATCTTCCTGCCTTGAACTTAGTAAAATTAAGACTTGTTTAAATTAAGAAACGCGGTGCATTCACTTTAACATAAAACCTTTTCGTATCCTAGGAATAAAAGTATCTTTTAACCGAATAAAATAAATACGCTATTAAGTAATTAATTCTAATTGGCGAGTGTATTAATAACTAATAACAGGTAAATAAAATAATCCCGCAAGACTAATTGGTAGTCAAAACGCGTACAATAAATCCTGTGGAGTAATACATTCAAAGCAACGTTTACCTTGCTACTAACCCCCGAAGTCATATCATATGAATACCACCTGCGCGGTGACACTAGTAATATCGATTTTCTTCTCTGACCTACATGTCACCACACGCCGGTCGTTACCTTAATACTTTAGGTTTCTATGATAACGTATCCTACTGGCGCCCTATTTCCAGCTTCCGTTAGTCAGGACCGTAATAGAATTTTCCTAAATAATTTTAAAGAGTCTATTTTCGTCCTAATTCGTTCATAATCCGGCTACAGTCAAATAACCTTAACTTATATGTCCACAGAAACGCACCAGGACGGAGTGGCAAGGAGTTGGCCGCCCAGAAAGCGTAGCCGCCGGAGTCCCAGTATATATTTTAATCGTTAGGCTAAGTTGAGATATTCTTTAGTTATTAGTTATTTAATTTTGTATCTGGATAGGACAATATACGTTTAAACCATTTTACTCTAGTTATTCAAAGTGAACAGTGCTAAGCCTTAATACTCCGTATTTACGAACCGCCCTCGTCTTGTTAAAATAGGCACGATTGAGCTAGTTGGAGGAAAATTAAAATAAACAATTTTAATTATTGTAAGCAAAAGCGGCTTACATGTTTACAAACAAAGATGTGATAAAGCATTCACAATAACGTACAATATTGAGTTAGCTTCTACACGGAACTCTTGAAGACGCGTCCACTGAGTGCCAACGAAAGCAACGAGAACGGCTCCAGGATACCAGCAGAACGTTCGCGATCGGCCAACCAATGTGGGAATTTCCCAGTCTTAATTTCGATAGCGATACATTTAACTTAATTCGTCAGGACATTATGTAGTTCATGTGCACAAAACGAGTAGCTTTTACACAATTTAATGTTCAATTAAACCGGTAGCTCTATTTACAAGTCTGTTTAATTATTAAAATGAAAAAAAAAGGTCTATATACAAATTATTTACTCTGCGACTTTCGTCTGTTGCAGCTGATTTTCTTTTACAGGGAAAACAAAACGTTGCGCCTTCACAATGGTTTCATTCGGTAATATAAATCCGCTTTAAGCGCGACCTTGAACCACCACTAAGATGCACTCAAATAAACACATAACTTAGTGAAATGTTCGTTAATTGACCCCACGGTCCGTAACTTCAAAATAAATAACCAAGAGGGATGAACGCCTACACAAATATCCACCAAACAGGTGCTTTTAGTTGCAAACAACTTCTCCAAAGGTTTGGTCTTCCAGGTATTCGAAAAAAGGTACGTCCTCAAGCTCATAGATCACATCTCTTACTCACGAAAGTCAGATCGAGAATCCCCGCGCAAACAAACCGCCTCTCCATAATATAGCACCATATTTCTCAACGTGATAAAACTGCTGACTCCGCGGCGTGTACGATTCAAGTGCAAATTGTCGTCCACAGATTTATTCCTTAAACGATAACGATAATTATTTAACACTAAAGGATCTCATCCTACAATTTAAATCGACTTTTCTTATCTACAACCACACTTTAATTTAACGAAACCTTTTATTAAAATTCACAGGAAAACTCATTTAGATTCAACTTTAAAATGTCCTATATCCAATTAATTATTCCACAAAACATATAATTGCCAATTTCAGAAATGAAATCTAAAAGGTAATACGAAAGGTTTAATTCGAAACCCACTACAACTTAGAAAAATGAAACAATTTATTGTTACTTCCACTTGTCGTTAGCGTAAATTGAGTCACTAGCAAGAAGAAAAAAGAATACGTACATATATACAAGGCGTTCAAAGACACATGACATCAGCAGTATCACTAGGTCAATAATATCAAGAACACAATGTAGCATAATGTAGAAGAATGACATTACATCCCAATTGTTTATTTTTTTGTAAATATGACAGTAGGATAATTACTATAAATAGTTGTGGTATTAGATTTAATAAACAGCACTGAGTTAGAAACCACTAGTTTAATTAATCACAGGGTCTAAGGACCACTTTGCAATCAGTACGAGTGATGGTGTACTCCTTGCACCCCCAACAAATTTAGTCTCAAATAACCCGAGATTAAATATGATCCCTCGAGCCACCAACATTGGTAACCAGTGAAAGGAAACATACTCCATCGAGCCACCAGCGCCAGTTACAAGTAGTCAAAACATCATCGCTACCGCCGGAAAGAAGGGGTACTACAGAAACGTGTATTTCTAAGCAGAAAATTCTAACCCTCTGAAACTGTTAACATTTACCCCTCTTACACTTAATAACATCTTAGAAAACATTTCGTTTGTTTAAATAAACGGAAATTGTGTGAAGAGTTTTATTACCCTCATCCGCTGAAGGTCGCCAAATTGGTTAAGCAATATAGGAAATTCATGGAAGAATACCTGGAGTTGAGAAATATCAAACTAACTCGCAACCCTAACGAGAAACGAATCTAAATCCCCCCATCAAGCAGTTAAAAAGAGTCTAGTTTAACAACAAAACTGAGTGTAGTCTTTGACGCATCTTCGAAAGATACAAACGGGATGAGCCTAAATGACGTTATGCTAAGGTTACAAATTATGTAAAGATGAAATAGAAGACATGAGCGCTTCATCCGACGAGTCTGCGGGAAGGAAAAGGAGAGGGAAAAATTCCTTTTAAATTAGATACAAAATTATGATAAATGTCGTGATTGTTTACGATACGTTTTTAGGCGTCCCATGTCATAATGCAATAGTGTAAAAAAATGATTAAAAAATCTATTTAATTTTGTGTTTTACTTCGGTGTTTAAAAGTATGTAGTTAATAAAATGGCGAGCGAAACGTTGCTCATTTGTGTATTGTTCCATTCGTAACATATCTAGGCGATATTGGAGATACTTATAAAATTCAAATTCAAATCTGACCACATACCTTCTTTTTTAGCAATACTCAACGGAACGCTTGCGAATCTTCAAAGTATTGCATCCGTTTATCCAAATTGACTTTCAAGTAGTATAAAACATGGTCACTGCCAAAAAGACTTCATTTTTCCGTTCTATTAATTGTTACTTTAAATTTGAAGGAACCATGCATACTTCTACCATCGAAGATTTTTCAGATTCCACTTGCAGCACATATTAATTTATGAAATGTACAAATAGCCATAGATTTTCAAATTGTCAACAGGCAAGCAGTCTTCTGATGATTGTATACAGTTATGAAGAATATAAGCAGCACAATTCACCCTAACTAAAGGTCTTTTAAGTAACTGCTGAACTTTATGAAAGACGTTATTTTGGTCATGCCTTGCTGTTCCTCCAAAATTGCAATTTGTGTTGTCAGTGCACATAACCATTATTTTTGTTGTTAATTCGTATTTCACAACCGTTTTAATAATATATTCGGATATAATGGCTGAAGTTCCACCTGGAATGTCTTGAACTTCCAAAAGTTTTACTTGAATGCCCTTGTCTTTCATAAACTATCGGTACGTGACAAATTTTTACGCTCCTGGATTTGAACAAGCTGTATAGATTGTTACAAGGTTGACTGTTTTAAGATCAATTTGTATGGAGTCTAATGATTCCACTATGTGCAGGTAAGGACAGCACCACATTTTACTTTACATCACTATCTGAAGTTGTCTTTTTAATAAATGGATATTCACTTTCCAAATCTCTCTTAAATGTACACTTTCTTTTTAGAATTTTCTGATTTTCTACCGTCCCACTACACTATAACGATTATTTATTTAAAAACAGTTACGTATTAACACTTAACCTTAACTAAGGCACTATTTACACTATATTTATTTACACGCACCGGTGTATTTATTTTCGACACGTACTAGACATCGTCGTAAGCAAATTATTTTCACGCTGACTTGATAATTAATATTGTCTCATAAACGGAATCGTGCGCTATTTATTTAAGTCGTGTCGTCAAAGCGACAGAACGTGTTTACGCTCGGGTTTCTACCTTTGGTTAGTAAAACATATGCGGGTGTAAAATGACCACTTCTAAATCAATAAAGTAGTGTATGGTAAGGGTGAGTTTTTGAACAGGTTTTTATCACCCAGCGGTTTGAATATTAATAATAAACAAAAATAATAATAATCTAACCAGTGGAATTTTAGTAACGTGTGAAACGGCTCTGTAGATAAAAAAAGGGACGTAAATAGTATTTAGGATTACTACACCATTATATTACTACGAAAAGTACGGTTCCCTTAAACACATGTCAAGTAGGATTGTTAAAACTCATATAATCGTAAAGTAAACTTAAAGCGAAAATGCCACCATTTTGTCTAAGATTTGAACTCAAACACTTAAACATGTTGCAATAACAATTAAAATATAGAGAACTAATGAGATCACTTATTATATCCCACGGTAGTGCGCTCTATAAAGTAATCCTAAATACGTATTTGTAACAGTAAGATAAAATACAAGACATACCAGATGTGATTCACAAAACTCTATAGCTCTGTAATAAACCCATTTATATAACAAACTCAAATATAATCATTGTCGTAAGAATTCATTTTCTTAGCTTAAACGATAAAAATAAATAGCTAGATCGAATCCGTAATTCAAAGCATAAATAAAACAAAAACAAAATATATAAATTAAAGAAACAAATAGCTAGCTCTAATTCGTAACCAAGAATCTAAATTAAAAATAATTAAATCATTTTTTTTCTCAAATAAACAGCAGGAAGTCTGGTAAGCAGCACGAAAACCAAGAATCGCGTAGGGAACAACCTAATTTAAATACCACAGTATACCAGTATTCCTCGGCGCGGAAGGATGTTCAGTCGATAACCGAACTGTTCGGCCCGGCAGGATGTTTATTCTCAAATTGAACAGGGCATGCTTAATTCTGCAATTATTACTAATAATTAAGTTAAATAGCAACTTTCATAATTTAGTGTAAAGAAATTCTAATGTAATCATTAGTCAGCAGTATCACTAAGTCAATAACATCAAGAATGCAACGCATCATAATGTAATAGAATTTATGCGCCACATTACATTGCAATTTTTTTTTGTAAATAGGACAGTAGGATAATTGCTATAAATACTTGTGATAGTAGATTTAATAAATAGTATAGAGTTGAATACTACTGGTTTAATTACTCACGGGGATTAAAGGAGATTAATCAACATTGTCTTTAGAAACCAAGTAACAGACTTAATTTTTATAAAGTGTAAACTTTCCAAATAAAAAAACCAATTTCTAATCTACCCACCAAGTTATTACAAATTACCTTTATAAGTTTTGTTGTGTTTTAAATATTCTGTAATACATTATATAAAATTAGTTTAAACCAGCATTAAAGGTAGGTATTACAGAAATCTAATTCTTATTCACTATCACTGGATTCAAAGCTGTTCCTAACATTAATAATTAATGATTGTACAATTTTCATTTGTTTTCCAATGTCCTACCATTCTGCTTCTACTGAAAATCCATGTTCCCTAAAAAATAGGGATTCCTACAAATAATCTTTACTAGTATATTATTGCTTAAAGAATCTTAAACGACTTACAGCAGTGCTTGGTTGTTCAAATAATCCTGCAGTACCACCGTCTGTGAGACTATTTTGACGCACTGGCTATAGCTGGTGTTGTACTTATGACGCATTTCTGATATGGAGTCAACGGGAGAATTCTTTTTAGTATAACTTGTAAATTTGGTGTAATTGTTACGCCATTGGAAACAAAGCTTGTGTATTTTCAGGAAGTAGTGCGTGACCAAATGGATGGTATATCAATACTGTATTAAAGTGTAGAAGGATTATGTGTGTATATTCTACTTGTATAACTCAGTAAAGATTTCACAAATTTTAGATATGATTTAAGAGCAGATAGTACTAAAATATATTAAAGTTTGCGCAAGGAGACTTCGCGCATATGTAAGACAGAAATTTGAGTTTAGTTCGTAATGTTGTATTGAGTGATTTTAATATTGGACTTAGTCATTTTGGAGAGTTATTATATTCTTCGTAAACATTTTAAGATGGCGTAAGTAGATGGCCCGGTATTTGCGTTGGTTCCGTTTCAACTTTTCTGTTGGGCAAAGGCATGTGGCATTTAAACCGCTTCAGCGTGGTTCAATTTGAATTAGTGCTTTTTCTGTACATAAAACCTAAATGAAAAAAACTTGAAGTCAGTGAAGTTGTTGGTTGTTGTTCGTGAGAGGTGAAGTAAGACGTTGATCTACTGTAACCCGCGCATTTTTTTAAGAACATTTTGCTTAGTACAAAAAATGTTTGAGCAGTAGTTTGTGTTTAACTATGAATCCAGTTAGGGAATGATAAGCCAAAAATTTTGACTAGATTCTAAAAACATTTGTGTGAGTGGGAGTGTATTCAAATTGACGAAGCACGTTACAAGTTTTACATAGAGATATAAGGACTTGGCCCGATATTTATATAATGAGAAGATTTTACCGGGAGCTTGGTGCGAATAGGGCACGAAGAAAAGCAATTGTAAGCATTGCTAGGTCAACCTTTTTTTTTGTCATAGCAACATGTGTTAGTACTACCCTTTCCCAAATAAAGTAGAAACACTTCGAATTATTTATAAAATTTCGACTATACTAGTATGAATGTGAACACAGCTAAAATTGTTATTTTTATTAGATGTACATACATTAAAACAAAAAGTGAGCATGAGGGAAAGATAAAACCGAGCGTACACAGATTTGTGACCTTAGTGGCTTTGAGTTAAAGCGGAGTATCCGAACGTCATTTCCTAGCCATTACTTTTCTCTGCATATGAGTGTGAAGGGAAAAGGAAAAGGCAACGTGTTTCATCTCCCTCCCAAGGGGGACAGCTCGATTCCCGAACTTTTCAAGTTCCTTCAGCCACCGTCATGGATTCCCAACAAACATTAAGTATGTATGTATGGAGGGATTAAGTGTAGGTGCGGTCAGGATAGGATAGGAAGGAACGGAGTTAGGGTTCTAAAGACGAAGTTACTACCCCAGCCTACATAACCGCATATGATATGTGTACGCGCAGTATTCATGCTGTTATATGTGTATGAGGAAAACTTCCTGAAAAAAACCTCATAAAAGGTAGAAGGTAATGGGGACCGGACCCATTACCTTCAGAATGCTAAGCAGGTCGTGTTACCACTCTTCCGTCAGCTCGACCACCAGCTAATACGGACGTAGAGAGCCGCGAAAGTGTGTAAGAGTCATTGTTTGTATGATAAGACGTGCAGGTGGTATACTTTAGATTGTTTTCTTTATGTTTATGCTTATGTTTATGAGCTCTACAGGACGCTAGCGGGGTTTGATCATGTAGCATAATTTTGTCATCCACTGTGCATTATTTTTTTAGTTTAGATTACCGCTTGTTGACATTTTTGAGTGAATTCTTCTTAATGGTATTTGTGCAATATCGTCGAGATGTTGTTAGGCGGTTAGTACTTTTATTTTTTGTTTGAACATTTTAAAGATTTTAAAGATCCATATCGATTGTTTGACGCCAAAGAAGAATAGGTATGAAATAGCTATTAGAGGAGGTGATGTTTCCTTACGTATTACGGCGTTACGTAAAGTGCTTAGAAGTTTTTATAACGAAGAAATCACGGGTATGGCAAGTGTTCGTCCTCCATATCCTTTGATTTTGAGACGGATAGATTAGCGATTAATCAAGCCAAATTAGGAATCGAAAAATTAGTTGATGAGTTACAAACTAATGTGTCTACAAAAATCATCGATATCAAATTTTAGCGGAACATAAACAATATGAGGATCTTGTACGGCAACTTTAGTTTCCAATTATGAAATTTTGGATAAGCAAATTGTAGTTAGCGCACTAACTAGTGTAGTGTCTTTAAGGACGTGATGGCTTCACAATCGACAAAGCTTGGTACAGTTTTACTGATGGCTGAACCTTTAATTAATGTAGTGTCTATTATGAATGTAGTTAAGTGTGTTCCAGTATATAAATGGAACATTTTTTTTTCAGGTGACACTGCCCTCATGGAGCGAGTTGGTGGAGTTTTTTCGTTTACAATTTCAGAGTTGATTGAGGAAACTAAGCGACGCACTCAGGCGTCTACGGTAAAAGAGAAAGTACTAATCTTTTTTAACTTGATTCGCAAAAGTAAAAAAAAAAAAATGTGTTTAATTTTTGCGTGAACTGAGTAAGCAAATGATCAATAAAATAAGTCAACATTGGAAATAAAACGGTCGCCACCCAATATGTTGTCAGAAAATAGGGTTCGGTAATATTATCTGTTATTTATATTTATAAATAAGCTTACTGTATACACTGCTAACACAGTCAAAAGTAAACAAGATGATTTCTAATTTTCAAAAGTGGCTCTGATAGACAAACTGTACAAAGGAATTTGATCTAAAAAAAGCAAAACTTACTTCAAAACTTAAATTTAGAAACAAAGTTTAATGTATTTTTTGAAGGTTATACATATATATATATATATATATATATATATATATATATATATATATATATTGAGGAGGTTAGATAAGATTAAGACAGGGATTGGAGAGTTTAAGCTGGTAATTTCTTTAGAACAAATTGAGATCAAGTACGATACTTTTAAGATGCATTTAATTGATGTAATTTGGTATACGATTCCAAGAAAGTGGAATTGTTTTGGTTAAAACAGCCTTAATAAAATTTGTACAGTTTGGTTCAGTCATAAAAAGCATTGTGCTACATAAAAACATGCCAGGAAGGCTAAATGAAGTTATTTCTGTAAGTACGATTAAGTACGGAGTTTTGTTTCATTAAATTACGTTGACTTAAAGTATTTTGGCATTTGGGTGTTTTACAGGTGTTTAACACACAGTGTAGAGTTATGTTTATATTAGGGACATATTATAAGTAAGATAAAATGCAGGAAAAGTGTAAAATTTCGAGAAAGGGTTACAGTACGAACATAATTTAATCATTACTCACAATATTAATGGAAGTGGATGTGCGACAAACAAAGTGGTGCATAATAAACATTAAGAATATTGTACAGAACAATGTTACATAAAGAAATTTATATACAGATACATTTTTATATCAGATTTTTGAAGAAATGTGTTAGACAATGTGGTTTATTAAAGTGACTTAAATTTAAACGATACAAGCAAAGTAAACATTGAAAATGATAAAGACAGGTTTTAGAAGTTATATGAATAACATTTTGATTATTTTGAACGTTTTAAACGCAAATTATTTGTATACTTAAATGAAGTTAGATTAAGTTCTAAATTTAAGGTTTTTTACAAATTTATAGTTTTTTAGAGTAATATGAGTTTAAAATGAATTGTTAATGTGATTAATAGGAGGTTTTCCTCATTTCCATACAGTAATTTACTTTGTACAAGTCATTTGAACATAAATTTTGTGAAATGGGGTTAACTATATAAATTTCCTATGTTAAACAGAATTTTCCTCTAAATTTAAGATTTTGGACATATAATAAATGTTTTCTAATACAAAATTTCGTCCAGATCACAAATATGTAGTTGATTTAAGTGTAGAAAGTAAGATTTTTTAGATATAAGCAATTTCAGTTTAGAATAAGTCAATTCGTAGAATTTTTAAGATAGGTATACCAAGTTTGGTATCAAATCGTGCGGAAATTTGCACAGATTTCATTTCTGTTTTTAAAATTTAAATCAGTAGCTGTATAAGAAAGTTATAGCATAATTTATGATTTAGTTAAGTTTTCGCATTTATTCTGACCAATCACAGACTTGGTTACATTGTTTAGATTTCTAAAAAAAAATTGAAAATATTGTAACTAACAGAAGGGTATATAAAGAATTGCTCCTGAGCAGAAACTCTCGCTCTCTCTATTTTTTTCAATTCATCCAGTTGTTTTGCAAAGTTTAAAAAAGTGTAGTGTTTGTGTTAACAAGTAAGTTATTTAACCACATTTATTATCGGGAGATTTTAATACAGAGTTAACGGAGAGACGAGAAGTTCAGAAACAATTGTTATTAACCTACATTTGTTAAAATAAAGTTAGGTTACCGATCTAGTTCCATGTTCGTAAAGTTTACTACGAAGTAAACTTAACAGCTGTTACGATTAATGTTTGAAGATTTTAAAAAAGTTCGATTGTTTAAAATTATTTGTGGTTACGTTTTCCAAAATAAAATTTTATTCATTTTTTCTTCAACTGGTATTTTTTTTCTGCTGCGACATTTTAATAATTAATATTCCATTCGGATGCTAAAAAGAGAAGTGATATTAAAATTTCTACATCTTCAAAATATTACATAAACCGATAAATTTTGAAACATTTTAAAACAATTAAATAAATATTACTATCAATAAATTTAGTGGTTTAGTGAAACTTTTAAGCAAATAATAAGGACGTTTACCACATCAAAAGCAACCATCAATCCGAGGGCCAGATTGGAATTATTGGACGTATTGCAGCAGCGAAATTGGTGGATCAATAACTTCGATCATCGATTGGAAAGAACATACGTGTACAATTGGGACCAGCTGTATGAAAACATCCGTTTGCAGATAGGACGTTGCACATGTGAGTTAAATTTTGATCTTAAAGGTAGGTTCGCAGCTATCCGTTCATCCGTCTGCGTTGGTACGTTGACCAATCAGAGCAACCCATTTTTTAAATTTGTCCGTCGTGCTAAAACGACGGAAAAGTTGGTTGAAGCTGAACTTTTTTGCATTTATTTATTGATCCGGCAGGCGGTACTACATGCTAGAAAAGTGAGGTTATGGTATTATTTTTGTGACTATACAGGAGCTATATTTCGTTTGAATGTATAGGTATAGTTCTGAACTGCACATATTATGGTACGTGTATTTAAATATTTAATTACGAATTTTCTTATAGTATCAGATGATTCTTACAATTGTGGAATGTCAACGGAATCGCAAGGCTCTGAACCACCTGTTTTCAATAGCTCCGTTGCCGGACGACGGATGAACGGGTAGCTACGAACCTAACTTAACCCTGTTAGTTGTATTCATATTTGTGTGATTTCCTGCATTTATTATTTTATGTATAGGTGTAGATGTTTATGCTATAGTTGTGTAAACATCTGTAAAACAAGTAGAAATTTAGTTTTATTTCCAAATTTTAAGTTCAATTACCAAGTTAAAATCACAATTTTAAGAAGTCATCATCTAGCAAATCTGACAGTTTGGTATTTGAGTTCATTGAATACGCAACACATGCGTTATAGTATACATTTTAGTAAGGCACATTTAACATACAAAATCTTTGACATTACGTGTGGTCCGCATAATATAGAACCAATTAATAATACCAGCAGTATATTTAAATGCAATATAAGTTAATTCAATTCAGATTATAAAAACATTAAATATGCATCAAAGAATAAATTACATTCAAATTTAATTCCCTTCAAATCAGAACCCTATCCCCAAAAGAGATTTGAGCTAGTACGGTGCATTAAATATACATTAAATTATATAAATTATATTTAATTTCCCCAAATCAGAACTCTATCCCTAACAGAAATTTTTGTACATTTATATTCAAAACACTACAAATTTTTGCGCCCAACGTGGGGCCAGATTTGTTGGGAAATTAAAAAAAAAATAGTTAATTCTGAATTCAAATTTTGTTGTTAGTTTTGTGTTTATTTTTATTTATTATTAGTGTTATACCTAGAGTTAAGTTTAAAAAGGGATAAATTTAATTAGTTTGCATAAAATTAATACAAGATCAGAGGGTAACTCGATCAGCTAAAATTTACGGGCCTAGAAAAGCACAGGTAGTTGAACAAAAGTTAAATAAGAATATAAATACGGAACAAGAAAAAGTTGAGAAGGATTTTGAAGGACAACAGGAAGAAGGGAGTCCGGTTAAAGAGAGCAAAGGATTAGATACGGATATGATTATAGCTATGCTAATAAAAGCTGAAGAAAATAGAAAGGTAGACATGAGAAAAGCCGAAGAGAATCGAAAAGAAGACATGAGAAAAGCAGATGAGAATATGGAGATCAAATTTAATAAGCTCGAAGAAAACAGGAAAGAAGCAGAAGAGAATAGAAAGGAGGACATGCGTAAACCAGATGAGAAAATGGAAATTAAATTCAACAAGCTAGAAGAAAATCGAAAGGAGGATATGAGACGGCTTGAAGAAAGCATAAATAGGCAAATAAACAAGTGGAAGAATGATAAAGAAAGATTAGTTGTCAGAATGGAGCAAACGAAGGAGGAATTAAACAACCATATGCATAAGGAAAATGAAAAATTATGGGGGACAATTATCGAAAACAAGGAAGATGTTGACGATAAAATAATGAAACTGGACAAAAATATAAGAATTGAGAGCAGATTAAGAGAAGAAGTTTCTCATGAATTAAGTGCTAAAGTAGGAAAGATACAGGAAGTTCATGAGCAAATATGTTTCCAAGTAGAAAGGAACAAAGACGATAACAAAAAGCAGATGGGAGAGATATGCAGTAAACTCAGGATGTATGACCATGAACTAGAAGAGTTAAAGGAAAGAGAACCACGGAAGTCATTGCAAATAGGTTGGGAGAATTACATGTGGGGACAAAAAATGCCATACAAGTTCGAAGGGAGAAAATATGAATCGCCAGTGTTGTTTATAAAGAATATTGAAGAATACTTCGTTGAAATCAAGGATAATAAGCAAAGGATGCGCGAAAAATGCTTAAAGGCAATGCTGAGTTGTGGTATAATTTAGTGCAGGAACAATGCACAGACTTTAAACAATTTAGAGATTTATTCACCAAACAATATTGGAGTGATGTACAACAAAACGTCATCAGAGAGGAGTTCTCGAGAGCAAAGTATGACAAAAACCAAGGGACAACGAGAGAAATTTACATCATGCGAAAATACCAGATAGCTCGATATTTTACACCAAGCATGAATGAACAGGAAATGGTACAATACTTGGCAAGGCAATTAGAAAACAACGTAGCTGAAAATATTATCTTACAAAACATAAAGGTCATCGCATCATTATTACAATTTTTCAGAAGATATGATGCATATGAGCAACATCAAAACACTCATGAGAAAAGGGAATTCAATTATAGAAGTGATTGAAATGACAGAAGGGACAATAATCACAGGAACGATAGAAAAGATAATCGAAGGGAACATAATCAAAATGGAAATAATTGGAACAACAGGAGAGATTACACAAATCGAAATTATAGAACTGATAACCGTAGAGAATACTTCAATAATGGGAATAATAGAGAATATAATAATAATAGAGGTGGAAGAGAACCCAACAATTATCAACAAAGAAGAGGGGGTTACCATAATGGGTATGATCGTAGCAGAACCCATAATGACAATCAAACTAGATATAATGATCAAAACCATCAAAGTAACCGAGGAAATGAAACGGTAAGGGAAAATAGAAGGCCTTATCAAGAAATTATAAACGAGCAAAATAGACAGGTGGATAACAATCACATTTCTATATCAAATACGACATCTCAACAAGAACAAGATAGCCCAAGTAATAATGGTACACAGGAACAGGATTTTTCGTACACAGCTTCTTCGTAAACAACATCAAGACTAATTACCAACATCCTACAGAATTTTTATAAATTGATCAGATCACCGAACCAGATAACGTTAAAATTAAGGATTTAAATTTATTAGGATTAGTTGACACCGGCTCAGAAATTTCGTTAATTCAAGAAAAAATTGTAGTAGAGAATAGTGATTTATTTAAAAACAAAATTATTAGGATAAATAAATTGGAGGTCATGGCAGCGACGAATAAGAAGTTAAGCACAACCAATAGGACGCTATATACAGAAGCTAAGCTAGGGGAACACATATATCAAACACAGTGGTTTATAACAAATAATCTAAAGATTGGGATAATTATGGGAATGAATTTGATAAAACAGTTAGGAATGACAATCGATGCTGAAAATATGAAGATTAGAATAGGTGAAGAAGAATTACACTAGATACAGCCATATGATAAGAAATTTAATTTATACAAACCGCATATCCGATATTTGAAGGTGGAAAGTATTATTAGGGATGAGCAATTCGATGTCAGTTATATTGATTACAAAAAAGAGGTTATAAACATAAATAGAAACAATTTGGTGTTGATAGATGATTTACCTAGTGTAGCAAGAAAGTATGTGCATAAAATTGAAGTGTCAGATGATTCTCCTTTTCACAATAAGATTTATCCTATTCCCTACGCAAGAAGAGAGCAGGTGAAAAAAGAAATTTATGATATGTTAGACAATGGTATCTTTGAAAGATTCAAAATTTAGAAGATGATAGTAGTAGAGGCAAGTTTCATATATCTATGATTTACCCATATTTAAAGGTTTAGTTAAAGGTAGGACAATTAAAGAATTAAATATTTTCTTCAGAAATTTCAAAAAAAATATCTTAACATTGTAGGATGTCAATTATAGTAGTAATTATGTAATTCTCAATTTACTCGATGTAGCATACTAATTACGAACCAGTTACTCCCTTTTAAATAATATAATATACACAACCATACTAAATCAACAAATTAATGATTTAATCATGCCCATACATAGATAATACAAACAAAATATTAGACTAAACACAAGCTATAGACATAAAACAAATATTATTGAATAGGAATTGCAATCAAACAAGTAACCTGATAATAAACAAATCTGATTAAAAATTGAAATGCATGTTTAATTCTTGAGTGTTTGTGTTGCAAAAGTAGTCTCAGTTCACAGTCTGAATACTCGAAACTGCATAAGTTAAGTAGAAGAACATCACATTAACGTTTACCTCCCTCTATACCTGATTCTATTGATTTAAACCCAATTGAGGCCACTATATCGTTATGGATAGTGAACATTGTAACGAAACGGAATTAACTGTGTAACATTTGCTCTAACATTATAATATGAATTGACTTAAATTTGTTTTCGATTTGTGACATTTTTCACGGTTAGCCTTCATTCATTTACAGGGTGTTCTGGAGTGCCATTGTTAGAAAGTTTAATGTTATTTAATCTTTATAAATTTATTACTCGTTACTATATCCGTCAAAATGTTTGAAAGTTGTTGAGTATCATATGTAATTTCGAAACTAGTCGCGCATTAAGTATTAATGTAAATAAACATAGTAGAATCTCCGATAATGAATAATGGTTGTAAAACCATAAGTTTTTGATTAATTATATATTTTAAAGTTAGATACTTTGTAATCAAATTCATTGAGGTCTAAAGTTTAATTTTGTTTTTAAAGTAAATTGTGATAAAACATTTATATGTCTTACTACTGGGCAATGAACGTACCTTATTATCATTAAACTATTAAAGTCAATATAACCGATAACAACATATACCAACGCGCTATCTTGTATTTATCATCCAATCGAGTAGTGACATTTAACTTGTATTTGCTAACAATCTTATAAAATCAGTAATGCCAGTGTTGGGAAATAAGACAATTATTATTGTTTGTTATATTTATTTCTACATGTTTACCGAATATACCTATTTTTTACCTACTTTACTTTATTACAAGTTTAGCGTTTAATGGAGCAGTAAATAAATAAATATATTTATAATATACAGTATTGTATATAATAAAATAAAATTAAAATTAAATTAGACTGGAAAGCAGTGGATATGTAAAGGTGTGCTACCACGGTGTAGAATTAGGACGCAGCCATTTCTCCCTGCGGTCACTTTGGCGCTGCCATTTAGACACCAAAAAATTCAATATAGAATAGATGCAGTTTCATTAACAGTTAAAAGATTTTACAACCAAGCATGAACACACTAAGCACTATACTCAACAACAATGAACTGAACAAAATCTTTTTTTAACCGAAGACATGTGTTGAAGTCCTACGCTACCTCACACACCAACCTTTGAATGGGTAACATGCGTATCAACAATTCGGTGCTCTTCTGGTAACGACGAATTTCGCGAAGCACGACGGTTCCCGGCCGCTATCTGTAGGGATTCTTCACTCCGCAGGTGGATAGTATATGCGTCTTCACGCGTTCCTTCTGTTATGGTTAATACTTTACTTACTCTTATAATTGCTTATCATTACTTGTTATTCCTGTGTATTCTTCAGGCGTCCCATTCCTCACAAGTCCTGTGCCATCTGCGTTAGTGGGATTGGATTGCTTTGTGTATTTTACTTAGTGCACTCTATATAGTGTAGTATAATGTGGTGGCAGAAAAAATTTTATTGACATTGTTTGGGTTTGATGTGTATGTGTGCGTGCGTGCGTGCGTGCGCGCGCGCGTGAGTGTGTGTGTCTGTGTGTGTGTGTCTGTGTGTGTGTCTGTGTCTGTGTCTGTGTCTGTGTCTGTGTCTGTGTCTGTGTCTGTGCCTGTCCCTGTGCTTGTGCCTGTGTCCGTGTTTTTGTACGTTAGCGTGTCCGTGTCAGCATCTGCGGCTGCGCCTGCGGCTGCGCCTGCGTCTGTGCCTGTACCTGTATATGTATCTGTGTCCACGTCTGCGCCTGGGTCTGTGCCTGTGCCTGCGTCTGTGCCTGCGCCTGCGGCAGCGTCTGCGTCTGTGTCTGCACCTGTGTCTGTGTCTGTGTATGTGTTTGTGTCTGTCCCTGTGCCCGTGTCCGTGACCGTGTGCGTGTCTGCGCCTGCGCCTGTGCCTGCATCTGCGCCTGTGTCTGTCTGTGTCTGTGCCTGGGTCTGTGTTTTTTTCTGCGACTGCGCCTGTGTCTGTCCCTGGATCTGTGTCTGTGTCTGTGTCTGTGTTTGGGTCTGTGTCTGTGTCTGTGCCTGTGTCTGTGTTTGCCTCTTTGTCTGTGTCTGTGCCTGTCCTTGTGACAGTCTCCGTGTTCGTGCCCGCTCCTGCGGATGCTCCTGCGTCTGCGCCTGTGTCTGTGTCTGTGCCTGCTCCGGTGCCTGTGTTCGTGTCCGCGTGCGTGCTCGCGCCTGCGGACGCGCCTGCGTCAGTGCCTGGGCCTGTGCCTGCGTCTATGCCTGTGACTGTCTCTGCGCCTGCATCTGCGGCAGCGTCTGCGGTAACGTCTGTGTCTGTGTCTGCGCCTGTGTCTGTTGTTACATTATTAATATTAAAATTCACAACTCCGGCAGCTCTTTAATTCACGGCTGACTTGGTCGTGGATTTGGAGAATGCATTTAAAATAAAATAATTACAACTGGGCACCATAATAACATATTTTATTACTTATAAAGAAAATCCCCTAAAATATATTTTTATATGTACATGAAAAAGGGCGATTATGAGAAAGATAAGTTAAAGAGCTCTCGCCGTTATCACACATTCACAAATATGTTTGAATTGATTCAAGGTAACGCTAAATGTAAAATTATTCGGTAATATTTTAGATGTAGTATATTTTATTATCGTGGTACTTATTAAATTAGATTGCCGTGTATCAGTTGCTGGTCTGTGGCTCAATAGGAACGGACTCACCAGATGTATCTTAGGTTCAGGAATTTCAGGTTCACCCGTTGTTTTTCCAGACTTCCAGGTGTTATCGAGTTCAGTAATGCCAATGAATTGCCACTATTAATATACATAGAAGACAAAGCAGTCTTTAACTTCAATGTACGTGTTGCCAAGGTGCCTCTATTTTAAATAAGGAACACAATTAAATTACTTATTAGTATTGAACAGAATTAACATATATTTACCCTTTTTTCTTGGCGGCGACTGGCTAAATAACAATATATACAACGTCTCGTTGATTTATATGTAATAATCAAACGGTTGACTTTTTTGTATTATAGCCAAACATAACAATATATTCAACAAAAAAACAAATATTGAAATTTTACGGAAGGTTAATAATTTATCCGCAAACTGGTGCTGATCTTCCATTCAAGTTGAGGACAAGATAGCAAGTGTCAATCTTAGCGGAAAGAAGTGAATTCTTGCGGAGTGGGAGAACGTTAGCGAAAGGAATGAATGGGAGTGAGAGAGAGTGAGATTATAAATGAAATGCGAAAGAGAGAGAAGAAAGAAAGTATAAAATAAATTAAAGTAACTTTTAAGTATCAATTATTTGGATTGTTACACTACCCCCTTTAACAAAAAAAAATAAATAAATGGAAATTATTTTTACTTATGTTTAACTCAATTGTACTTGTAATTATATTTAATTGTACTAAATTATTTCAAATTGTACTAAAACTGTAATGCCTCTATAGCTAATTAGCTATTTATCTTCTTGGACTACCAAAAGAACTTGTACTAAAATACTGAGTTCTATCACTATCTTTTCCTACCTAGAAGAACGAATCGAACTTCCAAATCTTACGCAATAGGAAATTAAGCCGGGGATGCATGGTCCATAAACGGCTAATTATTGACTTGCTACCCTAATTCAGCGTCTCGAGTCAATTACGTGCTCAAAAAAAAAAAAAATGATAAATCATTCGCTAATAACGTAGTTTACTTTTTCATCCCATTGGATCGAAAAACTAAGTAACAAAACATGTATATATATATATATATATATATATATATATATATATATATATATATATTGCATCACATAGGACACAGTACTAAGGTGAGCCATGCCAAACCTTTGTGGTAGACCAGAGACAAACTAGTACACTTTTGTGACACATCCTCAGCTACCGTAGCTAACTAAATTAAATTAAAATAAAGAATTAATTATGCTTAAACAAACTATTTACAAGAATAGAAAGGTCAGGTTCAATTATGTTCTACGTCTAAGTCATTTTCGGGTAAGTCAGTATGTGGTTTCAAGTCTTTTATGTGCCAGACACCTAAATTACGACCATTTAAATCAGTTATTCGGTAAGTTACCGAACCAGTAACTTCTGCTACTTTAGCTTTGATAAATTTTGGAGCAAGTTTCTTAGAGAATGCTTTAGAAACGTCAGATAATACTGGATTACGTTTCCATATTATGTCACCTTTTTTGAAACGTACCGGGCGTTTTCTTAAATCGTAATATTTCTTACTACGTTCATACGCTTGGTTTAGTTTCTTTACTACATCATTATGGAGAGGAGATAATTGATTAATGTCTTTGAAAAAGTTGTTCTCTTGTATCTAAGGATACATCTTCCTTGTTAAGGTTACCTAGTTTACCATAGTAATCACCTCGGCAAGGTACTGTTCGACCTAAATTTAAAAATGATTTTAAATAAGGAACACAATTAAATTACTTATTAGTATTGAACAGAATTAACATATATTTACCCTTTTTTCTTGGCGGCGACTGGCTAAATAATAATATATACAACGTCTCGTTGATTTATATGTAATAATCAAACGGTTGACTTTTTTGTATTATAGCCAAACATAACAATATATTCAACAAAAAAACAAATATTGAAATTTTACGGAAGGTTAATAATTTATCCGCAAACTGGTGCTGATCTTCCATTCAAGTTGAGGACAAGATAGCAAGTGTCAATCTTAGCGGA
Organism: Vesta saturnalis; assembly: GCA_036346205.1. Classification (NCBI taxonomy): domain Eukaryota; kingdom Metazoa; phylum Arthropoda; class Insecta; order Coleoptera; family Lampyridae; genus Vesta; species Vesta saturnalis. The sequence continues at coordinate 4,816,819 of JARFJB010002176.1, read as the reverse complement.
AAGAAGTGAATTCTTGCTGAGTGGGAGAACGTTAGCGAAAGGAATGAATGGGAGTGAGAGAGAGTGAGATTATAAATGAAATGCGAAAGAGAGAGAAGAAAGAAAGTATAAAATAAATTAAAGTAACTTTTAAGTAACAATTATTTGGATTGTTACACTGTGTCTGTGACTGTGTCTGTGTCTGTGTCTGCGCCTGTGTCTGCGTCCGCGTCTGTGTCTATGCCTGTGTCTGCGCCCGGGTCTACGTCAGCGTCTGCGTCTTTGCTTGCGCCTGTATCTGTGCATGTGCCTGCGCCTGTGCCTGCCTGTATCTGTATCTGTGCCTGTGTCTGCGCCTACGTCTGTCCCTGTGCTTGTGCCCGTGCCTGTGTCTGTGTTTGCCTCTTTGTCTGTCTCTGTGTCTGTCCCTGTGACAGTCTCCGTGTTCGTGCCCGCGCCTGCGGATGCTCCTGCGTCTGCGCCTGTGTCTGTGTCTGTCCCTGCTCCGGTGCCTGTGCTCGTGTCCGTGTGCGTGCCCGCGCCTCCGGACGCGCCTGCGTCAGTGCCTGCGCCTGTGCCTGCGTCTATGCCTGTGACTGTCTCTACGCCTGCATCTGCGGCAGCGTCTGCGGTAACGTCTGTGTCTGTGTCTGCGCCTGTGTCTGTGTCTGTGACTGTGTCTGTGTCTGCGCCTGTGTCTGCATCCGCGTCTGTGTCTATACCTGTGTCTGCGCCCGGGTCTACGTCAGCGTCTGCGTCTGTGCTTGCGCCTGTATCTGTGCATGTGCCTGCGTCTGTGTCTGCCTGTATCTGTATCTGTACCTGTGTCTGCGACTACGTCTGTCCCTGTGCCTGTGCCCGTGCCTGTGTCCGTGTGCATGTCCGTGTCCGTGTCCGCGCTTGCGTCTGCCTCTGCGTCTTCGTCTGCGCATGTGTATGTGCTTGTGTCTGTGTCTGTCCCTATGCACATGCCCGTGTCCGTGTCCGCGCCTGCGGCTGCGCCTGTGTCTGTGCCTGTGTATGCGTCTGCCTCTGCGTATGCGTCTGCGTCCGCACCTGTGCCTGTGTCTGTGTCTGTGTCCGTGTGCGTGTCCGTGTCTGCGCCTGTGTCTGTGCCTGTGCCAGTGTCTGCACCTGCGCCTGTGTCTGCAACTGCGCCTGCGTCTGTTTGAGTCTTTGTCTCTGCCTGTTTGAGCCTTTGTCTGTATCTGTGTCTGTCTGTGTGCGTGGGGGGGAGGGTGCGTGCGGGCGTATGTGTGGTGCGTGTGTGTGTCTGTGTGTGCATGTCGAGGTGTGTGTGTACGCCGGTGCGTGTGTGTGGGTGTGCGTTTGCGTTCGCGTGCGTGTCATAATCTTTGAAAGTTGTTGAGAATGATATGTAATTCCGAAACTAGTCGCGCATTACGTATTAATGTGAATAAATATAGTAGAATCGCCGTTAATGAAGTATGGTTGTAAAACCATGGGTTTGTGATTAATTGTATTTTTTAAAATTAGATACTTTGTAATCAATTTCATTGAGGTCTAAAGTTTAGTTTTATTTTTAAAGTAAATTATGGGAAAACATTTATATGTCTTACTATTGGGCAATGAACGTACCTTATTATCATTAAATTATTAAAGTCAATATAACCGATAACAACTTATACCAACGCGCTATCTTGCATTTATCATCCAATCGAGCAGTGACATTTAAGTTGTATTTTCTAACAATCTTATACAATCAGTAATGCCAGTGTTAGGAAATAAGACAATTATTACTGTTTGTTATATTTATTTCTACCTGTTTACCTAATATACCTATTTTTTACATACTTTATTTTATCACAAGCTTAGCGTTTAAAGGAGCAGTAAATAAATAAGTATATTTATAATATACAGTATTGTATATAATAATATAAAATTAAAATTAAATTAGACTGGACATGTAAAGGTGTGCTACCACGGTGTAGAATTTTGACGCAACCATTTTGCCCCGTGGTCACTTTGACGCAGCCATTTAGACACCAAAAATTCAATATAGAATATATGCAGCTTCATTAACAGTTAAAAGATTTTACAACCAAACATGAACACATAAGCACTATACAACAATGAACTGAACAAAATCTTTTCTTAACCGTACACCGGTGTTGAAGTCCTACGCTACCTCACACACCAATCTTTGGATGGGCAACATGCGTATCAACAATTTGGTGCTCTTCTGGTAATGCCGCTATCTGTAGGCATTCTTCACTCCGCCGGTGGATAGCATATGCGTCTTCGCGCGTTTCTTTTATTATGGTTAATAGCTTACTTACTCTTATTATTGCTTATTATTACTTGTTCTTCCTGCGTATTCTTCAGGAGTCCCATTCCTCGTAAGTCTTGGGTCATCTGCGTTAGTGGGGTTGGATTGTTTTGTGTATTGTACTTAGTGCATTCTATATTGTGCAGTATTATATGGTGGCAAAAAAAAAATTATTGACATTGTTTGGGTTTGGTGCGTGCTGTGTGTGTGTGTGTGTGTGTGCGTGTATGTGTGCGTGTGTGTGTGTGCGTGTGTGTCTGTGTGTGTGTGTGTGTGTGTGTGTGTGTGTGTGTCTGTGTCCGTGCCCGTGTCCGTGTCCGTGTCTGTGTCCGTGTCCGCGTCTGCGCCTGTGTTTATGCCTGTGCCTGTGTCTGTACCTGTGTCTGTGCCTGTGTATGTATCTGTGCCTGTGTCTGTCCCTGTGCCCTTGTCCGTGTCCATGCGCGTGAGCGTTTCCGTGTCTGTGTCAGAGCCTCCGTACCTGTACCTTTATATGTATCTGCGTCTGCGCCTGCGACTGTGCCTGCGTCTGTGCCTGTGTCTGTGCCTGCATCCGTGCCTGCGCCAGCGTCTGCGTCTGTGCCTTTGCCTGTGTATGTGTCTGTGCCTGTGCCTGTGCCTGTGTATGTGTCTATGTCTGTGTCTGTGACTGGCCCTGTGCTCGTGTCCGTGACCGTGTGCGTGTCCGCGCCTGTGTATGTCTGCGTCTGCATCTGCGTCTGCGTCTGTGTCTGTCTGTGTCTGTGTCTGTGCCTGTGTCTGTGCCTGGGTCTGTGTCTGCGGCTGCGCCTGTACCTGTGTCTGTCTGTGTCTGTGCCTGTGTCTGCGACTGCGCCTGTGCCTGTGCCTGTGCCTGTGTCTGTGTCTGTGTCTGCGTCTTTGTCTGTGCCCGTGCCTGTGCCCGTGTCCGTGGGCGTGTCCATGTCTGCACCTGCGCCTGTGCCTGTGCCTGTGCCTGCACCTGCGCCTGCGTCAGCGCATGTGTCTGTGCCTGTGTTTGAGTCTTTGTCTGTGTCTGTGTCTGTCTTTGTCTGTGCCTGTGTGTGCCTGGGGAGGAGGGGCACGTGCGAGCGGGTGTGTGCGTGTGTGGTGTATGTGTGTGTGCGCGTCTATGTGTGTGTATGTGGGTGTGTGTGTGCGCGGGTGCGTGTGTGTGGGTATGCGTTTGCGTGCGCGTGTGTGTGCGTATATACAAGTGTGCATGTGTGCGTATGTGTGTGTTTGTGAGTGCATGGTGCGCGCTCGAGTGTTTGTGTGTGTGTGGTTGTGTCTATGTGTGTTTGTGTATGTTTGTATGTGTGTGCGTGCGTGCGTGTGTTTGTGTGTGTGCATGGGTGCGTGCGCTCGACCGCGCGTGCGTGTGTGTGGTTGTGTGTATGGATGTGTGTGCGTGTGTGTTTGTGTGTGAGGTGTATTTAATCGATTTTCCTGGGTTGTTAGCATCTAAGAGATTTTCAATTTTTGCTTTTCGAGGTTCTGCGTGAAGCTAGCTGGATGTATTGGATGTGAGTATAAAGAGCAATGTAGTACGGAGGATGTTTTTAGTGGATTCTGTTTCGCCAAATATCCTATAGTGTGTTATTTACAGTGTTTCGTGTGTTATTTGTGTTATAGGTGTGATGTTGGCGTGTTGTATGGTGATTTCGTTTGGTGTAATGTAATCGTTGTATTCCTAGTAGGACTCGGCGTTCACATGCGTCTATGGATTTTAGGTGTTCGGGTTTTAGGACGCAGTCTATAACGGCGTATGAAGGTCTTATAGGTGTGTTATAAGGTTTCGGGATGGCAAACGCCTATGCGACCCCTAGGGGGGTTTGATCGGTTTCGTACTTTGTTCATTGTCTTGTTAACTCGGCGTTCCAGTTAAGGGTCTTGGTAAATATTATTCCTAAGTAGGCAATATCGTCTCGAAGTGGCAATCTTTTCCGTTGCTGTGAAAAGGTTACGTCATGTCTTGAGAGTAGTTTGTGTTTGGTATAAACGGGGTGCCGGAAAAAGATGGTTTGTGTCTTGATCGGGTTTACGGAGACTGTTCATTGCTTGGCCCAATTAGAGAGGCTACGTAATGTGGTGTAAAATTTATTAAAGGAGTTTTTAGTAGACTATTGGCTACTCAGAAGGCGGTGCTGTCGACAAATTCTGCCAGGGATACTCAGGGAGTTGATCATGACGGTTTTCCACCCCGTAGGAAGAAGGAAACTTATTGGATATAGACATTAAGCGTCAAATTGCTGACGGTGGTATGTGCCTCAGTGCCTAAGTCTATTGAGTCCGTCTTGTCCTGGTTGCGGATATTTTCCCTTCTTTGAAGTAGTTGAGGGTTTGCGTGGGAGGGATTTGATCATTTTCGTCTACAATTTTCTCGGGTAATTCGAAGTTTCGAAAATCCTCAAGATCTTACTCTAGGCGGTTTTTTAAATCCCCATCGAACAATGGCCCATTTGGTGAAGTGAAGACGGATCGTAGGTGAAGACAGAGGTGCTCGGCCTTGCCTTGGTTGTTAGAAATTAAGTTACCCTGTAGATCGGTTAGGTGGGACTGGGACTTGGTTTGACGTTTGCTGAGTATATTGAAGGTGTACCGTAACTTCTTGTCATTACTATAATTGAGTTTGGAGGTATCCTGGATCTATTTTCCTTCGTTGTATTTGTTAGTTTCACGCCGGATTGGGATGTTCAGACTGGTTTTGAAAGCCATTTCCTTTTGATCAAGGTAGCAATGTATTGTGGGAAAGGTTTACGGAAAATATTAATTGATTTTTGGGGGATTGAAGGTTCAACCGCTTTCGTGATAACGGAAGTTCGGCAGGTAACCTCTCACTCTCTCGACATCGTGGGAAGTGTGGATTATGTACGACTGAAGATTATTGGAGATGTATTCGCTGAATACCTTCAAATTGCCGTTTTGAAAAATCTTTTCGGATATGTATTGGAGGAAGAGGAGGAAGGTGGTCTGAGATGACGGTTTCACACACCTAAGTAGTAATCGACAGCCATACGTTGAATGTGTGACTCGGTGTATACCATGTGATCAATCATAGAGGCACCTTGATGACTAATAAAGGTAGGGAACAATGGTGAGGTGAAAATACTGTGGGGAAGACGAAACCGTTTTTATTGGTCATCGAGTTTCCAAATTGGGTATGTCGGGCATTAAAATCTCCTAGGAGGATTGCATTTGTGAGGACAGAGAGCTGATCCAGCAGGTCATTAGCAATGTCTCCTTCGGGGGGATTATAGTAATTGAAAAAGATGACGGGCAGGAGAAAGTACACCGTTGGAGCAATACAAACAAGACGTTGCAGGTGCGGTGAAAGAGGATAAGGAGTGGTGAGAAATGAATTTTGGATTATAAGGGCTGGGCTTCGCGAACTATTGTGGGCGCTAATTGGAGGAACGATTTGTATGTGGCAAAGTCAAGAGTACATCTGTTGTCTAGTTTCTGTGTTGTCGAGTACTTGTGTCGTGTTGGTGGCTAGTAGATTTTTAATAAGGGGGCACTTCCGGTGGATGCCCCGCGCATTAATTACTCCTACTATTAGATACATTGTACTCAGGGTAAGGGATTACGGTGAAGGATTACGAACGGATGGGGTGGGTGGAAATAGTAATACCATTACCAAAAAAGTTGGTTTTGGTACGACGTTTAAGTATTCTCTGGTCGTATTGTCGTGAGCTATCGCAATATCGCCCCTGCGGTGAGGGAATAATTGGATTAGGGAGAAGGTTACGGTGAAGGATTTCGAACGGATGGGGTGGGTTGAAATAGTAATACCATTACCAAAAAAGTTGGTTTTGATACGACGTTTCAAGTATTCTCTGGTCGTATTGTCGTGAGCTATCGCAATATCGCCCCTGCGGTCAGGGAATAATTGGGTTAGGGAGAAAGTAAGGGAGGCAGTAGTCAGGAATGGAAAGATTTTGTTTGGGTTTGTCATGCTCTGTATCGGATGTGGTAGGAGGGAGACGTTCAGGAACGGGGGTCGCTTTATTTTCAAAACAGCTATCAAAATAATTTGAGGAGTAACAAAAATTTCAAAACCGTCCGCTTCCATAAAAATATCGATAATATAGCTTCAGCATTTTCAATTATGTTAATTTTTATATTTATTACGCTTTACACTAAAAAACTTTGTAAAGAAAATTCATGTAAAATTAAATTTTCTTTAAAAAATACGTCTTCACTTTTTTCATAAAATTAATCGTTATTCAGGTAATGAAAAAATTCTACCTTAGGAATTTTTTTGCCGCTAAATTACGCGTCATATCAAAAAATTGCATAAAACATAATTAATCAATGTGTCTATACCCAGGTATTTTTATATCTTTGAAATATGCAGCTGTTTTAGAAATATTTGATAAAAACCGAATACTCCCACAACCCCACTCTCCGCCGCCGAATTTCTCTCAAAATCTAATCAGCTCTAAGCCAAAGGAAAACAAGCTTAAATACAAAATTTTAAATACGTAGGTATTTTCGTTCTGGAGTTATCGTGGATGCTAGCATACATCCATACACACGCACGCACGCGCGCGCACACACACACACACACACACACACACACACATCCACACACAAACACACACACATCCAGACATGATGGCCGATCTTGGCGAAACTTGGCCAAAAGTTGTAAAATGAGCTAATAAGTCGATTCAGCGATAGTGAAAAAAGTCAATTGCATAACCTTCTATACCTACATATAAAAGAAGACTCCGCGTTCAGATCAATGATATGCATAAAAGATTACGCAATTCAGCATTTCAACGTTTTCTAAAAACAAATATGCATAAAACTTCAGTGTCTACTTGAGCTTCTGTGAATTATATTCCTTATAAGAAAAAATGCTTTACTTAAACAACTAGATCAACTGAATCATTTTCCTGTTTTATTTACAAGATAAAGTCACTTAAAAAACTGATAATTTTAAAAATTTGAACTGTTTCTTACACAAAACTTAAGAGAATTATATTTATAATAATTTTATAAGCGGCAGAGATCTTGATATATTTTAGCTGCATCTAATGTTAAAAGTAGCATTTATTTATTAATAATAATATATATGGGAATAAAAGTATAAAAAATATTAGCTAGATGAATGCGTTTACTTTTACATTCATAAGAGATTTCAAGTTACATAACGGCTATTTTATACTTCCACTTTATTTTTACTTTATGTGGTTTTTCTTTAATGTAATTAAAAAAACTTTACTTTTTTAGCATTTGTGGCTAATCATATATTTGCATGAAAAAGGTTTCTGGTTGGCTTAAATGTTAAAGTATTCTTTGATTTACTTAAAGCTTAAAAATCTTGAAATGTATATAAATCATGTGTAAGCAGAACTATTACTTTCCCTTTTGCACTTAAAACTCTTTTATTTTCACACCTTTTTGTCCTACTCTACATGAATTTTTCAGGAAAAAATCATAAGCATATGAATTACACATTGTAATTCAAAGCCAAGATCTAATTACTACTACTTATGATAGTTTTCTGAATTGAAGGCAAGCATGAGCACAAAAGAGATGATAAAAAATCATGAAGCTTTATCATTAATTTTCAAATTCGATATGAGTTAGGTGATCAAAGAGTGGGCGTTTGCAAATATCCACACATAACGTCTGCTATACAATAAGCATGAGCAAGGCATTAAGCCTTTACTGACGTTTACCAAGAATACGTATCGATTAACGCCTCATATGAAATACTTTACTTGTTACTTATACATTATCTTGCTTATACAGGTGTTTTATTCCTGTAAAAATATTTTTATTGAGTCAGTTCATCGTACCAACAACCACTTACACTTGTTGATAACTTTGTTAACGTTAATGGATTTACTTATATATAGTCTTTCAATTTTATTCTAACTTTAGTTACGTACATACTACCTTTAGAAGATTAAATGCCCTCATTCAATAAACGTCCAAAGAAATCACTCAACAAGAAAAAGCAATATTTTGTATGTTTTGGTGCAGGCGCCTCCGTTAGATCCATTCCCGATGTATGCGCTTGATGAACAAGAAGATATACTAGTTATATCAATCCGTGATAGTGATGTCGATGGAGATTTCAGTAGATTCTTTGAAAAGTAAGTACACTAACATAATTTTCATGTTTTTCATAATTTACTTATGGATAAGCATATTAATAATTTACTTAATTATTATTTTTCTAGCATTACACCTGCAACAACAACTGTGCCATCACCAGCAGCAGCATATAGAGGCAAAAATTTGGATCTGATTAGGGAAGAAGGACATGAATCCCAGCGTGGATCAAACTCAGGATCCAACAACCATTCAACAGTTTAAGAAAAAAAGTGTGAAGTGGTTGCAAAACATTAGAAATTAACAATTGATTTGGCTGAGGCTAATAATTTTTTGGAAAATGTGGGACAAAACAAGGAACACGCAAAACGTGCTTCATACTATAGAATATTTGGATGTTTAGCAGTGTATTTATTGATTTATTTTTACTATTACTAAATAGTTTTTTGAGGGTATTCTTCTGAATGTATGTTTTTTGAGGGCATTCTTCTGGATGTATGTATGTAACTAAATGTTAGAATAAAAATGTTTAATTTTTTTTAAATGTCTCTTTACTTCTATTACTTTGGGTAAAGTATTCCTAGTATCTTTAACCCGTTCAAGAATTCAAAGATGCAAAAAAAATGAAGTGGTAGCTACATTAAGAAAATAATTTGAAAACACTTAAATATATTGTTAGTAAATTCATTAGTAAAACATGAAGTACAATGTGAGTATAGAGTATTATAATTATTATAATAATAATAAATCCCATTCTCATAATTTTGTGTGTAAACAGTTCAAATTTTGAACATTTAATTTATCAGTTTTTTAAGTAACAGTTCATCTTGTAAATAAAACAAGAAAATGAAAAAAAATACTATTACGTTTAAGTCAATCAGTTTAATAAAATTTTCATTCAAACATATAATTGGCTCCTCGAATTATTTTGTTAGCCGTTTTGAAAATAAGGTCGACATGTTTTTAATCCACGTAAAGTATTGATAGGTTTGATTACCAAAAAAAACGCATTAAAAAATTTATGGGTTCTCTACCGTTTTGCTGATTTAGTCAATACAATGGGTACAACTTTTTATTTTTTGCGCAATGCACATTCATTGAGAGATTACTTAATTTTTTTAAGTAAGTATTTTAACGGGGAATACAATTGAATCCTAATTTAAAACGTTACTGAAATGAGGGTGAATTCTGAATTCTGTGAATAGGATATATAGCTGAACTATTGCTTGTAGATCATGTAGCTGTATTACATGTCTGAAATTCGACACAAGTCGATGAATTAAGTAGTATAACACAATTTCTAAATCAAATTTTACTGTAAAATCACTCTGAATTATACTATACACAGAAATACGAAGTATGAAGAAAATTCAGTCCGAAAAGCAGAAAAAAACAACAATAACCCCACGCAATAATATTTAAATTTTGTTTCTGCATACTTCAGTGAGTATTTCAACACCTGAACCAGCCCAATTGAACCTGAATTACCCAATTTATAGAATTTAAAAAATTTTCCCAACATTTGCCAGTCCACTGTCTGCTATTTTAACCCCCGACGCAAATAGATGGGTAGTATAAGCTTAACTATCTATTTTTTCTCTGTTTGAAAGATGACTTTTTAGAGGTTTTTTTTAAATTTTTACAAAATGTGGCTGCTTGTTATGCCTTAATTTTGGCTTTGTGTAATGGTATTCAAATTTGTCAACATTACAAAAGGGGCGTTTGATACATTTCCACTAGACGCGGTCGTACCAGGTTGCCTTTTTTTATTACTTCCACAAGATATAGTATATTAAGTATTAAGAATGATAAAGTTTGTTTACAGGTCGGAGACAATATTGTCTGATACCAGCTAAACCTTTTACTTATTCTACATTGGTAAAAATTCAACAATGGAGCCAAACATAAACAATGTGAAATCATTTTTACAGCTACTAACATACATGTTGTCATGGTAACAGTTTAGTAACGGCTTACGACATATTTCAAATGTCATTATAGTTTTATGCTCGGTTACATCATAATATGATAACTATAATGAAGCTTCGACGGTGTAACCGTCTTCTTATAACCCGCGGACGTCATTATGACCCAGTGTACTATAATGAAACGTCAAAAATTGAAAACAATGGGCACGAAACTATGAGTTTATTAAAAAATACTTACAATGCAATTATTACAATTAGTTATGTGTATACTAGGTGGTACAATTAAACCAAAACGTCAAATGATTGATCAATTTGCCATGCATGCTTTTGTTGTTACATGGTAACGCACCAGTACCTAATGTCATAAATGAGAAATGAACTTCTTCTTTGAAAATAATTAACGGAATCATTGATTTTACATATTCTATATATTAATCGTGTATAAAGTATTGTGTGCATTGCGGATATACTGGTTTTTAGGGTCCATAGCGCCTCGAACCATAAAAACCTCATTATGCCCTTAATAAATAAATAACTATTATATGATCAATTCAAACATTTTATGTAATTTAGAAACAAATGACAAGTAATAGTAGTTTCCATTATTAATATGGTAAATAAGTTTTTTTTACGATTTACACGCTTTCGGTATACATTCGTGTTAATTGACTATTTAAACTTATTCAAAGTATTTGGAGAACGGTTTATAGTTGAAAGTGCTTAACTGGATTAACATAATTATAATGCAATTATGTACAGTACGAATTGTTAACTAAACATGTAAATACTTTCGTAGTAGTTCAACAGGCCTCTCTAATGTAAAAGTGAATTTAGTTTTGATTTATTATAAGATATTGAGAACGCTTGCGTTTACATTCAGAGTGTAAAATTATTGCGGGCTTTCCTTAATAAATCTGATCAGGACTGAATACTCGGTATTACGGACTCGCTCTTTAATTAGTGGTTAACAAAAACATTTTAGCAGAGTTAAAGAACAAGTCTTAGTTAAGACAAAACAGAAAACTTTTATTAAAATAAGTTTAACGAGGCTGGCGGTTCTTCCTAATTACGGTTATTGGCAGGGGATCTCTACAAAGGAGAATTTATGTTATTTAAATAAATTTAACCAGGTCAGGTGGATTAAATTTTCAGCAGTTTGAAACAGGGGAAAGTACTAACTTCTAACTATTTCTAGATGGGTGGTTTGTAATAAACTAAATTTGTGTATTCGGCTGTTACAAAACAGGAAATTATGCTTTAAGCAAATACTTTCAGTATTACTTCTGGGATGGGGTATTTTATAAGGCTGGTTTGTAATGGTGTGATTATTTCGAACAGGAAAATTATGTCAAGTGAATAGATCTAATATTTACCTTTATAACGTAATTTCATGACTAGAGAAATTGAATACTGGCTTCTGAACTTTCGTCAGCTTTCATAAATGAAAACGCCCTTCACGTTGATTTCGACTTAACGGAGTGTGTGGGCGTGGTTGTAATTTGAATCCCTTCGTCTGGTAATGTAGGTGATTAAATACCTACGTTGTAACAAACTCTTGACGTTTGTTAATAAAATTTACGTTTATTTAGGCAACTTAACATGCATTGCGTGCAGCGTGTGTTGCATATCATAGTTGCATAAAATCATTCATTTAATTATTGTAAAAATAAACTCGTTTTTTGGTGATATTTTTAAGATGGAAGTAGCACATCCATTGTTGCTATGTTAAATTTTTTAATAAGCGCTGTATAATTTGTACGGTAAGTTTATTTGAGAAGCTGTTATACAACAGTTTGAGATGATTGGTTGTTCAGGTGCTTTTGTTTAATTTTACATTACGTTTTACTTTATTTTATTTATCCGCATAATTACTTAACCAATTGCATTTTACCGTTAGTTACTTTTCGGTAGATTAATGTTCAACCAATAATGGGGCAACAACCCCATACTATGACGCGGAATTTTAATATCCATTAAACCAGCAAAACAATTTATACCTTTGGGGAATTTTAATGCATCCGAATCCATTTTTATTGTAACCCCTGTAAAATTTACGCAACGAAATTTTCCAAGCGCTGATTCAGCAAGCCGCCATTTCGGAACCTACAGAAGTACAGTATAATCAAAATAAGGTATTTTATTTCTATTAATAATTCCATAAATTAGTTTTACTTAAGTTAAATAAACTGCACTAAAAGGATAAGTACTTACTTGTACAAAATAAATATTTTAATCTTGTCTTAAACGACCTGTAGCTTGAGAACTTTTATTTCCAATTCCAAGACAAATATACGATAATGTAAAGGTAATTTCCATTTGTAATTAACGTACAAATAAATGAAACATAAACGTATGGGAAGGCACTATAACTTTCATCTGTCTTCAACATAAAAGTAGATGAACGGTAGCATATGGTAACATTAGATAATTGGCACAAAATGTTGACCCTACAATAATGGAAAGGTATACACAACTACTGCAGATTCGAACGACGAAAGCTGTTGATGTAACGACGAACGCAGAATATGTGTAACAGCATATGTGATTTATGCAAAACAAAGGTATCTCCATTTATGTTCATAAAGATGACATTGCATTATCTCGCCATTTTAACAAAGTACTGTTCGTGACGTTATACCACACCGTTCAACGATGCGTAACATAACCAAAATAAAAGCTTTTTCTTAAGACAAGCGGTTTCCTTGTTCCTTCCTTATTCCCTATTAAATATAATATACGTATAGAAAATGTAATTAGACGCCTTTACATACCTTATAAAAGGGAAGCAAAACTTAAAAAAGATAACGTCTCAACTACATGGCATAATAAACGGAAATGCATAAGCGTGTTCAATTCACGTTGCGCACAGAACTAAAATTGGATGTCTAAAATATACACAGGGACATTCGTAGTTATGTAGACTGAATAGAAAATATTGAGATATAAAAAATTTAAGAACTGCTTAAAGATACTAATGTAATGTAAATATACTTATCAATAATAATGCTAATTTCGAAACTTAAATTAAGGTAACGACAGACAAGAATTGGAACGTTACAAATTTATTTGCCCATCCTTCTATTTAATTTGCAAATGACATAAATTTCAGTATAATTTGCTAAATCTAGTATGAATCTCGAATTTAGTAATTTTTACAAAAATTAGAAATCCTAATATAAATGAACAAGGTTTTTCACCCAATCAAAATCGATTACTTCAATTCTTGATTGATTTTATATCGGGATTATATTGAATTCACCCTAAACCATTGAAAATATTCTTGCAAAAATAACATAGAAGGTAACAGTTATGTGTAAAGCTAATATGCAATTTCGATTAACCAAGACACGGCCAATTAAACACCCTTTAATTTGTTTAATGTTTTAGTAATTCTTATAAACTTTTACTTTAATTTTATTGTGGTGCTGCTTCTACACGTATTCTTCAAACTGAAGTAAATGAGGTATGGGCAGTGACGGTTCGTTATTTTTACAAATTTTGGATTGAATGTTAAACTCATTATTAATATAAATACTATTTTATACTTCGTTTGAAATTCATTTAATACTTTTGAATGCTAATTCCTAATTTATTTTAGACCTAAATATATAATTCACGTTACGTGTTTAACTACATTTGCTATTTATTTTCAATCCCTTCCAGTGGCGCGGCTTAATTTTAAATATATATATATATATATATATATATATATATATATATATATATATATATATATATATATATATAGTATATATCGACTTTAAAGAGGGAAAATTCTCTTATTTTTGATTTCTCAGAAAATTTCATTCTTGATGATTTGCCCTGCTTGTTTTCAAACCCCCGAAACACAAATTACTTTCCATTTTACTCGTACGGTTCTCGAGATAATATCATTTTTCTTGAAAAATTGGACTTAGAATGTTTTTCCTAATTTTTAGAAGTAACTTTAATAGGCGGATTTCATTGAAAAACACCACTGACAGAAATTGTCAAATGTGATAATTCTGTTGAACTGCAAATTAATTCATGCTAATTTGAATTGTATGCTATAATGTTGACTTTACAACAAAGAATTTATTAAATTCAATGTTACGGAACTGGGGAAGAGTGCTACCGAGTTGTTATCAGAAAATTCAACCAAAAATACCCGGAGGTTGCCATTTCGAATGCCGGAGCAAAAAACTTGGTAACTAAATTCCTTCAAACAGGCTCGGTTTTAAACCTAAAGAAGCCAAAGGAGTTGTTCGATGAAGAAGATGCTGCTACTGTTCTCGCCGTTCATTCCGCAACAGAAGTTCCAATGTTGTCTTTAAGAAGGAGGGCACTACGAATTGGGATAGGTAAATCTCATTTACAAAGAATCTTGAAGGAGAACAAAATTTTACCATTTAAGCCGCAATTTAGGCAAACTTTAGAGAACGGTGATGAAGCCAAACGTCTGGATTTTTGTTTGGAAATGGACAATAGAGTTTTGGAAGATTCAAATTTTCATAAACGAATAATGTTCTCCGATGAATCGACCTTTTCAACTAACGGAGTCGTTTCCTCCCACCATTGCCGTTACTGGAGTAGGACGAATCCAAACTTCCGAATTGCTAGTCGCAGACAATGTTTGAAAAAAGTTAATGTGTGGTGCGCGGTTTCGTACCATGGAATTATTGGCCCATATTTTTTTGATCAAAATTTAAACCGTTATTCATATTTGGAAATGATGCAAAATTTTTTAACTGATAAACTGGATGAATTGACATTGAACTTCCAAATTGAAATGTTCTTCCAGCACGATGGGTGCCCTGCTCATTATGCCGGTACTGTTCGCCAGTGGCTCAATACAGAGTTCCATGATAACTGGATAGGAAGAGATGGTCCCATTTTATGGCCGCCGAGAAGTCCTGATCTCACAATAATGGACTTTTATCTGTGAGGTCGTTTAAAACAAATTGTGTACAGTGAGCCATTAGACAATGATGAAGAGTAATTGAAAAATAGGATACGGAATGCTGTCCAGTCCCTTTCAATCGAAGAAATAAGGCGCAGTTTCAATGAATTCAGAGCTCGCATTAAAATCTGTGCGGAAAAAGGAGGAGCATTATTCGAATAGAAAATTAATAGTTCAGTTTTTTAAGAATTTCATTTCATTTTACCATCAATTGTTAAATTTATTAATTAAAACTTATGAGACCAATTTGATTTTTCCTTTGAAACAATTCAATTTACTTCAAAAAATTACGAAAAGCTCGAATTTTTCAAGAAAAATGATATTATCTCGAGAACCGTTTGAGTTAAATAGCAAGTAATTTGTGTTTCGGGGGTTTGAAAACAAGCAGGGCAAATAAGCAAGAATGAAATTTTCTGAGAAATCAAAAATAAGAGAATTTTCCCTCTTTTAAGGTCAATCCGGGGACATACTGTATATATTTTCGTTGCGAGGTTCATGTTTATGTACGAATAATGTTCACTAATTCAATGCATATTACACATAACAAAATAAACACAAACTTTGTTTCATAATAAACTAATATCAATAGAATAATGCTGAATCGCGGATTACGAAACAAAATGTAAATGAGGCTCCTTAAATACACAAAAAAGAAAAGTATATAATGACCAAAATATTTTACGAAATGATTAATCTCAAATCGCACGGTTTATCATAGTTCACCTTCGGTGGTCAGAAATAAATGATTTTGCATCAGCAACGTGAAAATTATGTCTGCTTCAAGTAATAAGTCCACCGTATGTGATGGGAAATTGTCTACCAGGTAGAAAACATGTAACGTCCCATAAGCTATGGCTTTGACTTTTATATTTGTTATTGAAAACATCGAAATAGGTTAGCCTATAATTATATTCACTTCACCCGGTTATCAAGGCAATCAATTAATGATAACTCATTATATACACTAGTCTACTGCCTGTTTGCACAAGTAAAATTGTATAGCTATTATATTGAACATATTGATTTCAATTGAACTATTTAGTTCTATCAGTTGAGCGGTTATCTACAAAATTGAATGTTGATTAAATGAACCAATTCTATCTATGCAATTTACTTAATTGTATATTATCTAATTTGTATAATTATAACTGTCAACCATTGTTTACTTACTTGCTGCCAATTTACGTTGACCAAAATATATCAGTGATTCTTGTAGGGCTGATCTTGTAACTGTCCGTTGGTGTTTTGACGTCAGTTAGACTTAGTATAAAGAACGTTAATGTGAATTCTATTTTATTTGTATCTTTCTTTTGTTTAGGGTAAAAGATGTGTGCCCCGGGCGTTTATTTTTTTTTATTATTTATTTGAAATTCAGTTTCACATAAAAAAACGGTTTAAGGTAAAATTATTTAATTTAATACAGACACCCTTGTGTTTAACGGTCTATTTTCTTTTGAAGTTTACTTATAATTATGGCGTTAAGTAAACGGTATTGTTCACAAATAACTTACTTTGATGAGTTACTGCTTTCATCAGAATTAAAATTTCTGTAACCTAGGTTTTGATGTCTCGTTTTCTAAATTAATATTCGTGGTAGAAACCTACAGATTACATTAATTTGTGTCTTATTGAATAAAACTAATTTGAGTAAAATCTGATTTCTTTTTTTTATATTTCATTAAATAAATGAATTTTTAATTACACTCGTTTTGATTTATCCGTGTTTTTATAAATGTGTTAATTAAAATGTTTTCTTTCGGCTCTCTTCTATCTTTACTCTCTTTTGAATTTTTAGGGTTGTTTTAGAAAAGTAATGGTGCCTACTATTACTATTAAATAGACTTACTCTTATCAACATACATACTGGTTCAGTGCAAATAACAAATCTTCTGACCACGGATCTAAAGTGCTCCATCTACTTCGCAAGGTCCCGAGTTATACTTACTAGGTTGTGCTGGGCGGCTAATGCTTCCCAGTCACAATCGTTCTTGGGTATTATAAAGGACCCATAGACCTTCACAAATATATCACACGTTCGCTTACGAAGTTTTAATTAAACCTGCTTGCTTTTTTGTAATTATTAAAATTACGCAAAACTAATTCAATTACACCACATTACAGCAAATATAAATAAATGTAAATAAATACTTTTAAGAATCAGATCGGACCAGTGGTTTCGTATAATATCTAATATCTAATGACGCGTCCGGGCTTATGTATGGTGGTGGCTATAATTTTGGCCACCTAGCGGATAATAAATTTCTCGAGGCTAATGGATATTAGTTTAAGTAATTTGACTTATCCCTACACGTTCACGTGCACGTACACGTACACTTACACGTACACGTACACGTACACGTACACGTACACGTACACGTACACGTACACGTACACGTACACGTACACGGACACGTACACGTACACGTACACGTACACGTACACGTACACGTACACGTACCGTACACGTACACGTACACGTACAAGTACACGTTTACGTACACGTTTACGTACACGTTTACGTACACGTACACGTACACGTACACGTACACGTACACGTACACGTACACGTACACGTACACGTACACGTACCGACGTACACGTACACGTACACGTACACGTACACGTACACGTACACGTACACGTACACGTACACGTACACGTACACGTACACGTACACGTACCGTACACGTACACGTACCACGTACGTACACGTCACGTACGTCACGTACGTACACGTACACGTACACGTACACGTACACGTACACGTACGTACGTACGTCACGTACTACGTACACGTACACGTACACGTACACGTACCGTACACGTACACGTACACGTACGTACGTACACGTCACGTACACGTACTACGTACACGTACACGTTCTACATACCGTACACGTACACGTACACGTACACTCACGTACACACGTACACGTACACGTACACGTCACGTACGTACCGTACACGTACGTACACGTTCACGTACACCTACACGTACACGTACTCGTACACGTACACGTACACGTACTCGTACACGTACACGTACTCGTACACGTTCACGTACACCTACACGTACACGTACACGTACACGTACACGTACACGTACACGTACACGTACACGTACACGTACACGTACACGTACACGTACACGTACACGTACACGTTACACGTACACGTACGTACACGTACGTACCTTACGTACACGTACTGTACGTACACGTTACATGTACACGTTCACGTACACCTACGTACGTACACGTACACGTACACGTACTCGTACACGTACACGTACTCGTACACGTTCACGTACACCTACACGTACACGTACACGTACAGGTACACGTACACGTACACGTACACGTACTCGTACACGTACACGTACTCGTACACGTACACGTACACGTACACGGACACGTACACGTACACGTACACGTACGTACACGTACACGTTTACGTACACGTTCACGTACACGTACACGTACACGTACACGTACGTCGTACACGTACACGTACTCGTACACGTTCACGTACACCTACACGTACACGTACACCAGGTACACGTACACGTACACGTTCACGTACACGTACACGTACCGTACTACGTACACGTACACGTACACGTACACGTACACGTACGTACACGTACACGTACACGTACGTACACGTACGTACACGTTCACGTACACCTACACGTACACGTACTACGTACACGTACACGTACACGTACACGTTCACGTACACGTTCACGTACACCTACACGTACACGTACCGTACACGTACACGTACACGTACACGACTCGTACACGTACACGTACACATACACGTACACAGTTCACGTACACCTACGTACACGTACACGTACGTACACGTACACGTACACGTATCACGTTCACGTACACCTACACGTACACGTACACGTACACTACACATACATATACATCATACACATACACTACGCATACACTACACTACACATACACATACATCACATACACACTACATACATACATACCATACACATAACACACTACACATACACTACACATACACATATCACATACAACACACATACACATACACATACACATACAACACTACAACATACACATACACATACACATACACATACATACATACACATACACATACACATACATACATACACATACACATACACATACACATACACATACACATACAATACACATACATCAACACATATCACATACAATACATACATACATACGATACACATGCATACACAGACCCCCACACACACACAAAGTTTTATACTGATTACATCTCGGGGAGAATGTAAAGTTTGGTTAGGATGCGATGGAGTGTGTGAGCTTGTGTTTCTTGCGTGAATATAGAGAAAAGTAGTTGTAAGTTGTAGTAAGGATGGGGTCGCCGAAGATCCTTCATTGTAGGAAGTTCTTTGTAGTGTTTGTTTTCCGCCTATATTGGCCGGAATGTTTGGGTGTTGAGGGTAGTGGAGTATCTGCAGAGTAGCCTGTGCATTCGACTAAGGATTCGGCGTTTATAGTAATCAATAGGGCATATTTGTAATGTGAGTGTATATAGCTGCTCGGTAATCTACCGGATGGTGAATGTAACTCTTGTACGTGTGTTGTAATATTTTGAGGTTACAACTTCTCAAAGCGATTCCCAGGTAGGTCCATTAATGTTGGAGTCTTTTCGCTCAGATAGTTGATTGTTTAGATGACGGAAGAAGGTTACTTGGGTTTTGATAAGGTTAACGCAGATTCTCCACCTGTTGGTCCAGTTAGAAGAGTACCGGAAGGTTTTTAAGACGTGCGAAACCATTGCGGTGTTACGACGCGCTGCCCAGAGAGTGGTGTCATTCGCAAACTGCGCGATGGAGACTCCGGGTTGTAGTATTGTCACAATCGATGATGATTGTGTATAGTGTTAGACACAGGCAGAAAAAGGCATTTCCTGCTTTTACCCATATTGATCGGTTAGTCAAGTATGATAGCAAGAGATTATAAAAGTGGTCTGTGTTATGGACTTTGTCGAATGACCCTTTGGTGTCAGATTCTGACTAATGCTTGCTTAATGTTCAGAAAGACTGCCAGATTGCATTGCTTGTGATTGATTGTGCTGATGATCTCTGTAAGCAGCTCCTACAAGGGATCGTAGTACGTTTGGTTGGGCAAAAGCCGAATTAGCTATCGTGAAGAGTATTTTTTTCTAGGTGATCTTCAAGTCTTGCTATAATCTGCTCAGGGCAAGATAACTTAAGAGGGGTACGGGTTTATATGAAGTGGAAGTTGTTAAATCACAGTGTAGTTTAGGAATCATGACGGTGAATTTTCAAGTCGTCGATAAGTAGGAAAGTGTGATGCATTTGTTGTATATGTTTGTTAGTAGGTTCATGGTTTGGCCCGGTAGGATTTTGCGGTTTAAGCCGTTTTATCCTGGGATTGAGCTACGTTCCTTCTGAAGTACAGGGTAACCTGAATGGCGGTGATAAAAGCGAGGAAGGTCTAATTGGACTTTGGAAAGGTTTAAATTGTTCTAGGCGACCTTTTAGGAGTTGCTTAATGGCATTACCAAACAGTTGATTATTAGACCATATAAAAACGGTTTCAAGGTAAAGGCCAAACCTGTTGATCGTTTTTTGGTCGATAGTAATAATGGCACCTTGGCGAGCTTACGTTTTAGTAATTAAGTTGGTCTAATATTCTTCAATGTATTTATTGGTTTCTAGCTCTATTAAAGCGTTGAGGCGGTTACATTCTGTATTGCGATCCGAATTTACGGTACATTCATATTTGCGGGATATATCTATTACTTTGAGTGGGATTGTAATCTCGACCACTTCTGTTATAACGGACGTTATGTCAGTCATCGCTCTCTTGACATCCTGGAACGTCTGCTGTGAAAATGAAGTTTTGACCAGTGTGTGTCAGCGACTGTAAAAAGTAGTTAATTGTTAGGAGTTTGGTGTCTGGTGTTTGTTTGCTAAAGTGTCTACTATATCAGATTCGGTAGATAAACGATAAAGTCTATGGATAGCCATCTTCAACGAGGAACTCGGAGATTCTTGACACTTCTGGCACTGGACGAAATAGGATAAGAGCGTTCCCACTTTTGAGTAGCGAATTTAGAGTAAGTGGATCTGTGACTTTCAGTATAGTGGGAGCAATTGATGGAGCTTGTAAGACACTCTTCAGATGACTGGTATATCTGCGTGCAGGTGAAGCAATACTTAGAGAAGTGATCTAAGGAAGGGTTCTCATTAGTAATGACTTCTGAAGACCTTTGCAAGTATGTGCTTGAGGATAGTTTTGGAGGTAGTAATGTGTCGTGCAAGGGATGTGGTAACTTTGGCTGCATTTAAGAGGAAGTGTTGAGGAGGTAGGTGCCATAGTGCCTCGGAGGATTCAAGTATTTATAAAATGTTGTTGGTGTCTTAGATTCGGTCGTCTGGATAATATATGGTCTTCGTTCGTTGTCTCTACGGTGTACTGAATGTTCCTAGCTTCTTTGGTGTACTGACCGCGTCTTCCTCCTGTGGCTAGACTTGACGGTGTCCCTGACAACTTCTTTTCTTGAAAGCGATTGAAGTCTGAATTAGCCCAAGTTGCTGGTTTCACGAGTTTTATTTATTCTTATTTCATTTTAATTCGAACGTTCGCGCACGATGGCATTTAAGGATTACTAAACGGAGTTCAAATAATTAGCAAGAATAAGGTTAGCGCTGAAGTCAATAACGTACAATAATTTCATACTTCATTTAAGGTCCAAATTTTGAAATACCTTTAGATATTTCAATATAGAAACTTGTACTTAGAGCTTTGTGAAATGTGCTTTGTCCTTTTGAAATTTACAAAAGTTTGTTTTCTTGTAAACCGTAGGACCACTGGGTTAATATATGGAGAGAAGACAGTATCTTCAAATTATTCCGCTCTTCCCGGTTTGTACTTATACACATTACGTATACCTTTGTCATAACTTTTTTTCCATTCACTAAAAAATCATAATAAATAATATACCTCAATTTAAATACGGATTTATGCCATTTAAAAAGTACAGCTAAATGGTCTTTTATTTTTAGTTTAATATAAATAATGTAACCTAGTACAACCATACCTCAAAATAACAGATTTTATGAACAGTATTCTTGATTATTCAAGCGATTGATCAAAATTATGTTCAATTATTGTTTAAAAACCCGTTTAGAATTAGTATGTTCTAAAATACGAGAAGCTGTAACTGTCTATGCTTAAAGCATAGTCTCCATCCTGAATGTAAAATAAATACTTATGCAGATATAAAATAGAATTACATTCAAGCTCTTTACACAAACACATAAATGCACTGACTGAAGTTAAGTGACCGAAAACAGTTTACAAATGTAGCAATAGAAGAGGGGCAGTTATATTTTATCAACGTAAACTGACAGTTAAGACAAGTAACTAATTATACACATAATATGTGATTAAATAATACGTTGGTGAGTAAATTTTGTATGCATATTTGGTTCATTTAACCGAATTTCAGTATTTTAGATTGTAAAGAACCAGCGTCCTGTACTTATATGTTTTAGAATAAATTATGTGCGGACCATCCTGTATGTAAGATTTTATAAGTTTACGCGATATTACACAACAAATAATTTATTCATCACCGCTGACGTGTATTTCTAAGAAACCGTAAGTTTCTGCACGTCAGAACGATTTTAACCAATCACGTAACGGTATTCCCGCACGGTAGACACGTAAGTTGTAAAGTTATACATTCTGACAATTTACACTCAAACACTACAGACCGTAAATAATTCCGGGCTGAGCTCCAGGAGTTATACTACACTAGCACCTAGAGTAGCACGAAGGGTAGATCCCATCGTCACTCGCCACCACAAAGTACACCTAGAGGAACGCAGGGGTAGACCCCGACGTATCTCATCAACACTTGAGGGTGAAGGGTTGTTACAGGGCTGTAAAGACCTACGACCTTTCTCTTAGTATATACAGTAAAGACAGGCCGTCGCCTACGTCTTCTGGGCATTACTGAAATCCCGCTCGAAACTCATACACTATCTCCAGACAAACATAATAACCATACACGGTGTCTTTAAATTGCAGAGGAATACCTCCATAACCTGTAGTATAAATTAGTAGTCCACCTAACCATCGTAAATACCTGGTGCGAGAACGTTTGTATACGAATTAGAGATTACGTAGAGTATTCTATCTTTACGTAAACCTATTAGAGTAGTTTTAATAGTAAGTATTTTGTTCCTTGATTAATTATAAATAATTAAACTTAGTATAGAGATCGGTAATTAATTTAGTTAGATAAATAATCTAATTGCCCGCATTAAAACCGGTTATAATTGGAAAAAGATCGTCACAAGACCTCGCGTTTGTATACGTGCATTTCGCGTGTATTATTTCCCGGGAGTAAGACATCCTTGCTTCAGCGATCCAGAGTTACTAACGTATAAGCACGATATCGATTTTCTCAAACGATTCGAGTTCATTGCGCTGGCGCCCCGACCAACAACGGTATCAAGACTGACGCTCTCGCTACTATACGTGCAGGACCGTAACCTAAATTTTGCCTCTTAGGTAAGGAATAGATTAACAAGACCATCTTTTGTTCACAGAAGCGACGTCGCACCCAGTGACGCTAGGACCCGGACTGAGAAGTTCTCCTATACATTTTGTTAATTACCTTCTTATTTTATTTATTGTAAATATTTGGTTAATATACATTTTAAAAATGCTTTACGGTTTTTATTTAAGGTTACAGTGTTAAGCCCATCCAGTAATTACTACGAACCACACCCCGTTTATAAAATAAACCCGATTGAGCAAAGCCGAGGCAAGATAAAACCGCGCTGGGTTACCAAACCAGAAGGGCGCAATATAAGTATAGCACCCAAAAATAGGGGTGCATTATAAGATAATGTGCAACTGCTACGAATAATCAAATAGTTCTACAGAAACAACTGTACTCAATATATAAGCTATACAATTTCCGACAGTAAAAGGATGTTATATAATTGGTTAGTATAGCTTAAATGCCCCGATTATCGTCAGGTGGAGTGCATGTAATAATATTTTACGACATCCCCGAAGAAACATATGACACCCAATGGTGTATTAGTAGTCGTGAGATGATAAAGTTAATATTTGCAATGAGCAATCGTAGCCGAAAGTAACCACATATATATATATATATATATATATATATATATATATATATATATATATATATATATATATATATATATATATATATATATATATATATATATATATATATATATATATATATATATATATATATATATATATATATATATATATATATGATGACGTTGTTTCTTGGATCGTATCGCAGTTTAATTTGGGTTGTTTATTAATATTATTAATATTAAACGTCTTATCAGAATTTTAGTTTCTACTTATTACCGCTAGATGGCGTAGTAATGAAATATAAGTTAGAACTTACATATTTATAAGTCATTAGATTAATTTTAATGTAAAAATAAGTAAATAGAGGTATACAATGATGAGTTAAATAATGATTTGTTCTCATAAAATTATCAACATAACATAAAGGTTTAAATATAAAAGTTATGGATAATTAAAAAACACACAACTTTTGATTGAAACATTTTTCAACATAACCTCAAAAATTTGGGTGTAAAACGCAAAAAATCCGATTTTGTCATTTTTTATTTTTAACTCAGCCAAAAAAAATCCGATCATTATGAAAATTGGCACAGTTGTAGGTTTTTGGTAATCCGAAAAAGTAGAATTTCTTTTTTTTGGCTCTAAAGGGACTAGTTTTTGAGAAATTCAAAATTTTCGAAAAAAAGACGTTTTTTTCAAGTCCCTAAAAAATCCTCCACCGCTTTTTTTTTCGCAAAAACTTCAACTTTCACATAAAAAAATTAAGATATACCCGCTCAAGCTAAAAAAAATCGTTAAAATTGCAAAAAACTGAAAATTTGCATTTTTTTTTCGTAAAACACACGTTGTTTCCTTTTTCCGGTCTGTATCGCAAATTGTTTATAAAAATACACAATTATTTCAACGACAATTTAAAAGGAGAAAATTTCCTATATTTTAAAACCTATACAAATCAAATCGAATAGAAATTTTGGTAAGTACACTGTTGGAAAGTTTAGATGTGCGTCGGCGCCGCTGCGAGTGCGAAGCGTAATGTATATCGGTGCGCGACGTCCAGCGTGTTTTTACGATTTGTGGCTTACATACTTTTATCGGAAAAAGTTGAATGGGAAAGTTGTAGATAATTAAAAATATACAACTTTTCAACGTAAAATTTTTAACATAACCCCAAAATTTGATTGTAAAACGCAAAAAAACAATTTGTTCGTTTTTCATTTTTAACTCAGCCAAACAAAATCTGATCATTATAAAAATTGGCACGGTTGTAGCTTTTTGTATTCCGCTCAAGCAAAAATAATCGTTAAAATTGTAAAAAACTGAAAAATAAAGGTTTCTTTAAATTTTTTAAAGTTTCTTTAAATTAAATTAAATTAAATTGAACGAAAAAAACGATTCTTTAAATTTGCGCGCTCTTTCAATCGCTTATGTGTTTATACCTGTATGAAAATGTATATATATATATATATATATATATATATATATTTGGCATTTTGAGAACAGTGTGCATCTGTTGCTACGACTGTTATGATCAGTGTTACATTTGCTTTTGAAAAAACATAGTCTTGTTTATAAATCAGCAGGATTAATTGTGTATTAGAAGCAGCGAATGCGGACACTTTTTTTAATTAATGTAAGTTTATTAACGTTTATACTTTTAAAACACATTTTTTTGTAGTAGAAAGATTGTAATACATTTAAGTAACATATCAGTAATTTTTGAGTTGTATTATTAACATTATATTTACAGTTAAAATAATTTTCTACGGTTGCCCATTTTTGCGTTTGCGTGGATACTCCAAACCAACAAACTGGAGCAAACGACGCTTACAGAGCCTATGCTGTATACTACAGGTAAAAAATTATACATATTGCGTCAGTAGTGGAATGTAGTATACCGGGTGTGCTATTGTAATACCTATAAATTAATATTTCACGAACTTAAATTTATATATATATATATATACATATATATATATATATATATATATATATATATATATATATATATATATATACATATAGTAGGAAGGTAATCTTGACTGTGTGGAAATTCAAATTGATCAATTTATATTGAGGGAGCAGTCATCTATTCATGTCTAATTAGGCCAGGGTTTAAAAGAAAACTCTTTGATATTTGTCAAGCTTTCGAGATAAATTTTAATCTCTTTTTCAAGACTGATGTCGTGAGGCTAAAATAGAAGTAACATTATTTCTTAAACAGAAGGACGTCAATTAATCTTGCTATTACAACGGGAAAACACCAATACATAATTTTAAAACAGAACAATTTTTTTATAAAAATATAACAGAGAAAAACCCCCTAAGATTGTATGACATAAACAGCGGTGTACTATCTGTATATATCCCATCATAATCAATCCCCGCGAATAACTTTAGAATTAGACTTGTGTACAGTTTTTATTTAAAAAAAAATTAATATATCATAAACGTAATTTAACATTACAGGCTTCAAAGATGTCGGAGGAATCAGATAAAGCCTGCATTTTTTGCAAAGAAAGTGAAGGAACCGATTTGCTACTAATAAAAACTAATGCCATAGCCAGTATAATGAAAAGAAAAGTATTGCAGAAGAACTTCTATTGATTCATCGTTAAAATCGACAGGTTTAAAATTACCACAGGTAGAAAACCCTATAAAGATGCCCTCGAATTTGATTTGTTTTGCGGTGAAACTACTGTAGGTCATCCGTAGAGTACAAAGCGTTGATACTATAGATAAGATTAAAGAAGCATTAAAAAATCGCGACCCGTTGGTCATTTTTAATAAAAATTTGCTTACCCGTTTCAACAGTGTAAAAAATTTATCTGAAGTAGATACACGGTACCACGTAAAATGCATGGCTAACTTTTACACGGAATCAGTTCATAGTAAAATTGGGCGCCCACTTTGTAAAGAGGCAACTGACTTTGTTAATTATTGCATTGGTGTCATAGAAAGTAGTCCAGAATGTCAGTTCTCTTTGAATGAAATCAAGGGTCACAGGTACAATTCCAGACTTGAGTACAATAAAAAAAAATTAACGAAGATTTTAATGATAAACTACAATTTTCAATTTTAAAAGGAGACTTAATTATAGTATTCAAACATCCTGCGTGTAAAAAATTAAATCACGAGTGGTATGAAAAGCGTGCATCTAATCCTAGAGAGGAACGTTTGAGGATAGTACGAAAGGTAACGCATATTGTTTTGGACATTCGCTCAAAAATGTATGTCAAAGATAATTATGAAATTTTCGATGCGAATGAAGAAAAATTCTTGAAAGATTTACTTGAAACATTATTAGAATGTAATAATATTATTGTTAAAACTCAAAAAAATTAATAATTTGAAATGGTGCAAAAGATCTGCGATAATTTCGCATATAATGATAACTTCTGCAAGACCTCGCTCGTTTTTATCGCCAATTTGTTAGGACTATCGTCACAAAAAGTGTATTTTTTAATTATCCATAACTTTTATATTTAACTTTTTTTGACAAAACCAGTATTTACGCCGGAACACGCAAAAAAACCGTTTTTCACCCTTTTCCACCTCCACCCCTCCGTAACCGCAAGAATCCAGCTCCTGCATTTTTGTCTATGGTTTTGTAATGTCTAACCCTACCCTTCCCCGGTGAGTTTACCCTGTAAGGAATTTTTTTGTCAAAAAGGTATCTCGCCTTGACTATTTGTATAGCTTGTTGTGAAATATTATTCCATTCTTCTCCCAAAGCGTTTCGAAGTTGTGGAGTGAACATCTGCCCTCATCGTTTTCTAACATATCCCATACATGTTCTATCGGGATAATATCAGGACTACGAGAGGGCCAATTCATCACATTTAATCCAACGTCTTGCAAATATTGCGTTGTTCTTCTTGCTGTATGTGGGCGATCATTGTTGTGCATTAAAACAAATTCGTTACCGATAAATGGTGTAAAAATACCAGTGTTCTTTCAAAACTTCATTGATGTATCTTTAGGTAGCTAGAGTTCCTCTGTCAACAAAATAAGTTCTGTTCGAAGGTCAAAGCAAATACCGTCCTATACCATAATGGATCCCCCTCCAAAGCTAACCGTTTTGCTAAAATTGCATTGCGCGAATCTCTCACCTTGTCGTCTCCACACCCTTTCCCGTCCGTCACGAGATCTCAGACAAAATCTTGACTCATCTGAGAACAGAATTTTTCTCCATTATTGCAGATTCCAGTTAACGTGTTCTTGAAATCTGTTTAGTCGATTTTCTCTGAGAAGTTTAGGTCCAGTTGCCGGTCTTCTAGCATGTAAATTGGCTTCATTCAGTTTTCTCCTTAATGTTATTACATTGATGTCCACCTTTGAAGTTCATTTCCTATTTCTACTGCGGCAGTATGCTGATCTTTAAAAACTGAAACTCTAATAAAGCGATCATCAAATGCAGATGTAGCACATTTTCTTCCAGATTCATTTCTTCT
The DNA here is from genome assembly GCA_036346205.1 of Vesta saturnalis. Classification (NCBI taxonomy): domain Eukaryota; kingdom Metazoa; phylum Arthropoda; class Insecta; order Coleoptera; family Lampyridae; genus Vesta; species Vesta saturnalis. The sequence continues at coordinate 4,788,008 of JARFJB010002176.1, read as the reverse complement.
GCCATAACTTCCAGTCTCGCGAAACCTTACCACGGGTCTTGACACGCTAAATTTTGTAAAACCTAACATTTTCATACAGGTATAAACACATAAGCGATTGAAAGAGCGCGCAAATTTAAAGAATCGTTTTTTTCGTTCAATTTAATTTAATTTAATTTAAAGAAACTTTAAAAAATTTAAAGAAACCTTTATTTTTCAGTTTTTTACAATTTTAACGATTATTTTTGCTTGAGCGGAATACAAAAAGCTACAACCGTGCCAATTTTTATAATGATCAGATTTTGTTTGGCTGAGTTAAAAATGAAAAACGAACAAATTGTTTTTTTGCGTTTTACAATCAAATTTTGGGGTTATGTTAAAAAATTTTACGTTGAAAAGTTGTATATTTTTTAATTATCTACAACTTTCCCATTCAACTTTTTCCGATAAAAGTATGTAAGCCACAAATCGTAAAAAACACGCTGGACGTCGCGCACCGATATACATTACGCTTCGCACTCGCAGCGGCGCCCGACGCACATCTAAACTTTCCAACAGTGTACTTACCAAAATTTCTATTCGATTTGATTTGTATAGGTTTTAAAATATAGGAAATTTTCTCCTTTTTAAATTGTCGTTGAAATAATTGTGTATTTTTTATAAACAATTTGCGATACAGACCGGGAAAAAGGAAAAAACGTGTGTTTTACGAAAAAAAAATGCAAATTTTCAGTTTTTTGCAATTTTAACGATTTTTTTTAGCTTGAGCGGGTATATCTTAATTTTTTTTATGTGAAAGTTGAAGTTTTTGCGAAAAAAAAAGCGGTGGAGGATTTTTTAGGGACTTGAAAAAAACGTCTTTTTTTCGAAAATTTTGAATTTCTCAAAAACTAGTCCCTTTAGAGCCAAAAAAAAGAAATTCTACTTTTTCGGATTACCAAAAACCTACAACTGTGCCAATTTTCATAATGATCGGATTTTTTTGGCTGAGTTAAAAATAAAAAACGATAAAATTGGTTTTTTGCATTTTACACCCAAATTTTGAGGTTACGTTGAAAAATGTTTCAAAAAAAAGTTGTGTATTTTTTAATGCTTCTTTAATCTTATCTGTAGTATCATCGCTTTGTACTCTACGGATGACCTACAGTAGTTTCACCGCAAAACAAGCAATTTAATTTGAAATCAAATTCGCGAGCACCTTTATAGGGTTTTCTACCTGTGGTAATTTTAATACCTGTCGATTTTAACGATGAATCAATGGAAGTTAATTTATAGGTATTACAATAGCACACCCGGTATACTACATTCCCCTACTAACGCTATATGTATATATATTTTTTACCTGTAGTATACAGCATAGGCTCTGGAAGCGTCGTTTGCTCTGATTTCTTGGTTTGGAGTATCCACGCAAACGCAATCAATTAAAATGGGCAACCGTAGAAAATTATTTTAGCTGTAAATATAATGTTTAAGAATTAAATATTTATCAAACTGAATCGTAATTGGTTTGATTATAATAAATAATACAACTTAAAAATTATTGATATGTTACTTAAATGTATTACAACCTTTCTACTACAAAAAAATGTTTTTTAAAAGTATAAACGTTAATAAACTTACATTAATTAAAACAGTGTCCACATTCGATACTTCTAATACACAATTAATCCTGCTGATTTTAGTTCAATAAACAAGAATCTATGTTATTTCAAAAGCAAATGTAACACTGATCATAGCTACTTTTTCTACTTTTTCGGATTACAAAAAGCTACAACTGAGCCAATTTTCATAATGATCGGATTTTTTTTGGCTGAGTTAAAAATAAAAAATGACAAAATCGGATTTTTTGCGTTTTACACCCAAATTTTTGAGGTTATGTTGAAAAATGTTTCAAACAAAAGTTGTGTGTTTTTTAATTATCCATAACTTTTATATTTAACTTTTTTTGGACAAAATCAGTATTTACGCCGGAAAACCCCTTTCCACCCCCACCCCCCCAGAAAAGCATTTTGATTGCGAAACTGCTCTACAGGATGTTACAAACTTGGGGTAAAAACCATACTTTTTTGTTTCCTTGTATATCTCGCCATGTAAATTATAAGTTTAAAAATAGAATAAAATTAATTAAAACACATTTATCTACATTTTAAAAAAAATCTTTAAAATCGGCCAACGGAGGAAAAAGTTTTTATAAATTCAACTTATATACATTTTTAATGCCAATCATTTTAAAATCTTCACATTAAAATTTATTGAGTTTAGAAAATTAATCTAAAACCTTTTATTTTAGCAACCTTAAAGTGGTTCTTAAAACGAAAATAGGTATTTGGAATTAGTAATTATCAATTTAGTAGATAAAAACACTTATAGGCTTATATAAGCATATATATTTTTAAAAATCATTCTGTTTCATAAAAATATCAGTTGTTAATTCTTAATGAGTCCCAAATTATACATTTTTAACGGGGGTCCTCCATCCCGAACAGTTTTATTAGCAGCTAAGGCAGTGGAAGTAAATCTTGACGTTCGTGTTCTGACAACTGGTGAAGTGCTACATACTCCTGAATTCTTAAAGGTATTTTAATGTTTACATTATAATAATAACATGTTTAAAAATTTTCCTTAGATAAATCCAACACATACGGTTCCATTATTTACTGATAACGACAAAATATTATGTGACAGCCATGCAATTGTCGCTTACCTCGTTGAAAAATATGCTAAGGATGACACGCTTTATCCAAAAGACATATACCAAAGGGCTTTGGTCAATGAAAAATTACATTTTGACACCGGAATATTATTTCCAGTATTTAGGACAATTATTGTAACTTTTACATAATTATTATAAACATAAAACTAATTCAGGGTTTTAGGGTGGATTTATAAGAAAAGAATATAGACAAATACCACAACATCAAATTGAAGAAGTCAAAAATGTTTATGCAATTTTGGAAAAAATTCTGGACGGAAAAAAATGGCTTGTAGGGAATAATGTAACACTTGCAGATATAAGTTGTGTAACTACAACTACATCTCTATCAGTTTTTCTACCAATTGATGCTAAAATATTTCCAAATATAAATGAATGGGTAAAACGTATTAAAAATTTACCTTACTTTAATGAAGACGAAACACAAATTGAATATTTCAAAGCATTTCTTAACAGAATATCAAATACATTATAAGATATTTATTTGCAGTATGGTTTAAATTTTTTAATGTGTTTGTTAACTTCTCAAATTAAAATATATAGTACATCACTTTGTTTGAATTTAAACGTGAAATTCATGATATCAAATACTTATATAAATAAGATGCTTGAATTTATTTGTAAAGTGTAATTCCGTCGCATTAAAGGATATCTCAAGTGGATCTGAAAACTCACATTTGATATTTGTTTAGCAGATAATAACGTGTTGTAGCACATTACATTAGACAAACTTCACAATACATTAAACTAAGAATTGTTACACGATCAAACCGCACTAGGCGTCGTGAAGATGAGCGGATGCCCCAACCGAGCTAGTAGAGTAGTGGTGACACGAGCTGCTTAACACTCGGGAGGTAATGGTTTCGATTCCCGTTACCGTTTACCTTGTATGAGGTTTTTTCAGGGGGTTTTCCTCATACACATGTAGCGACATGGTCACTACATATACGCATACCATGTGCAGCTACTTAGGCGAATGCTGGGGCAGTATTTTCTCCCTCAGAACCATAATTCCGTTCCTCCATCCTATCCTGACCACACCGATCCTTAGTCCCACCATGCATATATACGTAATGTATGTATGTATGCTGGGAATCCATGATTGTGGCTGATGAAGCTTGGAAAGCGAGACCTTTCCTTTTTCTTTGCGGCTGGCCCCTGACAGATCATTATTTGCGCCGGGTGTGCGCGCAAGCTGTTACTGTGGTTTCTGTCTAAGGAATGGATATAAAAAGGAAAACCAAAATCTATGGTAAACTAAACAAAAATGAAAATTAAAATCTACGATAACCTAGGTTACCATAGAATTTAATTTTCCTTTTTATTTAATTTTTTTAGACAGAAACCACAATAACAGATTGCGGGTGCATTGGGCACCAATAGTGACCTATCAGGGCCCAGCCGCTCGTGTAGTAAAGGCTTACCAAGGTAAGCGGGCTACCAAGCTAACTGCAGTGGATATGGGCGAGACGAAAAATTGTTGAAATTTAGGTTCAAACACCTTACACTTGCTAGGGTTACCCGATGGTATTCAAATGCAGGATATGTCCTCCATTACCAAATAAAATTTTACCCTAAAATATCCTCCTTTACATTAATTAACTGAGTGTATGTTAAACGAATATTTTTAGCAGATTTTCTTTCAACCAATTTTGCGTTGTCATCTGTGATCGTTCGCATACATGTCTTATTTCTAGTAGATGTCTGTGACCCCCCGATTTCGTTTTATGCGCGTACAACCAATAAAGTGATTCTAAAGCAACAGTCAATTGTCATCAGTGTACTGTGCCTTACGTAGGTACATTATAATAGATCAGTGTTTAAAGTAAAGTGCGTGTTTTTCTTAATTATTCTTAAATAATTGTTATTGTTCTAACGATTGGTCAGTGTTATTTTGTATACAGGATTGTTTTTGTATTTAGTTGTGTTGCCTAGTCATGAGTTCCAATAAAAGAAAATGTAAATTTACGGGCAATTTAAGAACGAAGTATCCATGTTTTATCAAAGAGCGAGATGATTATGATGCTAAGTGTGTTACAGATGGCTACCACCTTCAGGCGAGTTCTAAAGGCGCTCTTTACAACGACATATTGATTCGTATAAACACAGAAAGATGGTTCGTAGTTCAGTTTCTTGTTCTAAAGTCACCACATTTTTCTCACCAGTATCTTCGGTCGCTAATAAAAAAGCGAATGCTATGGCAGCAAACTGGGACGATTACAGAGACAAAGTAATAAATTGCAGTAGTCGATTACATTTGCTGTAATCAGTAATCGCGGGCGATTACTTTTTTAGAGAGTAATCAGTAATCGGTATTCGATTACAATTTACGTGTAATTTGTAATCGTTTTCAAATTTGTAATCATGATTACCGCACTCCTAAAAAAGCACAATTATTTTGTGTAATGTATTTTGAATTTTCTATTGATGTTGCATACTATAGAATACTTGATATCAAACAATAGGTTTGTTCCAGATGAACTCCGAATGTTACGCATGCGTAATACGATAAAAATAAACTTTTAAACTAGGTAGCTATAAATAATTGTAGGTATTTTTTTCGAATGACGCAACCTGGAATTTATATGGAACAAATCATGTATCATCACACCAGACTATATAGCATTATTCACATTTTCCAAAATTTATAATTTCCTACTAATCTCCCATTCTGCCAACCGCGAAGCTTTCAGTGCACTGGTCTATGATTCCTACCCAACCAAGCTACAATTTGGCCTCTTTCACATTACATGCACAACCTGTCAAATTTTTACTCCTACTGTCGTAGATAAATTAGCTATAAAATTGTATTTTAAAACTATACTATAATATAAATGTATAAGATCAGATCAGACCATGACCATACAAGTTTACAAGTTTATCTTAAAAAAACCCAGAGATTGGTACGTACTGCAGTGCGCATAGTGGATGTACAGATTATAGAACCAAACATGACAGGTGGGGGTGGGGGTTCTTTTAGTTGCGTGAGTAGGGCCAGTGTTAGACAGAGAGAGTATTCGGAAAAAATAAATGCACACAACGTTAAACACTGCTTGCAGAGCACGCATCTCGTGGGAGTTATTTTTTGAATGGTCATGACTCGTTCTGTGATCTGTATGTAATATGTTAAAGAGGCTAAATTGTTATATGAAGAACGTTTATCTCAAAGGTCACGGGTATGACATCATACTTAGCGCAAGTAACCTGGTGTGACTTAGAATTAGATGAAAACATAACATTCCCCAAGTACCCAATAAATAATCGTTTTTGTAATCGGAATTGCGATTACAAAAGTAATCGAAGTAATCGATTACAATTTTGAAGAGTAATCAGTAATCGGTAATCGATTACTATATGAGCAAAGTAATTATAATCGGTAACCGATTATTTTTTACCTGTAATCGTCCCAACTCTGTATGGCACACCATTAAACATCATCAATCATATAAATCGATGGACTGTACCGCAAGTTTGACAAGAGAGATGTTTAATGATTCAGAAATTGCTAAGAACCTAAAATGCGCTAAAACAAAGACGGAAGCTATCGTTAACCATGTGATAGTTCCACATTATACTATTACGAAACTAAATGAAAATTTACAAAATATATCATATGTTGCATTTGCTGTAGATGCCAGCAATAATGGTGCAGAGAATCTCTTTCCGATTTTATTACAATATTTCAACTGGTCCGGTAATGGAATTGACACTAACATTTTAAATTCAGATAGCCTACCAGATGAAACAGCTGAAACCATAGCCAACCATATAATGCAAACACTTGATAAATATCAAGTATCTACAATATGTGTAGCATTTATAGAAGATAATGCAAATGTTCATTTTGCGAGTATCAACAGAAAATCTGGCTAGACCGTCTCTACTCTTTTGAAACAACACCTAAAAAGTGCAAACCTCGTGGGCATTGTTTGTCCAGCTCACATTACCCATAATAGCCTTCACTATGGTACCGACTTGATGAGAGTGGATGTGGAGACAATTATACTAAAAATATTTAAAAAAATATTTCAATCTACTATTTGGCATTCAAAGAGTTTTTTAATTTTGTAGAAATTAATTATCAACCATTGTAGGACAACATGGCTTAGTTTGTTTCCAGCCGTAGAAAGGGTGCTATAGTTGTTCTCGGCGCTAAAATCGTACTTTATTTTCTAAAATTAGGTACCTTACATGATTATGAGAGTTTTTGAAAATTCTTTCTCAGAAGCATTTATATTGTTTGTCCATTCGTTAATGTCCGTTTTCTAAGCTAGTTTGGCTTCTGTTAAACACGAAAGAAATTCCTTAGTAGAAACGACTAATATATTGGAAAACATAATACGCTTGCTAAAAAATAGAATTGAAGACGGTCAAGGTGCCGAAAAAAAAGTATATGTGAGGAATTTCAATAAGTGTATACGTATAGCTTATTTAGAATACCTGGAGAAATGGAATAACCAGTTTGACAATTTAAAATGTCTTAAGTGGATGCGTTCAATCAAATTACAATTACGATGATTTAATCACAGCTATAGAGTTCATAAAAATTCGAGGCATTATAATAGATGATATAAAACTCTATGATCAATATAATAATCTAATTTCATTTCTCAAAATAAAATATCGGAACCTACTTCTTTTAAAGACCAAAAACTGCACGAGCAATGGGTAATTTTTTTTAAAGTCTGTACAAATATTGAGCCATTTTGAGAAATGCTTAAAATATGTGAATTTTGTAAATGCTCAGTGGATTAAAGAACAAATAAATTAACTGCAGAATCTATAAAATCAATTATACAAGTACAATATAACTTTAAATAACTTTCAACAGCTATGAAAAACCGCTGCCAGATTGTCTGTCATAATGCTCTCTCACATACGTAAACAAATTTTGAGTAAAAATGTGTAATAAGCGACTTCAAAGCCCCCAATACCTGAATTTGAGAGATCTTCAAAACACCAATACCCGACTTTTAAAAAAATGCACAATTTTGCACCCTAAAAACTGTGCGCCACTGCTTTATTTTTTTTATATTGAAATTATATAAAAAAGTATTAGTTTGTTTTTTTAATTTTGTATCTTTTAAAATTTGAAGCATTGAATTTTTTTAATTTTCTAAGCCCTTAATAATGCTCCGCCACTGGTTGGGTTTTGCTCATTAACGAACTCGATCTAGATTTTATGGCAAAGAATTTTTGCACCAAATTTCACATCGATAGATTTAATGGTTCAAAAGATATCGTGCACACACAGAAAGACACGAATTTTTTTTCTAATAATCTGTTTTTCGAGTTGTTTAGGCCATAAAACGTCGATAAATGCAAAAAAAAATTTTTTGAAAATTTAAACCGGTTACATAGCTTTCTCTTTATACGTAAGTATACGAGAAAGCAATATGCTCAAATATTTTGCCGTTGCATATTTAGTTTTTTGTTATTTTTTTAAATTATGTATGATTTCTTCAAAGAAAAATTTTATTATTTTTTTTGTTTTTAGTTCTGTCTTCCATACCAGTCAATTTTAGAATACATTTTTCGCAATTCTAACTTTTAGATCTGGTAACCCTAACACTTGCCATAAAACAACAAAAAATTCTGAAATAAATATCACCCAATTTGGAAAAATAATAATTCAGTGTATTAATTTTTAATCACAAAAACCATAAATCATATCTTAAATATGTGGTGTGGAATAAAAAACGACAGTTGAAATTAAAAGAAATGAAGTAACTCTAATTATAATTTTTTTAGGAAAATTATGCAACCTATTTTTTAATACGTTCATAACAAAAATATGCAACATTGTAAAAACAAAAACAAAAATCTATGTCAGATGAATGTTCAAAACTTCATGTCAGACAGATGTTAATAAACACATAGATGCTAAATTAAAAAAATTTCAAAGCCACCCACTTCTACAGGGTGATTTCTAACCTACGGAGGAAACTGAAAGGGCAAGTAGAAGGGATCAAAATAAATGTAGATTAAATGTGTAATGATCCTGAAAAACCTTACTATAAATTTGCTATCCTAGTAAATAATTCCTATCAAAACTTATTTCCTGTTTCCTTACACAACTGTTTTATAATTTTTAATAAATGCTATCGGTTGTCCACTCGTTTCCCACTCCATCAAATTTACCTATAAATACCAGACTCCTTAGGTCAGATTCATTCATTCATTCACTTTCACACTTTACTTCTACCCTGCACCTGTAGTATTATGCTGACCAGCAACTAGTAGCCTGACCCGTGTCCTGATAAATCATTACTAACCTGACCAGTATTTCGTATAATCGTGCACCTGTATTATAATCCTGACCAGTATCTCGTATCAATTTACCCGGCACCCGTACTATTATCCTGGTCGGTAACCAGACCAGTAACCAGAACCGGTATCCCTTACCCATATTATTGATCTGACCAGCATCCTATATTTATCTACGCACACTTTTATGTAAAACATTCTTGGTGGTCAAAAGCCCCGAGAAAGGTACATAAACGTGACTAGGGTAAGGAGTCCTTAGTTTGTCGGAGGTGACGCGCCAGAAAAACTAAAGATTTCTAAGCCAAGAATTGTCCCTTTATTAGTATAAGACCCTTTCACAAAATAGTAAAACACGTTCATTCATACAATGTTCTTGATGGCGCCAGCGCACAGAGATCGGTACTGAATGATCGCTGAAGGACGTAGTTAATTAGATGGAGGTTATGTCCTGAATAATTAGCTACTTCTACTTAACAGAAGACTCCCTTAATGATATTACCCTTTAAACGTTGCCGGCAATTTCGACTACGAATGCGATATTGCAGTTCTCCAGATATCAATCAAATTCCCAGTTAATATAGTTTGCATTCCCCCTATTACCAGTATTCCAGACAATCTCAATAATTACAGAATTTGATTATAAACAATCTAGACCTGACCCGTACATAAAAGTCCACTTTCCTGTTATGATTTTATTCATAAGCAATTTACTAATAATTATTACCTATCAATAATTTTTGCCCTGAGTTCAATTCATTTGGTTAAAACAAACAATACAGGCCTGCTGGTTATTATCAGCACACTAACTTTCATACCCAACTACAAATGCAAATACAACACTCACCTGTAAATAACTCATAAACCTGACTTCACGTTACACATATATAATTATACTGATATTACCTGTTCATTATAATTAACCTTTTTAGTAATGAAAATTTCCTGCATTACTAAAACATCTGTTTAATTACATAATTACAAAAATATCCATAGAGGGCGATCTGAATTCGCAAGACAGCGGCGTGCCGTAATGGTTTGACCACCAGAATCATTTTTAGTTTCCAGTTTATTTATTTAATCTAGTATAACTAATAATAAAATACTTATCTTTTTTGGGATTCTTTAATGGTGTACTTTAAATTATACAATCTAAACGTTTCGATAACACTTACAGTTATCTTCGTCAGTAGTAATGTTTGTTAAAAATTGTTAAAGATGTAGTAAACAATTTTGTCAAATTTGAAAAATTAAAACATAAACATAAGCCTGCTATTAGTATAACAGTTTGGGAAACATAAAGCCAACTATAAAATTTTTAGTAAAGAATAACTAGGTCATAAAATTAAATATTATTAAACTGCCTCAAAGATGACAAACCAGAACACTCTCTACGACGAAAGCTAACAATGAAATTTGCCAGCCAAAAAACACATTTAACAAAATTTAATTGAGTTATGATGTAAGTGTAAAGTTGTGAAAAACTTCAATTTTAAAATGATAGAAGCATTCACAAATCCAAACATTACTCAAATAAAATAAAATAACTGGGTTATTTAAAAAAAGTGCCTGAAATGCAAACGTTTCAAACATTGTAATATAACTTTAAATAAACTCACCATAAAATTTATAGCACTTTTAATAAAAAATATTTAACAGAGCAAAAATGCGCATGAACATGTCTGAAACTGAATGTGCAAGCGATATGCGTGGAAGGCTTCACTTTAAATAAGTGAATTATGTTTTATGCAGCTGTGATCTTCAGCACACATGGCACGAATTGCACGTTTTTGCCCGCAGAGAGGTGAATTATTAACAACACGTTCGAAGTTTGTTACAACAAAAATCCCAGGACTTTCTCAAACCATCTTGCAAGTAGCGATGAGGAAGTTATAATATTGTGTCTTCAACAGGTAATAACAGTTCAAATCGTAATTGGTTAATACGATGTACTACACATTTTCTAATATTTGAATGGTACCAAGAATTGGTGATAATACGAGGTATTAGCACAATCGTAAAAACACACGGCTGGACTCGATGTGCCAATAAGTCAGGTCTCTACTCCGTAGGTATAATCCAGGACAGAACGACTTATTTGTTAGATTCGTAAGTGCACCTAATATCAGTAACTCACGAAACACTAACTTTCTTAATACTCAACTATTACATTACTAACAAACGACGGAAAAAAATCCTATTTACATCGTCTTAACGCTTAGGTTTTGGTCCACAAACATCTTTCACATTAACGTACTACATCGTAATTGTATTAAAGGAGGGGGCACGTTTTAAATGTAAAATACCTTTCGGTCAGAATTTAACCAAATTTTGATATGTTCTAGAACTTGACCAATTGATCAAATGTCTTCATTGCCCGAAAGCTCAAAGCTCAACAGTTTTTGATATACAGGGTCTGCAATACCACTATTTGATACTTTCAATATATCATAAAATGGACATTTTTGCCAATATTAACGCAAAACTTAGTGAAATGTTATTTTTTTGTGCTACTGGTTACAACCTTTTCTTTACTTTCATTATTTTTGTACATACACCTGATATACAGGGTGAGACCAAATGTATGTCTCTGAAAAGAATTATACGGTGGTATTGTTTTGATATTTTGGTGAATGGAAGTTAACACATATATATGTCCATTTATCGGGAAGGTGGAAAGGAGAGTAGAGTATTTACTCTGCAAGATGAAATTGTGGAGCAAGTGGACGAGCTGGTATATCTCGGTAGAATGTTTACTGCAGATGGTACAATTGAGAGCGAGATTGGACGAAGGGTCAATGCTGGAAGAAAAGTGATTGGAAGTATGTGGACGATAATGAGAAATGAAAGCATGAGCCTAGCTGCGAAACGAGCAATCTATAATGGCGTATTCGTCCCATCAGTACTGTATGGAAGTGAGACATGGGTATGTCAAAAAAAGCACGAAAGAAAAATAAATGCCGTGGGTATGAGATTTCTGAGAAGCGCATGTGGTAAAACGAGAAGGGACAAGATAAAAAATGAATCCATAATGAGGGAGTGTGGTGAGGAAAAGACGATGATGGATAGATATAAAAGTTGTACATTACGTTGGTTTGGTCACATTGAGAGAATGAATAACTCAAGATTAACGAAACAAATATATGTGGGTGAGGTTAGGGGAAAGGCCGGGCCTGGTAGGCCGCGTAAAACTTGGCTGAATGTAGTAGAATCTATGATAAAGGAAAGAAAGATAAGGAGTTCGAAAAACAAAAGGGCATGTCAGAGACTATGTATGAATCTTGCGGAAGCTAGGGAGGTATGCGGAGATAGGAAAGCATGGCGAAAGATTGTGAATGAAAAATAAATAAGAGGCAGAGATTGTTTTGTCTACCCCGCAAGGGAATGGCGTGAAGGTTAAGTTAAGTTTAAGTTTATGTCCATTTAAATTATTATTGCAAGTTAAGTCCCCTAGACGTCCGTTATACAGAGTGTTTCATTTCTTTAATAGATTTAATTGAGTATTATTATACTTCCTAGTTAATTTTCTGATAACTTAATTGAAATGTCTATATTAACATAAACTATTTGCTAACTGTATATAACTACATAATAGTCACGATGTGTTTATACTGATACTGGGTGTCCAAGTACAAAGGACCAAAGCGATATCTGAAACTTCATATAGGTACGGAAAAAACCGTTAACAAAACAAATCCCTTGCAATTGGATGTCGTTGCGAAATACAGAGCTTTTGGAGATTGACAGATAGAAAGGTTAGATGTGCTTCATTTATTATGCTCACTATTTTCTAATAAAGTTTTCAGTAGATTCTTTTGATAAAGAAGGAGCTTGTCGAAGTTCATCTTTATTTTGCAAAACTAAGAAAAGAAAATTTTTTAAGATACTAGTGTCTTCACAGTTCACACCATCGACAGACCGGTTTCGCAGGTCCACCTCCATCATCATTACCGCTTTATGCAGTCATTGGAAATAAGAAATGTATATGTAGAAACGTTAATGAACTATTTTAATATATTAAAAATATCTAAGCTTAATAAGATATCAGTTAACTGAACTGATGAGGCAGAAAACAGTAAATAATTTTTGGTCTTGATATAACCATTGTCATAGAAATCAAAAAGTTGCATAATCAAATGTTAAATTTCTATCACCTCCACATTATTTGCATTTAGTATATGATTTAAAACATTTGTAGAAGGATATTTGATTAGCTCTTGATACCTAGCGTATTCTAAAAACCATAGTACAGCTGCCACATGAGAACAAGTACCTAAAGTTCTGGCACCAGTCTTGCATGTGCAGTAAGTACCTAATATTGGGTTAGGTTCTTCTTCCTCATTATTCGGCACAAATGCAATCCACAACTGGTAACGAGTAGCATTTCTGAGGCGAGAATATATCCTTACCCGTATAAAACCGGGTTCGTAGTTTTCATCAAATTGATATTGAACCTGGCGGTCCTCTATTTCATTGTCCTGTATATAAGAAGGAGCAAGCTTTAATTGAAGAATACCTACAGTTAACTCTTTAAGATAGTAATGTGACAAACGTGGGAATGAGGGAACGATAATTTCATTTAAATCAACCTATCTGCCCCTTCTAGCGCGTAAGTTTTCCTCCTCAACCCTGGCTTGAACAACATTTGGCTCTTGAACTTTTTGAAGAATATTTTCAGCTAGCTCAATAGTAGCATCTTGCATTAAAATGGGTGGAAAATATTTATTTATAATTGCTCCAGCAATTTTAAGAAAATCAGAAATATTACAAATGTGGGGTGCTTTTATCTTAAAGCTAAAAAATTTAAAAATTGATTTTTAGTGCCCATTGCGTGCTTCTACGATCCACCTGGTTTTCGTAACGAGACGACTATCATTAGCCTCTTCTGTGGATAACTGTAGCTGACCTCTGGGCAAAAAGGCTGGCATTTTAAAATTGATACCTAGTCTATATAAAGCTGGAATAGCATCCAAGTACCCGCGGTCGAGAATGAAAATATCTCCTTCATTAAACCATTCACGCATTCCATTCACATCTCTATTAAATTCACTTATAAGTATGTTAGCATCGTTGTTTTCAGAATTTGAGAAATATGGCCCTTGAATGTCTAGAATAAATCCCCTCGGGGCAACAAGCAGAGATGGCTTGATAAGATGTTTACCTTTATAAGTACAGTAGGACTGTCGCAACACTTTAAAACAAGAACTTTTCTCTATTTCTAGATAAGTACAGTCATTATACACTATAACTTGAGGCCGATCCAGGTATTGATGATATAGACGATTTGCATAAGGAGTTACATGATTTTCGATGTAACTGTCTCTTGTTGTAGCAGTAAATCCAATATTTTGTGGTACAAATCTTGCAGAAAGAGATTGTCTAACTAGATAGCTAAACTGGCTTGTCTTGTGGAATAATTAAAAATAACCGCTAAAAAACTATCACTAAGACCTTCTCGTAACTTGCACAGGAATGCTAAGAGATCTTTTTTACTTACATATCTCAAAGAATTTCCTATTCTAACGGGGTCACAAAAGTTGAAAAGATTATTAAATTGATCTTTGGTTATAGGAGAAACTGCTTTAAATTGAGAATCTGTGAAATTATTTTCGTCTTCGTAAGCCGTGTGGTAGCTTTTTTTTCTTAATTTCCTTACGTAATGCTTGTAAAAAAATATAAATCTCATTATCTGCTAATAATGGCCCATTTACATATCGTAACCCAGGGAGCAGAAACTCAAACAGATTACCATTCTCATCCAAATGAATATTACAGCAGTACGTATTTTCTGACACGAAAATATTAATTCTACCTTTCATGGATATTTTATGTATATCATTCCCATCGTTACAAATGCAGCATAAGTGATTTGACCTTTGTAGCACATTTAATCGCAAACAATTTGGATTATTGTCTATTGCTTGAATTTCCCTTACAATAGAAATATTGCAGTCATTGCAGATTCGAGTTTCTTCTATTATGACCCGCTCTGGTAGATTTGCTTCGCGGCGACGTGCAATCACAATTTCCTGCTTTCTTGCATTTACCTCACCACTTATTTTCACCATAATCCTAGGAACTGAAGCATTTCCACAAGCAAAACATGGAATTCGATTCATTTTTCACATAAACTCTTCAACGATTTTAATTCAAAAAGTAGATTTGCAACTAAGCGACAACAATATCACTTAATTAGTGGATTAATTTTTGACGTTTCATAGCCACCTACTATACTGTTGTTATTTTATAAGTTTGGGAATAAAAAAATATAATAATTGTAGTATGAAAAACGGAAAGAAAAGTGCAAAATCAGAAAAAATCTAGTTGTACGAATAAAAGCAGAAGAAAAAGCGCAATACCACATTACGGTTTTGGTTTAAACGAATAAGTAAATACTAAATATAACTTTATTAGAAGATAGTGAGCATAATAAATGAAGCACATCTAACCTTTCTATCTGTCAATCTCCAAAAGCTTTGTATTTCGCAACGACGTCCAATTGCAAGGGATTTTTTATGTTAACGGTTTTTTCCGTACCTATATGAAGTTTAAGATATCGCTTTGGTCCTTTGTACTTGAACACCCAGTATCAGTATAAACACATAGTGACTATTATGTAGTTATATACAGTTAGCAAATAGTTTATTTTAATATAGAAATTTCAATTAAGTTATCAGAAAATTAACTAGGAAGTATAATAATACTCAATTAAATCTATTAAAGAAATGAAACACTCTGTATAACGGACGTCTAGGGAACTTAACTTGCAATAATAATTTAAATGGACATATATATGTGTTAACTTCCATTCACCAAAATATCAAAACAATACCACCGTATAATTTTTTTCAGATACATACATTTGGTGAGCCCTGTATATCAGGTGTATGTACAAAAATAATGAAAGTAAAGAAAAGGTTGTAACCAGTAGCACAAAAAAATAACATTTCACTAAGTTTTGCGTTAATATTGGCAAAAATGTCCATTTTATGATATATTGAAAGTATCAAATAGTGATATTGCAGACCCTATATATCAAAAACTGTTGAGCTTTGAGCTTTCGGGCAATGAAGACATTTGATCAATTGGCCAAGTTCTAGAACATATCAAAATTTGGTTAAATTCTGACCGAAAGGTATTTTACATGTAAAACGTGCCCCTCCTTTGGATCTTAACTAACTAAAGGAAGCATGGAAATTTATTATGCAAAAATAAAAATTTCTCACTCAGTAACCAAACGGTATACCAAACCGAACACATTTTTACTTCAGCTTTTGAACCAAACTAGTAGGTGTAATTTTTAACAAGCACGTTGATTTGCAAAGTGGGAAATTCAGCAAAGGTACGTGAGATAATACTGTAATTATACTAGTTGATTCCATGCTTTTATATTGTAGCGAGTAGCACGTTATTTAAATCACTGTCGAGCAGTTACACGTACAGCGACGATATGGTAGGTATCTAATTGAGTTCATGCGGAAGATAATAATAACACTCTGACCCTTCATAGGGTGAAAATGGTTACCCTAATATTGATACAGCAGCAAGGTTAGTGTAGACGAATCCAATCAGCATGAAGGTATTGGTAGAACGTCAACGAAATAGATATAAATTTAACTTCACGATTTGATTACCAGTTCCCAGCAATCACGAACACAGCAGTACAGAACAGAAAGTACTAAACATTCTAAAAATGCTAAAAGGTGAAAGGCAGGTATGTATTACATAAAGTAAAATTTAAATCAATTACCCCTAAGATTGCAGACCGGCACATTGAAATGGTACGAAATGCTTTCCAATAATCGATCGGAAGAATTAGTACACCTTCAATCGCTAACAAAGAAAGTTATGATTTACAAACAAAAAAAAAAGGTCTACGACAATAGCTTACCCAATTTTGCAACGAAAAATTCATTTAAATCCGCAAGTTCTTGCGAGCAACAAAGAAAGTTTAGAAAAGGCCAAATATGTTTTGTTGTGAAGGTTTCTTCTAAATTACATCCGATATATCATCGTTTAGACGGAAATTATACTAATAATTTCTGACATTCTGAGATAACTTAAACATACACATATTTAGCACGTTACAAACTTCCCCCAAGCAAGAAGGGAGCCTGGGTAGGGGGAAAAAAGAAGAAAAAAAGACAGTCCAGACGCACACGCTGCGTAGCCGATGCCACGCAACGGACGTAACTTTCCCAGACACGCCACCGTACCGAGAGAACTCATTCACACTGGACGAGAGGGCGGTCCTAGCAAAAGAAAAAAAAGGTGTGCCGTAACAATAAATGTGGATTTAGCCAGAAGCTCAATAGGTCGGTTAGGCACTTAGATCCGTGAGCGTGTGGCTGGCGTTGAGGTACAGGAAGGTTGAAAGCGCACCACTTGATTTATTTTTATATCCCACTTAGACCAAGAAAAGGGGTACGACACAGTAAGAGATACACTACAGTTAAAGTAAACTTGGACAAGGTCCAGACAGGTAGTAGGTCCGGCTAGGAATTGTGATCCTAGTCCGCAGGAATAAAGACAATAACTACTGATAGTTTAACACAACTTACTACAAATAAGGACGAAATCTTTGTACAGATCCCCCAAAACATTTCTAGATCAATTCAACAATTTACACAGGATAATGAATATTAACACAATCGTTATCGTAAAATCGGATAGCTAAGATAATTTACGCGAAACTCCACACGTATCCGAACGTTATAGTAGAAACACACTTACCTTGCTGGGCAGTATTGACCCCATAATATAAACTGACAAACAAGGAAAAGAATTGAATATACGTTCCTCAAAATCAAAGTTATTTTGCATTGTTCGACATCCAGCGATGACTTCAGAAAGCATAAACGCTGCACAATCTCAAAATTAAATTACATAAAATAAAACTGGAGTTCTAGGAGGAGCTCTCCTTCAAACTGGCGTATCAGTTTTAAATCAAACGAAAAATCAGTTAAAATTAATAACCAAATTTATTTCACTGAGATGTCTACCACTGCGTCTTTCTTAAGCACAACATAAGCTTAAATGTAACTTAATAGTACAGGCAAAAAATTAAAAATAAATTGACTAGCTTCCTTATTATGACAGCGTTTGTTGACACGTAAAGCTATAGCGTAAATAAATATACTAAGAAGTAAGGTACAAAACAAGCAATAACTATTTAGCATAAACATCTATAAAATTTAGATACGAGTAACCCTATATATAAACAGTCTAGTTCATATAAGCACAAATATTAACATATCTCGTGACGCACTCTGTATAACAACAGTCTAGTGTAGTAAGTGGCAACTGTCAAACTTACAAACAGCTGATCACTACAAAACAGTAGGTATACAGATATAATAGCTGTTTAAACAGTACCATTTTTTAGTTATTACACATGAAAATAGGCAAAAGGTTGAAGCTAATGTTAGCGACTTATTCGCAAAGAATACTTGTGTAAGTAAATTTCATAACATTTCCACTAATGCATATACAACCTTTATTGTTACAGGAAGAAGATCTCGTTAGGTGTAATACCATTAAAGTTCTAATAAGATGAGTCACCCACACAAATTAAGAAAAACTGTGTTATACTTAAAACTGTAATTCTTTATAGTAACGAGTTGCTCTAAAAATACTCTACAGCAATACTACAGCAATTGTTTATATGGCGAGAGCTTCGTCGTAAAGGAATACAAGTAAAAGAAAGTCACCAGGATTTTGATTATATAAATTATATAAATTTTCTAACAACCCGTTACCCAAAAATGGTGTTCCCTCTCGCCGAAGAAACCAGAAAGAAAAAGTTACATGATTCTTGTTAACTAATGAGAAAATTCGACATTATCGCATTTTTGAATTTACAAGGTAAATTGAATTTGTATCTCATAATTGCAGCCACGTAAGTTGTGTTGCCTAACGACAGGCATAACAATCTCAACTCGTACTAAAGTTCCGATGCTAAAGTAATACGTTACAATTATTATAGTGAAACAAAAATGATACTCAACAAATCATTACATTCCAAATAATTTTATTAGAATATTGTCAGCGACGTTTGAAAACTTCCGTAAACTAATTAATGTCGACAAAAATTTATTAAACATCAAGTAAAAAATAATTTTTACAAGTTGGTATTAAATAATAATTTGTTTATTAATTAAATTATACGTTTTCGTATCATACAACACGCAAGTAACCTGAAATCTTTCGAAAACATCTATATGCTTCGTTAGTCACAAAAATAAACAAGCTGAAACATAAAGTTGGAAAATACCATAACATTATGAATGTGTAAATTTTGACATTGAAGTCGAAAAAAATTAATTATTTATTCTAAGTAATAAGGGACTTTAAACAAAATAAATAAATGTTAATGTCACTAATGG
This sequence comes from Vesta saturnalis, assembly GCA_036346205.1. Taxonomy (NCBI): domain Eukaryota; kingdom Metazoa; phylum Arthropoda; class Insecta; order Coleoptera; family Lampyridae; genus Vesta; species Vesta saturnalis. The sequence goes on along the minus strand of JARFJB010002176.1, from coordinate 4,768,667 downwards.
TTTCTCCTTTACAGCTATTATAAATATCTGGTGTGGAACACCACACGGCCTTCCAACCTACAAAATGGAAATTAAAAGAAATGGAATAACTTGAATAACATTTTTTTAGAATAATTATGCAACCTCTTTTATAATAAGTTATTTACGGAAATATGCAAAATTGTGAAAACAAGAACAATAATCTATGTCAAACAGGTGTTTAAAACCTCATGTCTAACTTATAAAATTACAAGAAATGAAATGATTTGAATTATAATTTTTTTAGGATAACTAAGCAACCTCTTCTTTATCCGTTCATAACGAAAACAGACAAGATTGTAAAACATAAAGATAATCTGTCAGAATGACAATTAAAACATATCAGATAGATATTAATATATACATGTTAACTTAAAAAAAAACAAAAGCCGCCCGTTTCTATAAGATATCAATAATGCAGTATAACCATTTTCATTCATATTTAATAAATATTTGGACTTACCTTGAGTTATATTAAAAAACTTTAAAAGGAAAAGTTATGTAAAATTAAATTTTCTTTAAAAAATACGCCTATACTTTTCTTATAAAATGAAACACTTTAATTTTACGTTAGGAAGCTTATTGCCGCTAAATTACGCGTCATAATTAATCGACATGTTTAAGGTTTATGCCTGGGCATTTCTATATCTTTGAATTATGCAGCTTTTTTTAAAATACTTGATAAAAACCAAAAGCTGCGCCTAATAAACCCCCTCATCTCCGTCGACAGATTTCTCCCAAAATCTAATCAGTTCTAAGCCAAATGAAAACAAGCTTAAATACAAAATTTTAAGTACGTAGGTATTTTAGATCTGGAGTTATCGTGGATACTAACATACTTCCATATACTCACACGCACGCACGTATTCACACGCACACGCAGCCCCCCCACCCCACACATGGACACACACACACACACACACACACACATGCACACAGACACAAAGGCACACAGACACACAGACAAACAGACACACATACACACGTACCCACGTACACGCGTACGCACGTTTCAGCGCGGTTTGCTATTATTTGAACGGTGTTATTTATTGCATCGCTTTAACATTGTATATTAAAAAAAACAAATCAGAAATCTGTAACATTTATTCGGGTTTTTCTCTAATAGCAGTTAAACATGCTTCAGCACACTTTGCTACTGCGTAAACGGTGTTATGCAACGTATGTGGTGTTATTTGTTGTGTGGCTTTGAACACACGATTTTCTAGTTAAAGTGTTGCAACAAATAACACGGCAGACCTCACGTGTTGCATGTCAAGCAATAAGAAGAAGCATTGAAGCATCTTTAGTTGCTCACGGAAGACAATTCGAACAAATGTTATAGCATGTTCTAATTTGTCTAACATTATAGAAACGTTTACGTTTTATTTTTCAGTTTTTAAATTGCTGTTGGTAACTCAGAAAGTATTGGCCACATTAAAATATAATAAATAAAATCATTTTAGTTTTAGTCAATTTTTATATAATCATTTTTTTTATTATTACTATTGCTTTAAATATTAATATTGCAAGTGTACATACTCGGTATTGTTAATACTAATAAAAGAAGCATTAATTTAAAAGGACAACAGAAGGGTAATGCTCAAATAAATTATTAAGATTAAAATCGTTTGCTCTTGGAAACCTACAGTGTTGTTTAGGCCACCATTTTTCCTTAAGGTGTTGTGCGATTGTTATTATATCACCTAAAAAGAAAACTGAGTTGTGATTTATTACTAAGCATGTCTAAACTTACCAGAAGAGTGAGTAGAATACTTTTTTGTACTGAACGTAAATGGTTCTTCAACCTCTGCAAAAATTTTCTTAATAATCGTTGTTTCGTTAAATGCCACATTATTAATTAACGATGTATTCATGCTAGTTATAAATAACGACCATCGTTGATAATAGTAATCTGAAACCATACCAGACCACTGTTTGCAGGCATAATCATTAATTTCGCCTTTAGGGCCCCATAGAGTAACCTGATTTCTTGCATTGTATTCATACAGTTTTTCTTCCTAATGAAGATTTTTTAAGACATTAAAATATCATTTAATATTAAGTTAGCAATAGATTCTAGCAGTAACCAATCAGCGAACGTCGACCAGATCAGTGCTAAATTCAATGTGCTTAGGGTGTCGATGCAAACTAATGGAGGTTTTTGTCGTTTTCGAGTTTTCTACCATATCTTACCTTACGATTGTCTTCAAAAACCGAAGTGATCGTGTTCTAGAGTTAAGCATCACTGCGGTAATCACAGAACACTCACGCGGTAATTGTGGGGGGAGGAGTGAAGTAAAATGAGAAATGTTGTATGCCAGTTAGATCACGTTTTTGCAAAATTGATAAATAATCTTGAATGTTGTATTAGTGTTTGTTTAAGATAATATTATATTATGCAAAGAGGAAAATACGGAGCATGTTAGCGGACGCGTCAATGCAAAGCAAGTCCGTTAATGTGACTTATTTCAAGACTACATATACTATCTTATCGTACACCCAGTGTTTGTTTAAGAAACATTTATAGAAAGAAAAAATTGCGTAGTTATTATGGCGACATTGAAAAACGCCAGTCGCGGTCACATAATGGATTTATTAATGCTTCTCATTTTGTTTAATTTTAACGAACTGATATTAGTATAACAACCAATCACTTATAGTATACGATACACATAATGAAATAGTCTGTGGGGGCCCCTGCCTTTCTTGCACAACGAAGTATAGGAACTCAGAGTATTACCCCAACAAATGTGGGCCAACGGGGAATGTGCATAAATGAGTGTACCGATTAAACTAGAAATGAGAGGTGAACCGTAAGTTAGTAAAAGATGCCAATGAAGAGTTTTCAAACCTGTTTATATTAATTTCCGCCAAGGTTGATTGAAACACTCAAAGTAATAACTTTTGGGTTGCGCTCTACCCTTCTAACCTTATGGCCCTTGCTAGACTGGTATTTTGGTTCATAGACACGAAAAATACTTGCACTTACACCAAGTATTCCTACAGTTACGACAATTAAATTTCAAAACCACATACCGTAAAATGATCACTAACTACCTCGCTGCCACCTCGTTTCTCTTTTCTATGACACTAGACTCAGTACCTTAACTTTGGAACTATTTGGAGTACCGTAGGAATAGAAATAAATATTGCATTCGAACTTTAAGGTATACCAATGAACGGCATCATTAGATTGTGCTTAACAGCCTCTTTTTCTTCGTTCATTGACGATTCGCAAGAAAATAAGTAAGGACCTATTATTACTCTTATCCTTTGTACCGATTAGAGCCTGCCTCTATTGCTATGAAAGGCAAGACTTCGACTTTCTCTCTCTAACGTTGGCACTGTATGAAAAGCTCGGTGAACCTCATCCCTGGTCTATGGACTTCAGAGGTGGCCATATAACTCGCACTTTCTAGCATTGACTAGAAAACTCTAAGTAGAAATGTCTGCTTGTGTGTATGGAACAAAAACGTCTCCACCCAAACGGTTTAATAAAAGACAACCCGAACTGTGTACATATTATTAAGGATACGGAAATGTAAAAGTAAGTACATATATACGATATGCATATATAAATTAAACGCATAAACTAAAATATCTGGTGTGCAACAACACACGAACTTCCAACCCATAAACTGGAAATTAAAAGGAATGAAATGAATTTTTTAAGAATAATTATGCAACCATTATTGTAATACGTTCATAAGGAAAACAGGCAACATTGCAGAAATAACGACAATAATCAATGTCAGATGGACGTTTAAACGTTCATGTCAGATAGAGGTTAAGACATATAAATGCTAAAATTAAAAAAAGGTCTAAAGCCTCTCGCTTCAATAAACTTTTAGTAATTATTTAAGCTGCAATCAAAAGTTAAACAAAAAAAAAGCCATTAAGAAATCTTTGCAACTTACAGGTTTAGCGCATTTTGGATACAATTTAAATAATTTTTAAAAATTTGACGCGCAAGCGCAAATTATCTGGCTATAATTTTACCAACACCTAATTGTATAAAATAATTGAAATTCTCTTTGGCAAAAATTTGTCAATTATTTAAACATTCGACTTTTTCATAATATCACACATGTATTTTAAATATTATTTTATTTTACGCATTTTACACTCAAAGCATTACTTTCGATAGGGCAAAAATATGCCTATAATTAAATAAATGAACAGTCGTATTAGTTTTTGTTATGAACGAATAAGTTCAAAGGTAAATATGTAATTAAAAATTATTATTAATTTTATTAAATACATAAATAAAAAGTTTACCTCGAGTAGGATTTGATCCTTCGACCTGTACTTTGCTAGAGTACCGCGCTAACCAACTGCGTCATCAAGGTTCAAGCCCCAATCGATGCAAACTTTGTTTTTATGTATGTAGAACTGATGTAAATTCTAATTATAATGAGATTACAATCAAATTACTTATATTAATGGAATGTGACCCTGCAATATCGCAAGGATTCACACATTCCAAAGCAACTTGACTAATATTAAATTATTATTAGTTTTTGTTATGAACGAATAAGTTCAAAGGTAAATCTGTAATTAAAAATTATTATTAATTTTATTAAATACATAAATAAAAAGTTTACCTCGAGTAGGATTTGAACCTACGACCTGTACTTTGCTAGAGTACCGCGCTAACCAACTGCGCGTCAAGGTTCAAGCCCCAATCGATGCAAACTTTGTCTTTATGTATGTAGAACTGATGTGAATTCTAATTATAATGAGATTACAATCAAATTACTTATATTAATGGAATGTGACCCTGCAATATCGCAAGGATTCACACATTCCAAAGCAACTTGACTAATATTAAATTATTATTAGTTTTGTTATGAACGAATAAGTTCAAAGGTAAATATGTAATTATTATAATTTTATTAAATACATAAATAAAGTTTACAGTAGATTTGAACTCGACTTGTTAGTACCGCGCCAACCAACTGAACCTTGATGGCGCAGTTGGTTAGCGCGGTACTCTAGCAAAGTACAGGTCGTAGGTTCAAATCCTACTCGAGGTAAACTTTTTATTTATGTATTTAATAAAATTAATAATAATTTTTAATTAAATGAACAGTTGTATAAAATATCGTCATTATCTTCTATTCCATTATCATAGTATACCATACTATTATGTAACCGCTGTCGTAATACGTTCATAATAGAAACTGGCAACATTGTAAAAAGAATAATAATTAATACAGTTTAAGACATTTTAAATCTTATTGTTTAATTTTGAACGCTGATTTGGCTTTGTATTACAAAACTTTATAAAGAAACGTTATATAAAATTGAATTATCAGATTTTTTAATAAGCTGATGGTTATTCAGATAATGACAAAATTATCCCTCATATTAAAAAATTGCATAGAACATAATTAATTCGTAGTTTTAAAATCTATATGTTGCATACTTATATCTTTGCAGCTGATTCAAAAATATTTGATAAAAAACAAAAACTACTTGTAATAAACCCCTCCTCTGCCGCTGAAGTTCTCCCAAATTCTAATCAACTCTAGGAAAAAGAAAGAAAGCTTAAATACAAAATTATATGTACGTACGTGTTGCATCGTAGATACCAACATACGCTCACCCGGGCATAGACGCACGCACGCATGCACCCCCCACACACACACACATACACACGCACACAAACACACACGCACACGCACACGCACACGCACACGTACACGCACACGCACACACACGCACACGCGCGCACACACACAAACACACAAAACTGTCAAACTTAGAATGAAGTAATAAATCGATTTAGTGGTAGATATAGGTAATGGTTCACAAAAAAGAATGAGTTAATAACAAACACCATATAAAATATAGGATGGTCCCTGTATACAAATTAATCAATAACTACAAAAATAATTTTTTGCATGAATGTACATCATAATAAGAAATCCTGAATGCTAAAAGTATTTTTTTTTATTAATTGTCTTGGGCTGTACAGGGCATAGAAATAATAACTTTTTTTATCTAAAAGTGGTAATAACTTTTAAAATACCCAGTATAACATATCAAAACCTTATATTGGCGTGGGTAATGTAAATGCAATTTAAATTAATAATAATATACAGGGCGTCCATTTAAAAAACAACTTTGGTTGTTCACGGTGTCATAAAGCACCCTATATATTCTTTATTAATTTTAAAATGCGAAGCTCATAGCTGGATACAATTTTGTTATAAACAATTTTTTGATATCTAATCTACAAACGGAGATATGGGACTTCTACACACTAATGGGACACCCTGTATGAATATGTAGGTTAAAAAACTGTTCCTACCAATAGATAGAATTAGAAGTTACACATATACTGCAGTGGATCTTTTAGAAATTTTAACCCCCGAAAGAGTTACAGTTGGTGTTAAATTTAGATCAAACTAAGGTGTACTACAGGCAATGGCGGTGCAGTCTATTATGGCGGTGGCTTTAACTATTTAACTGTCACGCACACACGCACGAACGCACACACGCACACACATACACGCACACACGCATACACGCACACGCGCACACGCACACACGCACACACGCACACACGCACACACGCACACATGCACACACTCACACATAGACATCAGGACCTATCTTGGCGAAACCGGCAAACTTTGTAAAATGAAGTAGTATGTCGACTTAGTGATAGTACAAACCATATCAATTGCATATCCTTGTACACCTACATATGCATAGATAGGTTAGAAAATAAAGAAAACTGTTCCTACCAATAGATAGAACTATAAATTACACGCATACTGTAGTGGCTCGTTTAGAAGTTTGTACCTGCGAACGTCGAGTTGATTACGGCGATTTTCTCCTGCCAAATATGAGTTATTGTAATCCATGAGTGTTACATTGAGATAAAACTGTTGTGTGCCACAGGCAATGGCGGTGCAGTCTACGTGGTGGTGGCTTTAACCGCTTAACTGTCTAACTTGGAATCACCTTCCACGGTTCTAACAAGATTGGCAGACTAATGGCTCAGTCAATACTGGTGTAGTTCACAATGACTAGGGCTTTAGTCCATTTCCTTGGAATCAACTCCCATGCTACTACTAAAATCGCTTGGACATCTATTAAGGTTGCGAAATTGTTGAGGGTAAAGTAGCCGGTTATGTTTTTCCCCTTTTTACGTCACTTAGCGAGGTAATAGTTGTCTTAATGGCGGACAGTGACATCGAATTCTGCTTATGTATCACCATATGTAGATTCAGATTTTAACTCGAACAAAGCAGGACTGTATATATCCGTCTGTCACTACTTCTGCAGCGTTCTATCTAATAGTCACAAATCTCAGTTTAGCAAAGGATCTTTCTAGACTTTGCAAGTGTGTATTGTTTTCCCCCAGTATATTACTATGATCAAAAATTTTCGGGAATTTGTATTTGTGTTTGTAATCTCAGATTAGTAGACCTTTCCTCCACACTTCAGTCAAACGTGGGCACCATCTGTATCACTAGCAGTTGTTTTGAGTCTGTTTATATCAATCCAGTTTGTGCACTTCGTCGTATTTCAAAATGGAACGGAATATTGAACAAAGAGTTTTTTCGAAGTTTTGTGTTTCCAACGAAATTTCTGGTACCGGTGCATTGAAAATATTACAAAAAGGCTACCGAGACTCTGGTCTCTCGAAAACACGAGAATACTAGTGATATTCATCATGCAAGTCTCAGAGGGACAGCTGATAAGCTCAACATCGCACAGCACATTGTGATGGATATTTTGACCATAAAACGCGCTGCAGCACGACTTGTGCCAAAAGATCTAAATTTCGTTCTAAAACAGTTCCAAAAGGCAATGGCCTAGGAGATGATTGCAGAGGTAACAAACGATCGTACCATGGTGAAACGCATAATTACTGGTGACAAAACGTGGGTTTACGAATATGATATTGAAACTAGCCAACAATCATCCGAGTGGCGCTATGAAAATGAACCAAAATCGAGAAAAGCGCGTAAAAGTCGATCAAAAATCAATGTTATACACTCAGTTTTCTTTCATACCGTGATGAAATGCATAATTACTGGTGACAAAACATGGGTTTACTAATATGTTATCGAAACTAGCCAACAATCATACGAGTGGCGCTGTGAAAATGAAACAGTCAATAATCAGGCGTTTGATAGATGTTGTGCGTGGACCAGGGTTGTGAAAAACAACAAAACACGCATTGTGGCCGGCTATTTGACCGTACACGCAGTAAATATCATTTAACAAGAGTCGTATTCTCCGGATATGGCACCCTGTGACCGTTTCCTGTTCTCAAAGCTTAAATTACCGCTTTTTAGAAATAGATTTTTGAACACAGATGAAATGAAAAAAAATACAACGAAGGAATTGAAAGCCATTCCTTCATAGGACTATGAAAAGTGAGTGGATGAATGAGTTAAGCGTTGGCATATGTGCATCGCTTCAGACGAATGCAATTTTGAAGACGATAACACAAATGTACCCGAAAATTAACCAAAAAAATACTGTTTTATTTACCATGAGTATCTTCGGAACTTAAAGTGATTGGTGTGTGTTTTAGCAAGCGTAAATTCAAAGAAAACAAATATTAACCTGGGTTTTGAAATATAACTGAGGAACTATACGTTATATGGAGAACAAGACAATCAGCCGTGGAATTGTAAGTCAACGCTATAGACGTCTAGGGATGCAGTAAATGTATAAAATACATCAACAAGTGGAATAGATTGTCTACTTCTATAGCAAGTGAATACTATGTATTTGGCATTCCGGTTTTAAATTGTAGTTATATCAGTTCTGCGTATATGATGTTTTTTCTGAGGAAGCCAGAATAAAAATGTAATCCTTAAAAAGGTTCTTCTAAAAGATCTTAGAACACCAATTACGTATTAAAAGATTTTTTTTATATACCATACCTTAAAAAATTATATAAAAAGATTTATAGCCGAAAAAGAATTGAAATGACAGTGATAGCACTGCAAGAAAAAAGTTTAAATACATAACTAGTCAAACACTTACCAGTACTTACTCAAGTAGGCAGGGTTTAAATTTAAAAAAAGACAGGTAATTCAACACCAAATAAAGGTGATGTACCCGTTATCCTGCATGAAATTACTATATAAAATCTGTTGATAGTAATTATTATTAAACAATTAATTACGCACTTGTCCTGTGTGCAACCTTAGCGCAGGGCCACATGCAATAGTCCACACAGTGACTATCACCATGTAAGTTAATACAATATTCCGTTTTTAACAAATTATATACATATTAAGTTTCTTTCGAATGGAAATTGTAGCTTAGTTGGTAGAGCACTCGTCTGGTCAATGAAAGGACATGGGTTCGAATTCCAAAATTATTGATATGTTAGTTAAATGTATTACAATCATTCTACTACAAAAAAATGTGTTTTAAAAGTATAAACGTTATTAAACTTACATTAATATAAAAGTGTCCGCATTCGATGCTTCTAATACACAATTAATCCTGCTGATTTTAGTTCAATAAACAAGAATCTATGTTCTTTCAAAAGCAAATGTAACAACACCGATCATAACAGTCGTAGTAACAGCTGCACACTGCTCTCAAAATGCCAGCACGCTCTTTCGTGCCTATGGTACTACACTGTATATATATATATATATATATATATATATATATATATATATATATATATATATATACGTGTATCTTTAGAGGCATATAAGAGTATTTGTACCCTAAAATGTTTTTAAATATATCTTTCAAACTGGCACAATGTTATTTTTAATGAACCGTATAATGTCGTCATTAGTAATATTTGATAATTTAAAGTATTGTTTTTAAATGAAAAATGAATTGAACGTACATTTCCACCCTATAATATCTAATGATTTAAGTTGCCGGTATGTAACTTAACTTAACTTAACCTTCTCGCCATTCCCTTGCGGGAATGCAAAACAATTCCTGCTTTCTATTTATTTTTCATTCACAATCTTTTCCCATGCTTTCTTATCTCCGCATACCTCACTAGCTTCCGCAAGATTCATACATTATCTTTGACATGCCCTTTTATTTTTAAAACTCCTTATCTTTCTTTCCTTTACCATACATTCTACTACATTCAGCCAAGTTTTACGCGGCCTAACAGGCCCGGCATTTCCTCTAACCCCACTCACATATATTTGCTTCGTTAATCTTGCGTAGTTCACTCTCAATGTTTGTATTGAGTAAAACCATCAAACACTAGCAGTACAGGTTAGGGTGAGTAAATACATTTGCGTTGTAAGGTAGAGTAGTTTGCTAAATGAATTTTCGTACATAAAATTTGTATGCATATAAATGAAATATTATTATAGAAATAATGAAGGTCACCTAACGTATATATATAAAATTATGAAGATTTTAAATTCGATGATGCTAAATGACATTATGGAGTACAGATGTTCTTATGTAAACTGTCAAAGACGTAGTTATGCCTTAGGACACCCTTAAGTAATGAGTTTGCAATTTTAAAATAGTCCATCGATGATCGAGATCCAAAGTTAGCACGATAGCATGAAAATATTTGTTAAGGTACATGGTAAACTCGGCGGGTTGAAATTAGCTTTGGTTTACATTGAAAAGCAGCGTCCTTAGGAAGTTTAATAGTAAAAGAAGACATGTTCTTATTGGTGACTCATATTTACGCAGAACGTAATACCTAGAAAGGTTTAGTATTGGTAAATTTCAAGGAACGACGGTATAGCGGCATTACATTTCATGACGTCAATCCGAAGTGATGAAAGGAAAACTGGGTCTGATGGTTTAGAAATCAATGGATGAACGCGAATCAAGCTAGCTGTAGTAAACGGTCAAAATCAAATTACATTCCGGTCAAGGTTATTTTGACTCCAACCGCTATCATAAATTTTGTGTGGATTTTGCTTTCAAGTTACATAAACCTGTGGGGTATCAATGAATTAAACATTACGTGCAATTCAAAAAGTGACCGCAACTGTAAAAGAAACTTGTGTAACGTAAAATGTATCTAAGAGGTTCATTATATCGCGTATAATAAAGAAAAGGGAGTTTAAACTATTTATCAAGCTCTAGTGTAAAAAAACCAGATATGTACGAAGTAAATTAAATAAATAGTATTGGAAACATTGTGCGTAATAAACTATTATAAGTAAAATCTTGTGGGCACTTGAATCGGCAATATGGACGTTATTTAGCGACGTCGGGACAATTACGACGTCTAATTATCCCAGTTAAAAACCACTCACACGATCTGCGAGCTTCTGTTCTCACGTGTATTTCTGTTAACTACCTGGACAGTTAAAAATGGTGTTCTTATGCTCAAAGCAATTAGATTTAAGGAGAGTAAGAATTTGAATTTTGAATTATTGCTCATGTCGCCGTTAGATATCAAGACGCATTTATTTTTTCAGTTTGTTTAAGCAAACATATTTATATGTTAGTGAGGAGATTGATATTAATCCGCTATTTTTTTCATTGTCATTAATGACATAGTCATTTCAGAAGATATGAGACATTAAAGTCACCATTGGTGGCACCGGTGTAATTGATTCCTTGTCATGTTTTTCTTTATAACAGAATTACCTAGTTAACGTAATTTATTCCACCTAAATAGTAATTAAATATTTACAGTTAGATTATTTGCTGTTTTAGTTAGTAAAGTAATTGTGAATGAAGGATTGAAGTTTAAAGATTGAATTTACACATATTTGAATATTGGAACACTCCAGAGAAACCTTTAAAACGAGTTCTTAGTTAAATTTACTTACATTGAATTGTTTTACAATTAATTGGCCGTAGAAATAAATACCTAACTTGATTTAATTATTTATTAATGAGTATATGAAACTTAAAAATTGTTTGATAAGTATTCAGTAAATTAAATTCAGTTTTCAATTAACAGAACTTTATTAAACTATTTAACGCCTTAAAACAACTTCTAGATATTATCTCATTAAAACTTGTATTCGTTTTGAACAAATGAAAACGAAGCTTATTTCGTACTTCTTAATTAATGAATTATAAACAAAATTTATCAGATTAAAAATCAGTTTAAATATTTTCAGTACACATTTGGGATTAATTCAATCTTGTGTGGTTTCTTTTAATTGTTTATGCAGCAACAACGAAAGTGTACGGAGTGAATAAGAAAAGTTTTGTTAATGATGTTTCATAAAGTATTTATTGTAAATTAGGTAACGCTGATATTATTTTTGATGAACCATTACATTTTTCCAAATTTAATTAATGTACTATTTCTAACTTAATTAAATTGAAAGATCGCATTTAAGCAAACTTAAAAGTACTGTTGAGATTCGAATACTTTAATCATAAAGAAAGTGAAAGTGTACGCTCTTTGTCAAATGCTATTAAGTCATGCAAACATCAGCTAGCGTTGACAATAGTTTTAAGTTTTTAAGTTTTCAAAAGTGTTGTGTATTTGTTATTTCGATATTAATTAAACTTATAAAGTATATTAACAAATTTTCCTGAACTTTATACATTTAAAAGGGATTTAGGAATTTATGTTTGAACCATTTGGGGGTTGATTTCGGTAATCAATCAATATTTCGTAACACTTTACTAACAAATTTTAACCGCCACTGACTTTTACTACCGCCTTAATTTTAATTACCTTCCAACCTACAAATACAGGTATAGAAGGTTATGCAATGGACTTTTTTTCAGCATCGTTAAATCGACTTATCTCATTTTAGAACTTTTTGCCAAGTTTCGCCAAGTGTGTGAGTGTGTGTGAGTGTGTGAGTGTGTGAGTGTGTGAGTGTGTGAGTGTGTGAGTGTGTGAGTGTGTGAGTGTGAGTGTGTGAGTGTGTGAGTGTGTGAGTGTGAGTGTGAGTGTGTGTGTGGTGTGAGTGTGTGAGTGTGTGAGTGTGTGAGTGTGTGAGTGTGTGAGTGTTGAGTGTGTGAGTGTGTGAGTGTGTGAGTGTGTGAGTGTGTGTGTGAGTGAGCGAGTGTGCGTGTGTGGTGTGTGTGTGTGTGTGTGTGTGTGTGTGTGTGTGAGTGTGTGAGTGTGTGAGTGTGTGAGTGTGTGAGTGTGTGAGTGTGAGTGAGTGTGTGTGTGTGTGTGTGTGTGTGTGTGTGTGAGTGTGCGTATGCGTATGAGTGTGCGTGTTTGTGCGTGTGTATGGATGTATGTTAGTATTCACGATAACTCCAGAACGTACTTAAAATTTTGTTTTTAAGCTTGTTTTCGTAGGGCTTAGAGCTGATTGGATTTTGGGATATATCCAACGGCGGAGAGGGGGGGTTTATTAGGGGCAGTTTTGGTTTTTATCAAATATTTCTAAACTGCATATTTCAGAGATATAAAAAATACTTAGATATAGATCTGAAACATATCGATTAATCATTTTCTATGCACTTTTTGATATGACGAGTAATTTAGCGGCAAAAAAATTCCTAAGGTAGAATTTAAGTGTTAGTTTAATTTTTTTCATTATCTGAATGACGATTAATTTTATAAGAAAAAGTGTAGACGTATTTTTTAAAGAAAATTTAATTTTACATTCTTTATAAATTTTTTTAATATAACGCAAGGTAAGTCACAAAATTAATTAGATATGGATGAAAATGGTTACACTGTATTATTGATGTATTATAGAAGCGGGCAGCTTTGGAAGTTATTTAAGTTAACATGTATATATTAATATCTATCTGACATGAAGTTTTAAACGTCATTCTGACAGATTTTTTGTTTTTACAATGTTGCCTGTTTTCGTTATGAACGTATAGAAATAGAGGTTGCATTGTTGCTCTAAAAAAATTAATTAATCTTCTGTTAAAAAATTAAAAGATGAAATTAGATAACGAAGAGCGGGGCAAATCAGAAAACACATAGAAAATTATTAGGTAGGAATTTATGCATTAAAAGAGTTATTTTCAATGATTGTGCTACTCTATTAGTCCCTCGGTCTTAATGAAGTAGAATTTTTCGTTTTATAGAGAAAAAAAAAACAATGAATAGCGACAAATAGTAACATAAAAAATGTAATTATGAAATTAGTTACTGGTAAAGTGTATCGCTACCTTACACCTACCTCAATGTTTGAAGCCATACTTTTAGCTGCTTCTAACCAATTACCTAATAAAAACGCATTACTACTGCGTAATGTTTTTTCCAAATCATTGAAGAGATCCAAAAATGATGAAGAAACTTTCCTGCAAAAAAGCACGGTTTTATATTACACCACACTTGATAATGATACACTTAACTGAAATTCGGTAACATTTCGTGCTCTAAAGTGTTGTTTCACTTTTTTATAATAGTTGTCAACAAAAACTTGTAAAACTTGACGCGTAAGATCAGTCAGATCATGTCTATAAGCTTCACTTTGATTTAAATCATCTGCGGATTCCAGTAAAAACTTCCAAGCTTGTAACAAATCGCAAGCGTCATACCAAATCTGAAATTGCAACTTAGTACTATGATGTTACTGTAAAGTGCCGAACCCAAGGTATAATTCGTGTGCTAGGTCTGCGAGTCACTACATATTTTCCTCTCATCGGAACGATCAATGTAAAGTTGTATACAGAATTCTGCAATAAAGGAATTGGCTGATTAGCACGGTTTAACCTTAAGCGTTACTCACTTTCAGTATTTGCCATGACTTAATTGCCATATAATTTTTTTTACCATATCTCCTTGTTACGTAGTTAGAAAACCATGTGGTTAAATCAGTTGAGTCAGATCGCCAGCTAGCTTCGCCCATAAAGTCGTAAAGAATATAATTTTGATTAATACCTTCAGGTGTAATTCCCGTTCCTACCATTGTGCTGTTTACTTGGCGTCTTGCGTTTATTACTTCCTAAAGGTATGCTATTAATATTCAGTGTTAAATATTAATTCTATAATTACTGTATTAATAGTGTTGATTGATCCAAACATTCCCAATGTTCCTCCAAAATTATGCAACATGCACCAGATATAAGGCTGTCCGTAATATGATTCAAATCGGTTGTATTGTGGATGTTGTTCAGATTGCAAATCTAACAATATCATTTTTCCCTAAGCATAAAAATTTAATATTTACAAAATATTTATTTAGGCTCTTAGCGTGTGCGAATTTACTAATTATACAAACCTGCGGCACTGACGTCAGTAAAGCTTTAACCCTTTCGGGCGTCCAGAAAACAATTTCATGTATAAAAAGCCAACTTTGCATTACCCTAAAAAGTACAACTCATTATTTGATTAAGCAGCCTTGGTCAGGTTTACCAAACTGCCTGTGGGTCAACTGTGCTCATACCTGCATAAACTGATTGGCCTATATCGTGTAAATAACTTGCACTGCCATTATCAGGTAACATTTCATTAAAAGTATCACAGCTATACATATGATCAGTACCAAATTCATTAATTAACTAAAAAAAAGTGTGGTAAAGCTGCTAAAATTGTGTTTTTTCTTACTTCCTCCATAAACACATTTCCAATAAATTTAAATAACGGGTCAGTTGGATCAAGTAAATAGGGACAGCAATAAGTATCATTAAATTTGTTCCATATTTGAGTTTTAGTCAATTTTGCTTCTGGATATATTCTGAAAAATATTTTCGATGTGGGTGTTGCGGGGCTACAATTCGTCCAGTTTAAGTGAGTGTTACCTTTCAATTGCTCTGGGTACGTGTCCAGCAAATGCAGGCAGAACGGATACAATACCAAAATTTCTCATTCTATCCAAAATTTGGTGTTGCAATTTCAGAGTTTGTTTATGCCACGTATCAGAAAGAGGCCCTCCCCAGCCTCGAATATTCCCCATTCTTCCCCTACAATAAATAACTCAAGAGAATTTTGATCGCATTCAAATACTAACCAGGCAAGAAAGGCAGGTCCTGGAAAATGTGCATTAATATCGGCTTCTGTCAAGCTTAATTTTGAATAAACCCTTTTCCAAATTGCCTCAACTCCTGTTAACGTTAATACAAGGTTATAGGAATTTAGTGCCATCCAATCAATATGTTTTTCCCAATCTTTCCATTGCCACCAAGAGAAGCTGTAGCTTGAAGTGCACACATTTTGATAATACCGAAATCTACAACACAAAATTTTTTATCAATCTATTAAGAAAGAGCACAAAATTTACCTGTCTTGGGCGTAAACTGTGATGTTGACGCTTGGTAAGTCTGAAGGGAGATTTAAATTTGAAGCTTCCCATGAAATGTGACAGTTGCAGTAATACTTGAGATAATGATGTAAACCTGTAGCTGCACTGACTCCACTCGAGCCAGTTATCTGCACAATTCCACTATCCAATTTTTGTATCTAAAAATCCAGAGTTTCCCAGAGGCAAATATAGAAGTACAACTTACACTAAACACATCTTTGCCATTGGTCAGAAGAGTGCTATTAACAAATATTGCAAATTTTTGAGCATGTCCAGGAATTAATCGAGTAATAAGACGCTCGACTGTCTCTTTTTGAACATTTTCACTTGCACTTGTTTTTATATGAGAGAAAAAATCTAAAAATAGAACATTATTTACCAATTATTCACTTTATTGATCTACCATTGTAACAATCGGATGTCGGAATTAAAAAAATAATTAGTATAAACCCGTAATTTTTCATTTTACTACGCGACTATCGACACACTAGACTCGTAATAATACATTTATCATATGTTTGCCTTTTAAATAATAAACAAAATTTCCATCTCTCTCTCTTGTAGCCTCAAACACAAAAGCATATATAACGAGATGTAATTGAAATTTTAACAATGCATGTAACTCTATTCTAATGTAATTATTAACTACAATTGTTTACTTGCGTATACCGAGTATCCATAACACTTCTTTATTGTGTTCTTAAGTCAAACAGAAACAAATAATTACCATTTGAAGATAAGTTTCTCTAAAAATAGAAATTCTCATGATAAATAAGATAAATCAAAATAAATTATTTTTTATTTTAAATTGATTAATTAGTTTTTCATTTCAATAGACTAATATGCAGGTACTTTAACATGTACAATAAAACAAGAACGTATTGAAAGTTTTTAGGAAATGGTAGCTATAATCATGTTTTTTTGCTTTATTAAGATATACGCCCCATATGCGTAAAGTGTTAATTATGTAAGCAATTACTTAATTAGGAAAATAATTAACAATAGTTTCCTTCAAGTTATGTGGTAGGGATATTAGTTAAATATTACAATTTTTTAATCTTGTTCTTCGATGTCTTGTTCCATAATATATTGGCTATCAGTAACAAGAAATTTTCAGATATAATACGATAAGTACTCAAAGTTATGTCGACAATTTTCGTGGTGGTGCCACGAATGCTTGATGCACATATTTCCAAGTGTATCAAGCATGCGTGATAAACCACCACAAACATTTTCTACAGAACTTTGCGTACGTATAGTATTCGGAGGACTATTGTACGCACACACCCATTTATTATTATTAAAAAATATCACAAATTTTCAAATTGCGAAGCAGATAAATCTTACAATTAATTAATAATTGTCACTGGAAGGACTAGTCCAATATTCGCTGCAATTTGGTACTACAGTCTGTCCAAACCTCCAAGTGCAGTACGGGCTCTTATGGACTGCATGCCTCTTTACTAATAACGCTATCCTTTTCTTTCATGGCAATGTTATCAAACGTGAAATGTCATTTAGGAACACACAACGTCTTTAAACTTTCATATTATTGTTCGTTTGCACTACGTTATTTTTCAAACTAACCAACTCCATTTATTAAAAATCGTTCCTTTCAGAACGCTAATATATATATATATATATATATATATATATATATATATATATATAAGAGGATTTGATACATTTTCAACAGTTTCAACAAGCTATATCTAAACATTATTGTCGTAATTAAGGTATTCGTTATAGTTACAGAAAGTTTCTTTATTCGGTACTCCTTAATGGTTAATTGGAATGTGGCTATAATGTGATTTTTGTTTTCAAGTCAATTCTTACGTCAAGACCACATCTCGTGTGAAGTTTGTAATGATCCTAAAATTCATCACCTTTTAATTATCCAATCCTAGTACAGAAATTCCTATCAAAACCTTTTTCTTATTTATTTCCTTAAACTGAATGTAGTATTGTTTATAAATCCTATCAGTTTCCCACTACTTTTCACTCTCCTAGTAAATCCCCTATAAATATCCGCGCTCACCTTCACTCATTCTATTCTATTTCAATTCGAATTTGATTCAACTTGATATAGAAATCCTAACCAGTAAATATCAAATTACATGCCTGCTTATTATAATCTGCCCGTCATTAATTCCATTCTAATCTGCCTGACATATTTCCTGATCTCTCGATATCCTAGTGCCAGTTCAAAATAATTCTCCAGAAACGTAGTAGCTATTTACACTTTCTGGGTGTTTGTACCACGAGGAGTACTAAGTGGTTACCCAGTAACGTGGTTCTACTGCTGGTGGCCGCGGCCCCAAGAAGTAAGGCTACCTTACGAAGCCCCTTTCCTGTCTAACCCTAGTATCCGAGAAACAATCTCAAATCTGCCCTATCGGTGTACGTACCTCGAAGGATAGATAAAGATTGTTAATAGTATTGCTTTATTAATGGTGGTTTCGAACCCAATTATAAGATAATCCTATTCTGTGATATCCCTATAATTTTTCCTATTACCCTTGTATAAACCTGATTCCTATCTAACATCTGTTCAGTGTTACTACCACGAAGGGTGTATAGAAATCATTAGATATTCATTTAATCCAGATTCTCAATATAATACTCCTACCGTTACCAGCTTAGCATAAATCATATCCCTATAATTTTCCCTATTACCCTTGTATAAACCTGATTCCTATCTAACATCTGTTCGGTGTTACTACCACGAAGGGTGTATAGAAATCATTATATATCCATTTAATCCGGAATCTCAATATAAAACTTATACCGTCACCAGACACTTATTCGAATACCACTTACCCCTATATCCTCTCTCTGTTACACACCCTCTTGAATTCTTGTTCGAACCCCTACCACCTGGTATCGAAACCAAATTATCCACTCACATGGCCCTGTAATTTCAAGATAACACCCCAGGATAAACTTCACAAAAATTCTATTTAGTTCTAACTCCAGTACTAATTATTAAACATAATTTAGTGCACCATATTTCCATTTCACATGATTTACACTTTATATTAAAATTTCTCTAGTTAATTACCCGATTAATCATAATACACCAGAACAGTTAAATACATCACATTGTATTATACATAGTTCATTTGGTACAATTGTGTACAATCAATTTTAATAATATCCATTAAAAATTAATTCTCATTCCAAACATCCAAATTTTACAATACAACACTAACAAACAGCTGATTATAACAAGTACAAATGTTAGTGTAGGTCAAGGGTTATCCTAACCTGTTTAAGTACCGCAACTTTCCCATCAATGTCAAAATTGATTAAACCCCTCTAAGTCACATAGTAATATTTGTAATTACTCACAAATTCATTATCTCAAAGAAAAATAATAGAATCACTGTCTTGCCTGATTGAAGTTGTTATTCCTCTCTCATAAAAAACAACTCGGTCCATTTATCTTCACCCCCACCATTAACCCGACCGACAGTCATCATTGTTAATTAATTATTATTACACTTACGAAAAGAAAACCGCGGAAAATAACAGACACATGCTTAATGACATTTGTTACAGTGCGACCAGGTGCAATCAAACCCCAAGCCAGACCCCGACGTCCAACTTAAACTACCGAACTGAGTTTAATTATAGTTTAGAAACCAGAATAATTATTTGTTTTTTTAGTATTTAAAAGTATTATAAATTTGTTTTAATTCACAAATTATATTTTTAATACATTGTGTTACTTGATTCTAAATCCAGGCAACCCAACATACATTGGAGTGTTGAAAATTGCAAACTGAACCTCCCCTGTGATCCTGAGCTAGCAAACCAGGGCAATTAATAAAACAATTATCGTACACCCGTTTAGGGTGTTACAAGTTCATGTATAATCCCATTCTGTTTAATAATTATTCACCTAACTAGTTCGTATAGTTAATTTTCCCGCATGAGCACTTTATTTGCAGTACGACCGCAGGGAGTGCTTGTAACGGGAGCTTTAGAAAAATAAAAATTTCGTGCTATTTAATTAATTATACGAGATCAGATATTTATATATTATTTTTATGGATAAAGAAATAGTTATTGTTTAATTGTATTTGAATTTAATTAATATTAAGATAAGCTATATATATATATATATATATATATATATATATATATGTATATTCAATTTGAAAATATTTAAAATACGCGGCATAAATACGTTGCAGGGGAAGGGAATGACGCTGTCATAATCATGATGTGCAGTTCTTAAAACAGTCGCGTTAAGCAAATGGTCAAAAAAGGTCGCGTTAGGAAACCGAACAAGGAGGGTCGCATAAAATAAGCGATCAGAACTGATCTTGGTCGGTCGATTGATGCCGCAGCATAAATGACATTGTATGGTCACGCTGTCCTATAAAGTGTGAAAATTACAAATAAGAATTAATACGGTGATAGGGAAGAAGTAGAAAATTACCTTCCTTATTAAAATAATAAAAAATGCAAATGTCGATTTGGCGATACTAATAAGGTTGCGTAATAGTTTACAATAGCGTTTTAAGTGCGTGTTGAAAATGTTCCAAGTTGATGTTTTGATAGCGAGTGATAAGTGTACAATAAGACAATCGACCCAATTAACAGATCGGTGTATAAAGTATAATAACTAAAAAACATTGATAATGAAACTATGGCTTTCCGTAGCTCGCTTGCAGTTGGCAGCCCACGCCGTTTGTGATTAAAACTGAACAATTAAACAAAAACTGTATACTGTCAATATATCGAACAATTATTTACTAAAATCATTAACTGATGGAAGAAAATTAAAAGCGTATTTAGTTACAACAAAAGTATAAGAAAAGATAAGGACAACAATACAGAAACGGTTCCAGAATGCCGGCTAAGTGACATCATCGGAAGAGCAGTCTATCCTATTTGAGGCCCCTTTAGCGGTCAAAGGAACGCCAGCATTACATCATCAGTTTTGCAACGAAAATAAGTAAGAACCTTTTTTTAAAATTATTATTAATTTTTATTAAATACATAAATAAAAAGTTTACCTCTACGACCTGTACTTTGCTAGAGTACCGCGCTGCTAACTGCGCTATCGAAGTACAAGCCCCAATCGGTGTAAATTTTGTCTTTATGTATCTAGAAGTGATGTAAATTTTAAATATAATAAAAAAAAGAACCTTTTTTGTTTGTGTTAATAAATAAAACTTTTCTGTATTTGATTTCTCTTTTACATTTGACTATCACGATTTAATGATAAGTAACCTTTAACTCTGATAAAGATTTTATTTGTTATATGTTAGTTTTAAGAAGGTTATTTGTAGATATAGGTTTGATTTTATATATGTATGTTTGTAAACAACATATTGTTGCATTTTCGTTCAGATTTGGAATTTAATTAAATGAGTGTAATGTTTGATTTACTTTTATTGCTAAAGATCTTTAATATTAAAAGCTTATATAAATATTGAATATATAAATGCAAAAAGAAGTCAACTCAATAGGAATCCAGATAAATAAATAAATCGAAATGAGCATAACTTTGATCAATGATAACAATAATCGTTTCTTTATTTTAATTTTGAGCTCGCCGTCGTCACACATTAAGAAAGGAATTCGTAAGTGTAAATCTTAAAGTTTATTTACTCAAACCGAAATTAATTAACAAGCGAAGTAAAATTAACTAGTAAATTGAACCCGTTCAATTTTAATAAAACGTAATAAAAAATAATCATTTCAGTTCCACAATAACAGTATTAAATTTTCTTCAATAATGTTGAGATTATAAAAAGGTTTAAAAGAACTCCAATCTTATTCTTTGGAGCGGGTTAAAACAACAAATGTCGTATCCAAGGGTACTACGCCCGTTGCATGCTACATTTAGTGCGAATTCGGGAAAATATATTCCAAACAAGTTAGGTACAAACTGTTTTGTAACGAATAAATTAATAAAATTAAAAACAAATAATTTAACATTGTATGGTTTTTTTATTCTAAATGGAATGGTGTAGCCGACATTGTAATGTTGCATTGTTGTTATGGTTACATGTCAACAAAAATTCAAACGCCGAGTAGCTATTTTCTTTACAATTATTTTTGTTAAATTTGCGTAAAATGGGCGATTCCGAAGAAATTCTGTCGCCACCTGATGTTAAAGAAGCAGCCATTAAGGCAGCATTGAATTTGTTTCCTTAAAAAGGTCAAGGGAGGTTTATGACCACCTATCAGCATTTCAATTCTGCTACCAACCATACAACGTAATTACCCTAGTTTCTGTTGGAAAGTAAAAAACACCGCAGTGCGGGAATAGTATATTAAGAAACGAGTTTCATAAAAGACGCTGTTATCGCACGCGTCAAACTTTGGAAAACGAGCCGCGCAGCGTCGATTTTTGTAAACGACAAGTGCAATAAAGCGTCTTATAGAACGTGTTTCTTATACTATTTTTTATATTTTGCATGAAAATTGAGAATTATTGCATTTTAATTATCAAATATCAACATTACAAAGTTGACAATTATGTTACTTTTACGTTTATGATGGTAGAACTGGTAATTCGAAATTCTCAATTCAAAATTTGAAGCTTTTATTCGCATTAACAACTAAAGAGTTAGGTTATGTTAAGTGTTTACACTGATATTTATGAAATTTTGACAGTGTTAGCAATCCGATAACAATACAATTTGCATATCGTAATGAGCCACATTTCGATACCCAAATGACGACACTCGCGTATCGTAATAAAAGCATTATGAACGCAAAATAGAAAAAACAAATTATCCGCGAATCGGGAGTAACCGGGAAATACCTATTTTAAACCTATGAGTACAAATGTAAGCATGTGTACCTAAAATAAAGTTCATTAACTGCAAAAATTATATCTAATAAAGTAATTTTTACAGTTATCTCGGTGCCCACGTTGAGCTTATAATGCAACCAACTTCTTATGAATCGAACTTCTATTCGGTATAATTACAACTCGATTTATAAGTTCATTAAAAGTTTATATTCGTCTTAATTTAGGTTAGAAACTGTCTCTAACACCGTAGCTATCGGTCCCGACATTATAAAGCGGTGCAGTAATCCATCAGTATAATAGGTTTGGCATGCATTCACTGCCATCCCATAAACCACATACTACATTTGGAGGTTTGGACGGTATGTAGTACAATATGCCACATAATTCGATTTGGTTGGCTGTGCAACAGAAGATCCGACACATTTATTGGCCAAAATTTGACGTATATCGTGTGAGTACAATAGTAACCTTTATTTTTAATTAGAGATGTAAGGGAGAGTAACCTAAGATGGGGCAGTATCCTAAGATGAAGCATCGTTGTTATTTGTAAACTAGTAAAGATAATGACATCTAGTATCTTGATTTAGGACCTCAGTCAGCATTAACTTCTCTGCCGGTATGCAGAGAAATTCAATTGCCGAACGTGACACACGAAATTCATTTGTGGAGTGTTTTATATAAAATAAATATTGATTTTGACTTATATCAGAATTACGCAACGGTAAGTTCGTATAAACTTTAATATGCTTGTTAAATAAAACAATGACGGAACTAATAATTTACGTTAAATGTTTGCAAATTACGCATTGTATGTGCTCAATATGGGACAATATAAGTTTCTTAAGACAAGACACGTCCCATCCTAAGCACATCCTAAAAAGAGCTGTTGCCAGGAGTAGTTTTGTTTCTTGTTGGAAGAGAGCAACGTGGTACTTGTGCATTCATTCTTTTGTTGTCAGTATTGCTATATAAAAGTCCGTCGAAAAAGTGCGTTTTTCTCGGTTTTAATGTCTGATTTCTTTTTCTTCGTGCACATAGATGAAATAGGTCGTGAATATTATTTTGACATCAAATGTTTCCATTTATGAAGGTGGATATTTATTTCCAAATGTCACCAGTAGCTGGTAAATATAAATATTATGTAAGAAAAATTGAAATGGACGAAAGCCGATATGGTTCCAGTTATCAACAAAGTTTCGTGTAAAGAACTGTCGCTTCGGCATGCTGCAGAAACCTATCTTGTGCCAAAAATCACCTTGGCACGAAGAGTTGCAAATAAGAATAAAGTGGTTAAAGGAAGCGAAAAATTTTTGGGGAGATTTCCGAGTATCTTCACGGTTGAACAAGAGATAGAAATAGAAGATTATGTCCTAAAAGTGGAGTCTAGATTTGTTGGTGTTACTTGCACTGAGTTACGTAAATTAGCATATGACTTTGCAACTGTCAATTTAATTCCTCACAACTTTAATCAGGAAAGTAAAATGACATCGAAAAAATGGTGTTATAATTTCATGCAGAATTTCACTACGAAAACCTAAAGCAACGTCGTTTGCCCGTGCTACTGGCTTTAATAAACCAACCGTGGAATCTTTTTTTAAAAACCTTAGAAACGTTTATTCCAAATTTAAGCTATCTGCAGATCGCATATGGAATATCGAAGAAACTGGAGTAACGACCGTCCAGAAGGTAGCACAGAAGGGAAAAAGGCAGATCGAAGGCGTAGTATTAGTGCGGCAGGTAATTTTGTAGCCCCGGCGTTTATTTTTGCCCGAAAGCGAATAAAAGGGACAGTGCCTCGAATCGCTGTGTCTAACGTATTTGGGATTGCAAGATCGTTGAGGATTACATCTGCATTGAAGCTGGCAAAATTCTGGCTATTTTGGATAACGCATAAGCCTTCGCACACAGGTCAGCTCTTTCCATTTTGTCGCATGTATAAATTGCCTTCAGCAGATTACGATCGCTACAACGAAATTAAGTACATTTACCTTACTTCTGTTAACCAGTATTTGACAAATATTTTACCCACGAATACAACTCGTACCTAAATTGCCTTCAGCAGGTTACGATTGCCTACAACGAAATTAAATATACTTATATTAATTCTGTCAACGAGTATTTGTTAAGCGTGCTATCTTTAGTATAAGTTCGGTGTCAGTTTGATACCTGACGTCTGCTAATTTTAATACAATTTTCTCATGTAGAACTGCTATATGTTAATTAAACCATTCTTCAATATTCTACATACACTTAGCAATCGACATTTTGAGTAATTTTTGTAAAAATTGGTTTTATGTGCTACACCCAGTAGGGAGCCCATGTACAACCCGCATTTTGGGGATAATTAATTTTGTACTATTGTTTATGTGGTCGTACGCAGTAGCGTTGCTGCAACTTTTATGTTTATACCAGATGTAACTTTTTGTGTAGCGTGATATTGAATAATGTCAAGTTTTGGCGCGAGATTTCGTGCTAGTTTAAATGCTATTCGGTAGCTCAAATATATAATATACACTATTGTTTTATGGATAAGGTTGTTCGGACCAATTTCTTTTTCTAATTTAAGTTGCTTAATTACTAATATTATTTTTTTTATTCGAGATAAATTAAGTGGACTGAACAAGCTTTTCCAATTGTATTTAGGTAAAAGGGTTTGTATCCAGTTTTGTTAAACTAAAGGCAAGCTGAATTATTTAATTAATTTTTCTTTCTTGTAAATGACTGATTTAATAGGTTAATTAAATTGGCCTTTTCAGGCTAAGGTAGGTAAGATCTTGCGTCGGTCGGGGTATTATTGTTTTTGTAATATATATACTGTGTATAACTTATTTTATTTATCATTCACACGTTTGGCTTATTGCCTCCTTAGTTGGGAATTTAAGGAAAGAAATAAAATTTACGTTTGTTGAGGGAATTGTCACTTATTTCCTATTACTCCCTGTTTCAAGCTTTACAGGCTCTCTCCCTCTTCCAAGGAATAAGAACCTATTTTATTTCCCTTATTTCTTTAAAGCTTGTGGCGCCTATTTCGATTATTTTCTCACTAATCAGATTCTAATTTAACTACTTTATTGACACCTCCAAAACACCCATGCAATCCGAGTGCTCTGCGGTGTTCGGACCGTTTGATTGAGTTTTAGCCGAGCTCGTTCATTTCTCCCGTATTGTGCCGTGTGGTGGTTAGACACGTGGCACATTCTTCGCATACGTTCTCTTTCACTAGTCGGTTAATCGAAGAGTTGTAATGGTTTTACTGAACGTTTTCTTGTCTGGAAGACGGTGGTTTCGGAATCGTCGTTGATATTTCCTAACTGAGACGGTGGTACTAACGTTGTAATATCCCTACGCGAAAATCATGTCAATATGCAGGCATGATTTTAAAACAAATGACGCAAAAAATAACCAACTATTAATGATGACAATTAACGAGTTGACAGTCAACAATTTTTTTCTGATACCAGTAAATTCCTAATTATTAAATTCCTTAGCAACAATGCTATTTTATTTACTCTTTCATATACGAAGTGTCTCCGGTACGTCAATCAGTTCGCTTTTTACAAGAGAAGTACACTTATTCTTTACCCTTCCAAAAGATCACTCCGTTAAACCAGTTATATAGCTCTGGCAGTAAAGAAAAGTTAAAAAACGTAAACTGATCAAACACTTACTCGTAAACTTCTTGGACGATTTAAATACTTGTACTTAAACCACAGGAATGTTGACTCTGCAATTAAGGTTAGTACAAGTACAAGTTAAAATCACTTAATGCAAACATTATATACAGAAACGCGCAAAAAGCATAAATTTCACAGTTATTGTGTATAAAAAAAAAAGGAATTATTTATTCAAGCACACAAACGTTAAACCGTTTTAAATTGGAAATGATTACGAAATTTTTCAAACCATCCATAAAAATGTGTATCTGCAATGTTAATATTGTACCTACAAGAAAATATTGGAAACCCCATTATTAGCCAATATCGTTCTCTTCCGGGTTGAGAGCAAACGCTGAGTTTTAGTTAGAACTGTACGAAATCACGTATAAAAAGAATTAAATTCCATTCTGAAAATTCATCCCTCCTTCCTATAGTTCTATATGTGCAATTGTGGATGGAGCAGAATATAATGGGCAAGTCGTCAGATATAAATTAACAATAATTTTTAATTATATAAATTACAGTCCATTATATATTATTTTATTTATTTAAAAACAACGAACCGCGCAATTAATGAAAATTTTTTGGTCCTTCATGTCGGATCGCATACAATCGTAATTATTCCCACGATATATTCCATTTTGCTTGTTTTGTATAATTGATGAATTCTAATCAGAGCTATAGTAAATACCTGGTGTGAAACACGACCATCCAACTGCAATAGGCGTTTACAGTAGTGTAGACAATGACGTAAATTTTGTTGTTTGAGGTAAAAATTTTGTTCGCGATTTTTAGCGTTCAGCGTTCATGTACGTTTTTTGCGTTTTAGTACTACTTTGGTTGCTTAAAATAGCTAGTAATACTTAATTAGTACAGATCAACATTTAACAGCAGCAGATCCAGAAAAATACGATGCGGGACCGAGATACAAACTATAAATTATTTTGTCCAACAGTTGCAGTTTTTCACGTGTTTTATATGTTAGTTTTCAGTGACTAAAATCGAATTTTATTCACTAGTGACTAAATGTTATATGGCGAGTGAAGTAAGCCATTATAACTAAGACCTGGCTGCTTGACTCTTTTTTTATATTGTTTTTTAAACAATCTCTTCAAGTTTTTCGTTAAAAAAATGCAACTGTTGGACAAAACGTCGTATATCACACGTTAGTGAAATGCCATTATGAGCACGTGAGAATTTATCGCAATTTATCGCGCAAACGCTCGTACGTCAAAAATCTCACTTGCTTATAACGGCTTATTTCACTCACTAGTAATATAATCTACTATTGTCCAACAGTTGCAGTTTTTCATGTGTTTTATACGTTAGCTTTCAGTGACTGAAATCAAATTTTATTCACTAGTGACTAAATTTTATATGGCGAGTGCAGTAACCCATTACAACCAAGACCTGGCTGCTTGATTTTTTTCATACTTTTTTTTTAATAATCTCTTCAAGTGTTTCGTTAAAAAAATGCAACTGTTGGACAAAACGTCGGATATCACACGTGAGTGAAATGCCATTATAAGCACGTGAGAATTAGTCGCACTCGCGCAAGCGCTCGTGCATCAAAAATCTCACTTGCTTATAATGGCTTATTTCACTCACGTGTAATATAATCTACTATTTTCATCTCCCTGCTTAAATGTATTATTTACACATGCTTAATTCCCTACTCTAAAGCACAGTTTACAAGTAGAAAAGGATGTAATTTACGCGACGTATGTTACGCGTCCATCGCTATTTTCACACCTATAAAATGGAAATTAAGAGAAATTAAACAATTTTAATAGTATTGTAAAGAACCAGCATCTTATACTTATATGTTTTAGAATAAATTAGGCACGGACCATCCTGTATGTAAAATTTCATAAGTTTACGCGATATTGCACAACAAATAATTTATTCATCACTGCTGACGTGTATTACTAAGAAACCGTAAGTTTCTGCACGTCAGAACGATTTTAACCAATCATGTAACGGTATTCCCCGCACGGTAGCCGCGAAGCCGCCCACCGATACCCCTTTATAAACTCGCGACGCGCATAATGAAAGGAGAATCGAAGTAGATTCCCGTTAAGCCGATATCCAGCA
>JARFJB010002176.1:4715000-4735000 GCA_036346205.1 Vesta saturnalis | reverse complement strand
ACTTAACCTGGACCTACTTATTAGCATGGACACAAAACCACTCATCTCCAAATTTCTACATTTCACCATAACGATTTACAAATTTCAATTTTTAGATTTGACACGACCCTGAAAGACCTACACTGTGGCGGGTCAGAATCGGCCATTCGTATACGATAGTTTAACTGACTTGACATGCTAATTTCTGAGAGCCAGAAACTGGCTATTCGTACACGGCGCATTAACTGGCTTGACATGCACATTTGCTATACTGCGGCGGCGGTGGCGGTGGCGGGTCTGAACCGACCATACGTACACGACGGAACTTGCCGACAAGGTCAAAATATTGTTGGCAAACATCAAAGGATTTGGTCCGGCCAATTGCCAAAAAATTGTGAATATATAGTTCCCATAACTTTTGAATCCGCGTGACCTTGAAAAGATCAATGAACTGACAACAACAACGCTAAATCTGACAACGGCAGATGATCTCGACATGTGGCTACACTGTAAAGGGAGCTAGAAGTGACATATCTATGCCTTAAACATGTTTCAACAAATACTCACCTTGCACTACGTATGCGTAAATCCAGGCAAATGAGTCATTGATTAGGAATGCTGCTATTTTCTTTCCTGCCCTCGCAAGTGCAGAAGGTAAAAAATACTTTAATGGTGGTTTAGATACAGTGAAAAAAACGCCGAAAAACGCCAACAAACGCCGCAAACACCAAAAACATAGATACATAGATACGCGGATATGCAGATACACACAGAGCCAATAAAGGAACCTTGAATAGCTTGCCTCAATTTAACTAATACAATAACCATTTATCCTTGACCTGTCTTTTAGCATAGACAACAACCTGTCATTCGTCAACAACAATCTGTTCATGTTTCTCTCACTCACACACACACGCGCGCACGCACACACACACACACACACACACACACACACATACACACATACACACACACACACACACACACTTGCGCTTATACATGTAAATTCTCTGTGTTCTCCATATACAAAGCATTAGGGCGAGAGGTTAAAGAATCACCCACACCTTCCTGGCTTGAACATTCTAAGAATACCCTGATCTACATCTACATCTACATCTACATAACTGTAATATGATACTCTTGCAGCTGACCTTGAAAATGGATTCTAAGAATTATAGTAACTTCTAAGACTTATACAAGTCATTGATTAAGAATGCTTATTTTGTTATTTCCAACAATTTGACATTGAGGAGTATTTATCCAATACAAGAACCATTTAACCTTGACCTTCCTTTTAGCATAGACAACCTGTCATTCTTCAACAAGATCGGATAAGATCGGGTAAGATCAAATAAGGTTAGGTCAGATCGGGTAAAATCGAATAAGATCGGGATACCTCTGCTGGTGGCCATTGATTTCTAGGAATTTACGCATGGCCTTGACTAGGACAAATTCCAAGAATTTCTTGGTGATCTTGAAAATTTCCTCCACCACCTTGAAGATCCTACGCTTAACCTTCAGATCGGATAAGATCAGGATACCCCTACATAATAACACATGGTCTTGACTCGGCCAAATTCTAAGAATAACCTTTAACCTTGAAGCAGGGTGCGTACGCGGAAGGTTAGGATCGGGTCTACTAATCTTTGACCTTGTAAATTATATATTTCTTTTTAACCTTGACCTTAAAGCAGGGAGCGCCTAAGTGCATCGCGGATTAATTGACTTGACTTTCAATAGGGAAACTCGTATACTTTGATTTATTATTACCCTAGTATATCCTTGGCCTCGACGATGACCTTATAATTTCTATTTTTAGATTTGACCTTGAAAATTGTACATTTCTAAGAATATCAGATAAGATCAGATAAATGACCTTGACTGAAATTCCAAGGATCCTTTGATGACCTTGAAAATTTCCTGTCACATGGCCTTAAAATTTCCCCCCAAAATTTGATTTAGTATCCCCCATAGTATCTCGAGAATG
This sequence comes from Vesta saturnalis, assembly GCA_036346205.1. Taxonomy (NCBI): domain Eukaryota; kingdom Metazoa; phylum Arthropoda; class Insecta; order Coleoptera; family Lampyridae; genus Vesta; species Vesta saturnalis. The sequence continues at coordinate 4,733,034 of JARFJB010002176.1, read as the reverse complement.
TGTACGTGCACTTCAACAACCTTGTATTTGGACGCTGCGACTGTGTGAGAGATTCAATGACCTTGACCTTGAACAACCTTGTATTTGAATGCAGCGAATGTGTACGTGAGCTTCAATAACCTTGAATCGGGGCGCGCGTACGTGCACGGTGAGTTAGTATCGCTACAGTATAATGTAGAATCCCCCAGACCTTCTTCAATGATCTTGAAAATTCTAATTGATTTTGATGCTTGAAACGTGGCATAGGTAATGTGTACGTGACCCCGCAATGACTTTGAAAAACCGCAGGTAATGTGTACGTGACCTTGACCTTGAAAAACCAGTCTAGTTACTTTTCTAGTGACAAAGGTGGATTAATGTCCCGCTCGTGACCTTGAAAAATGTACTAAGAGCATTATTCTATATACCTTTGCCCCAAGTGAGTTAGTATCTCCATACGTGACCTTGGAGAACATACTTTGATGCAGGTAATGTGTACGGTAGACCCTTTGACCTTGAAAACATTGACATAATGTGTATGTGACCTTGAAAGACCATGCACTCAGACGTAGGTAATGCGATGACCTTGAAATACCACGTACACGGACAATCTGTACGAGAGCTTCAATGACCTTGAAAAACCAATATAGTATATCTGACCTTGAGGAATGTACTTTGGTGTAGGCAATGAGTATGGTATGACCTTGACTGGGGGTTTTCCTTAATAAATAATTAAACGGAATAGTTGAGCCAGAACCCTTATAGCATATCTTAGGTAATATGATGACCCTGATCCTCTGATTTAATCATTTTTATAAGAGTCTGATTTAATAATTTTTATAAGACACAGGACAAATTTAGATATCCTAATACTTTGATGCAGTAAATGTGTACGTGACCTTGAAAAACCGTGTACTTAGACGTAGGCAATGCGATGACTTTCTGATTCTTCTGATTTAATAATGTTTATAAGACTCTGACGCTGGGTAAATTTAGTGCGCCAGAACCCCTATAGCATATATCTACACACCAATGATCATAATCCTTCCAACGCTGCTACAGAGGATAAAATTTATGCAACATCCAAGTTGTCGTGGTAATTAAACGATTTGTAGTGCGAGGCAAATATTGCATTGCTATTTTAAAACAAAACCATCTAGATTTCCGACGTGTAATATGATGACCCTTTTACGATTAGAAGAATAATTTGCATTTTTACACTTATTGATGTATCGTCATGCCAAGACCTCTAGAGAATACTCACGTTTCATCTAGGAATACAACTGGTAGAGATGATGATGATTATATTATGGATGTATTTTTTTTTTAAACCATAATCTTGCAGATGCAATATTCCCTTTTTCGCACAGCGCTCTCCGATTGCAAAATTTGAATCCAATATTATTCAATATTTTGGTTACGGTTGACAGAGATGCTACTAGTAATTCTTTTTCTGCTAATGTTTTCCTGAATGTTTATAATGTAATCACTTCCGTTTGAGCATATTTTTATAAATGATATCTCGTATAGTGCGTTTTAGACCTCCAGGTGTATCATCTGTTTTAAACTTCTTACGAGGTTTCTGTATAATTTTAGGTAACGGAAGGTTCTTACCCTCGATGATCTTCTTTAATGTAGGCACACTGATATTAAAAGCTTTGGCTGTTCTTTTTTGCACTGCCTCAACGTTACGCAGTGGTCCAAAGTTATGTTTTTCTTGGCAGAAATATTCATACACATTAAATACAATCTCTTAACAACGTTAGTTTAAAAACTTTCTAAGCGTTTTGAAATTGAAAACAAACGTACAGCCGCAACCAAATATGAATACAATTCGTCTACATGTACATTAAATATGCATTCCTCCACTAATTATCTGTCTATAACATTATAATAACGTTATTAAAGATCACACCTAATTACATGCTTATGTGTATAAATGTGGTTTTAGTAAACTTCTGATTTACTAATTTTAATTACTTTCTATTGGTAATAATAAGTTTTGGCCAGTTGAATTACAAATTATGAATACATAATTTCTAGTTTTCAATTCTCTAATCGAATACCATTCGTGCGAAGGAAGTTAATGTATAATTTGTCAAAATTGTCTAACACTTGTGCTTGATAAACTGCATACGTGCGCGAATCGGCTCTATCAAGCACCCATGATTAGAAATTAAATTATCCAATAATTTCCTTGCACTTATGGTATTCTATATGAAAATGATAACTTAGTGAGTTTAATATAAGTAAGGGTAAGCAGTTCGTAGGCAATAAAGTTCTTGATAGAATTATAAATCATTTAATATAATTAAAGATTATTATTAATTTTATTAAATACATAAATAAAAAGTTTACCTCGAGTAGGATTTGAACCTACGACCTGTACTTTGCTAGAGTACCGCGCTAACCAACTGCGCCATCAAGGTTCAAGCCCCAATCGATGTAAATTTTGTCTTTATGTATGTAGAACTGATGTAAATTCTAAATATAATGAGATTACAGTCAAATTACTTATATTAATGGAATGTGAGCCTGCAATATCGCAAGGATTCACACATACCAAAGCTTGAACCTTGATGGTGTAGTTGGTTAGCGCGGTACTCTGGCAAAGTACAGGTCGTAGGTTCAAATGCAAATATAAGGGCTAAGCTCAAATTGAAAATTATTCTTTTAAAAAACTATATCACCACTACATCGCTATAACCACATTAAATAAAGTAATAAGCGTTTATATTACAAATGTGTAAATCAAGTTCACTTTCTTTGAGTCACCCTCAATTAGATATATCTTTAACAAATTTTTTAAAATCATCAATATGTTGATCATCTCCTTTGAAGAAAGGTAAGCTTTGCACACGTTTTAACCAAACATCTACATTTGAGAATCCTTTGCGGTCAATTGGATGAAGAATATTTAAAGATGTAGTTGTAGTTGCACAACTAATATCTGCAATTGTAACATTATTGCCTGCCAGCCATTTTTTGCCTTGAAGCAATTTTTCCAAAATTCTATATGAATCGTTAGTTGCGTCAATTTTGTCTTGAGGAATTTGTTTATATCTTTTTTTCAAAAAACCACGCTATAATCATAGATTAGTTACAAGTTCCGCAGATATTAGGTATTTGTATAATTACAAGCGAGGCCCTTAATGTAGGAAATAATATTCCAGTATCAAAATATAACTTTTCGTCAACCAATGCTCTTTGGTAAACGTCTTTTGGATAAAGTGAGTCATCTTTAGCATACTTTCCAACAAGATACGTTACAATTGCGTGACTGTCGTTTATTCTATGTCCGTTATCTATGATAAATGGAGCTGTTTGGATTGGGTTTATCTACAATAAATCTTTAAATATAAAATTCTAATAATTTTATTATCATACATTAAAATACTCAGGAGTATGCAGTAATGTCCCATTTCCTTTCAAAACTTCAACATCAATATTCAAACCTATTGCCTTAGCTGCAATTAAAACAGTTCGTGCGGGGGCGCTACCTTTGATAATATATAATTTGGGCCTCATTGTAACACACAATGTTTGTTAAAAAAGGAACTGTGGTATAAATGCTTATCTTATAGGGTAAGCCGAGGCATTAAGGAAACATAGTTACACTTACTCAGTTTATTTTAATCTTATTTTGAGAACATAAATATATTAAAGCAGATAAACTGTTAAGAAATGCTTCTGGTGATAAGATAACCTTTGATTATAAGCCATTCGCAGCCCTGTAGACAGGTTTTAATTTCAGGGGGGGCAATTCAAGTTTTAGGGAGGAGGAGGGGGCAAACGTATTTTGATTTATGTAATCTTCAATTGTTTAAAATTATAGTTTACATAATAACAACAAAATAATAAAATTTTGTTTTTATGTTGCTTAAAAATAACGTTAGTTTGGTTAATAAATATGTGTCCAAAAATGCCTCCTTAAGAAGATACAGCCCTGTAAAGGTAGTCCCAAAAATCCTTTTTTTATTATCTCTGAAACGGTTTAAGATACCTAAATGAAATTTAGATTACAAATACCTTTGATTAGGTCATAAAAGATTGTGTTGACAAATTTTTAATATTTTGTACAGGAGCGTCGCTAATTTTTTGGGTACAAATAATATTTTTTAAACAATTTGCCTCAAAAAAGGTACTCTTTTTGAAAGTCAAAAAAATGTTTTGGAGTTATTTGAGGTTTTAACATGTTTTACCTAAACTAAGAAAATAAAAGAAATATTGAGTTAATTTGATTTACTTGAATTAAGTAGACTCAGACTGCAGACTCGCGATTTTTTTTATTTGACAGATTCGTTGTTGATAGTTATGGTTTTAAAAACTTTGAAAATGAATATGTACACTAACAGTGATTATAGCGATATGTTGGTAACATTAGGGGAATGTGATGGAAATGCTAAATCAGCGAAAAGAAGATATGAGGAAAAATTTCCAAGAAGAAGTGTTCCGGATTCAAAAACATTTTTGAATTTAGCGAGGCGGCGCCGTGAGACTGGAACCTTTAACAAAAAAAGGTACATTCTGGTATACCACGATTGGCAAGAATTCGTTAAAAAGTTGAAAATATTTTCAATTTAGTTGTTGCGGATCCTACAATAAATGTAAGAAATGTGGCAAGGGCAAGTAACGGAAGTGTTTCTATTGTACATCGTGTATTAAAAGAACAATTATTGCAAGTACAAGAATTATTGCCTGAAGTTTTTTTTTGAGAAATGACCTTTGCGAATTATTACAATAAAGAATGAGACAGAACCCTGATTTTTTACAAAATATTCTTTTCACCGATGAATCAACCTTTACTAGACAAGGTATGTCTAATAGCCATAATAGTCACTTCTGGGCACAGGAAAATGCATTTTTGGATAATCGTTTATTTCCGCTATTAGAAGATTTGCCTCTTGATCTACGAAGAAATATGGTTTTTATGCATGATGGTGCTCCACCTCATTTCAGTAGACAAGCTGGCTCAACGAACATTTTCCAAATTTTTTTCTGTTTGTTTTGTGTTATTCGTTGTTTTTTTAAATTGTTTCCTTTGTCTGTTCTGTGTTAATGTCATACAATTAAAACACTTTTTAAGTTCTAAATAATCTACAATATTTTTACATCGCAGTTGTTTCTAAAACAATCGTTATTTCCTAAGCATGAACATTTTTAAATGTTCCGTTTTAAAATAATTTATTAATTCGGTCAGCATTACTTGCTAAAACCTCAAATAACTGCAAAACCAGTAATTTTTTTGACTTTCAACAAGAGTATCTTTTTGTAGAAAATTGTTTAAAAAATACTATTTTTGCTCAAAAAATTAAAATTATCGCCATAAAAAAAGTTTGGGAGCAAAATAGGTGACACCCCCTTTAGAGATGCCCCTATACAAAATATGGAAAATTTGTCAACACTACCGTTTATGACCTAATCAAAGGTGTTTTTGGTCTAAATTTTATTTGGGTATCTTAAACCGTTTCAGCGATAATAAAAATTTTTGGGGCCACTTTTATAGGGCCGTATCTTCTTAAGGAAGCATTTTCGGACACATGTTTATTAACCAAACTAACGCTGCTTTTTAATATTCTATTTACCCCAGAAATTATCGGAACGTTTTTTTGAAACACCCTGTATAATTGTTCTAAAATTAATACAAGTGTATCAACTTCACGCAGCTATAATAACCTTATTAATAGTATGTTTTTGTGATTGTATGTGCATATGTACAAATTTGTATAAAAAGATGAGAAAATGGTATATTTTTATAATTCCATAACCTTTCTAGTGAACAGATGATTTTCTAGAGTGGGCAATTTTTTCTTTTGGAGTGGGCGCCGCTCACTCTGTCCCTTCCCCTAGCTACGGGCGTGCGATTCGCTTAAATATATTTTACATCTCTACATTATACAGGTTGTTTAAAAAAGGAGGTGATGTAATGGTATTACATCAACAACCCACTTGTGAAAATAAAGCAGCAAGTAATTCATATAGTGATAACAATGCAACACCAAAGCATAAGTTAGTGTGCAACAAGAATAGCCTTCCGTGCTAAAGCACTAAGGAATACTTGGGAGGATGGATACGGGCTATTGAATTGGCAAGAGATACATATCAGCAACTACCTTAAATTTTTTCATGTGATGAGTGACAGGAAAACAGGAACTAGGGGGATTATTCCAGAGTTTAGAACTGGTGTAGAAGAATGTAGATAGCGTCCGTTTGGTACGACAAATGGAGATTTGTACTACATATTGATAATGGGAATGAACGAACCGAGTATTACTAGCAAAGGTGGTCCGAGATGGTATCAAAGAATGTAATTCAGCAGCACAATTCTGTGCTTTATGTTAGAAATTAAGGACCGGTCATGTATAAACCTAATTACGTATTGGAAAGCAGCAACCAAGAGGCAAGAATTTTTTTCTAGATATGGTCGAATTTGGGCCTTTTACAGTAGAAAGAGTTGTGGGGGCCATTCATATTTACAACAAGAAATGATCAATCTTTTTGGCGGACATAAATAAACTTAGTCAAATGATTTTGAGGCATCTAAAGCGACTACAACTGTTTCAGCGGATTGTTTTAATATATTTTAAGCATTTGTTGGACCACTCTGCCTAAAACAATACTGGTTGTCGCTAAAGTGTTAGTTTCAAGGAAAGAGAGCAGTTGTTGATTTATGGCGTTTTTTTTATGGTTTTAGACAAAATGTAAGTGATGGTAATTGGTTGGTAGTTGACGGGGTCGGTTTTATCACCTTTTTTGGGACTAGGTTGAACATTTACTACCTTCCATGATGAAGCAAATTTCCAAAAAGACATAGAGATCGAATAGAGCTTAGATAGGACTGGTACAGTTTGGGAGAACATTTCTTTAAGACAATATCTTTCCCAAAATCATTAACACATGAATTTGATGCAAATAAATCCACAAAAAGTTAGCTTTGTATACAGAATCAGCAACTACAGATCCATCAAAGGGCGTCTTAGTGGGAAATAGAAATGTACCAAAATTTTTGCTGTTAGCTCTAGCTAAAGAACAAAATTTACGACTGCCCAAGGGAGATGAGATGTAGCTAGTTCATTGCATTTTCGTTGATCTAACAACTTCTTTGCTTTAGTAACAACACTTTTGCAGGTATTTCTAGTACCAATACAGTATGCTTGACTCTCGGCCGTTTTAATAGATTTTCATTTAACATAAAATGTATTTTTCAAAGATATTTTATCAGCACAAGTCTTATTGAACCAGGGTTAGTGACGAGAATGACCTATACGATTTTGTTTTATGGAAATGTTCCATAATGAAGGAAATTCCTCAAAAGTCATAGAGATCGAACAGAGCTTAACTAGGACTGGTACTGCTTAAGGAGAATGTTTCTTTAAGATAATAGGGGCATATCTTTTCGAGAATCATGAAGACACGAGTTTCATGCAGATAAATCCACAAAAAGATTGGCTTTGTCTAAAGAGTCAGCAACTACAGACCCGTCAAAGGATTTCATGATGGGAGGGAATAAAAATGTACCAAAGTTTTTCTGGTGGCTTTAGCCAAAGGCCAAAATTTACGACTGACCAAGGGAGACGTAGCTAGTTCATTGCATTTTCGTTGATCAAACAACTTCTTAACTTTAGTGATAACACTTTTACAGGTATTTCTAGCACCAACGTAGTCTGCATGACTCTCGGTCGTTAAATTATATTTCCACAAGCCTTATTGAACCAAGGTTGGTAACGAGATTGACTTATACGATTTTGTTTTTTGGAAATGTATAAATCCAAGCCGATGAGGATTACTTCAGAAACAGAAAGAGCAGTGTCCGAAGATAAGGACGACTTGAAACAGTATTCACGCCATGGAAAGGTTGCAAAGCAATCCCGTAAATCCCTCCATTTAGCTGACTTAAAACACCACAAGGTTCTACCAATGTTGCAAACAACGGAGAAATTAGGGGCAGTACAAGATATTTCTATCAAACCGTGGTCAGGTAGACTTAGTGGGGAAAGAACTGAAGTTTTATGAACAAGTGAGTTTGATGTAAGAAACACATCTAGCTCAGAAATCCTTTATATATCACATGAAGTAGCAAATCTTTTTGAACTATGCCCAGCAGGATTAGTGGTAGATGAAAATTGAAGCAAGTTCGAGCATTATACATTGAAATCTCTAAGAATTGAGATATCGTAAGATGGAAACTGAGACAAAACGTAAGCAACCTTCAAACTAAGGTAATCGAAGAGGTCTTGAAAGTTAGGAGACTTATAAATGCAACAGTATAGTTTCACAAATTTAGAACCAGCATATATATTTTCTTATGTATGTGTATAAATGCATAAATATTCTGTCGAATGGGATTCGAACCCACTGCCTCATGTTATCTAGACATGAAGTCTAACCAATTGAGCTACCTAGACTAGAATTCCATTCAAATTAAACGTTATATGTACTTATACGTTAACTGGTTGCAGAGTTAAATTGTCATAGATACAGTTACTATTAACGCAATTTCGCCAGGGTTTCATACCTACCATGCACGTAACTGATGTAATTTTTCTATTTTATTATTTGTAGTAACAAATGAAAAGAAAAGCTAGGTGCCGCGTAGACTTATTAAAATAAGCGGGTTGCGGACTGAACACGCCAAAAAAGCCGGAGGTTTTAGTAAGATGTAAATAATCTGAAATGTGCTTCCAAATTTAGACTTACTGTTAAATAAAATTCAAATTCCATAGTATATGTCACAGGCGCCGATACAATCTAAATTTTTCGGAAAATCATCTTGGGTGGGATACTAAAAAAAATCGTAAAATCCACTTTAACTGTCAAATAGTTCGTTCAAATACGTCTACATAAGCTCAAATAACTTATTTCAACCCAAAATTATAAATAAACAATCGCTATAGCAATAAGCTTGATCAGATTTACTTAATATGTAACCTCATAAAAACTTCATCTTTAATGTCAATATATATATATATATATATATATATATATATATATATATATATATATATATATATATATATATATATATATATATATATATATAACTGTTATTTTTAATGCAAATATACTCGCTCATACGTTTTGCAAGCCAATATACACTGATTTTAAATTGCTTTATTATATTGAGAATTATTCTGATTATACTTTGAAATTAATTGTAATGCCTAACTAGCTTAACAGTCGCATATTAAGACTCTTCACAGGGGAAAGGGATCAAATTTAGAAGACAATTTAAAACTATTCGGGAAAGTAAATTATTAGCTTGTAGATTTATATTATTAATTTTGAATTTTATAATTATGGGTAATGTGGTTAATATGTGCATCCAATTTGGAAACCAACTTTATTATGATTAAAGTAATTGAAAATAATTTTAAACATTCTGATTAATTTACATTGAGTTGTAGCAATTTATATTTTATTATTTTCTGTTCGTTAGAAGATATTGAAATGTAATTTTATATTGCATCGCGATATATGTGCAACTCCTATACACAAAAAATCTTCAAATTGTAATACCTGATCATGCGCTATGGGTACGCATTCATTTGACCTTTCAATGATGCACAATGAAACCACATTTACACGTAAGTATAATTATGCCTGAATTTATTAAATACTATAATAACCATTTACTTTTAGATCAATTAATGTTCCTTTGGACATGAGTACAAGTTGTCGCACATCATGTTTATTACAAAATATGGACATAATTAACACACAAGTAAAAATATCAATGTCAACAGTTACGTAAATAAAAACTGGTACACTCACTCAAAATGGCCTTCTAATCTTCTTTATGATGCTGGAATTGACCGTTGAAAACAGCTCCTTTGATATCCAAATCTGCTTCTGTGTTAACACATTCCTTTAGGTAAGTTTCACTAATAATTCTTCTTATATGTTGATTCTTTATTTTCAGGATCATCACAATTTATTAATTTTTTGTTTCAAAATGAATTTTGAAATGCACCACTGGTTTGGAGGTTATTTAAATTATATATAATAAAAATATAATAACAGAAAAACGAAAAACAAATAACAAAAACAATATCAAAAGAAAACAAACTTAAAAACAATATCGAATCTCCGGAAAATATTTTCACTCGTAGCTGTCGATACCAACCGAATTTATTTAGAGGTAAACTAACCTTACTTTGATTTAACGACAAATGAATTTCACTTGTTTTAAACTGCCGATACTAAAACCGCACAAATTTTATTAAATTGACATTATATTATTTAAAATATTCACGAGCACAAATTTTAGCAACATCTTGTTTATTGCAAGGTGTTGGAACAGACTCATATTTCTACAGTACTTCTATTTATAAGCTCTGGTTAGAAAATCCAAATTCATCTTTTTTATCAACAACTAATTCATGTATTTGCTTAATTCTGATTGGCTAACGCTTTCTCTATTTTAATTTTAACTTCGAAATCTTATAACTCTTGAACCCCTTAATTTATATTAAAACTAAAACATTTTTGAAATCTAGACAACATTTCGAATAAAATAAGTCCTTACACGATCTATTTGCTCTACTTATTAAACATGTTAATTTTACGTTGATTTCTTGATTATTACTAATTGTATGCACTTTTCAGGCCTGGAATTGATTTCCACATGAATATGGGATGCTGCTACCTGTAAATACACATCCTTTATATGCCTAAGGCCAATTTGAAAGGAAAATTATCTGAAATTTTCATATACCCTTAAAACTAATTTTGGTAAAATTGTCACTAATATAGTGATTTGTGACTCGAGATTGAGGCTAGTTTATTATTTTTACCTCTTATAATTTATTTAGGTCAATTGGTCCCATTCTACAACAATTTCATATAAATTTTTGCGAGGAAGTGACATAACGTTATATCAATACAGTAATTTTAAATGTTAAATTTTACATTCTTAGGCACTTGAAATGTTTGTGAAAGTGTATATCCTTATTGTATATGTCTTATATTAATTTATTTTACTCTTTTGGAAGTTGATAAGTTCTAATACGACTTGTGTAGAATTGTTAAATATCACTAATTTAAGTCTGTAAATGTTAATTATTCACAATAACTCGAGCACTGATGGATTACTTATGTCTTATTGTTAATAACAAATGTATTTATTCTGTTTTTTTCAGTTTTTGCACTTATTTTACGTTTTCGCACTAACACGAACGTTTTCACATATCTTGTCTGCGTATACTGTAGTTGTGACATTGATATGTGTCTAATGCTAGTTTTATCATCACGTTTGTTATCTGCAGCCTGTAATTTATGTCTTTTGGGAAAATTATACTTAAATAAACCTACTAACTAATAAGGAAATTGATTTATTGTATTACGACACCTATCGTACCCTATACTGATGTGTAATATGTTGTCGTTTATCATTATATTTACATTTTATTATAAATTATATAATTTAGGTCCACCTCAATGTTAATTAACCGTCCATACCTAATCTTTTATATCGTAATGTACCTTTTGTACATCATATGAAATTTCTTACTATGTGATTTACTTAGCTTTGTACCATGCAATTTCTAATCATCTATATATATATATATATATATATATATATATATATATATATAAAAGAATATGAACTATAAATTTTGAAAATTAACATTTAGGATGAATTCTCTGAAAGGAAAAATTTGGTTTGCTATAGGTAATCACCTCAATAAATAAAATAGCTGTCAACGAACTAATGCATATATTTAAAAAAAAAACACAATACGTCCTATAATAAATATAAACCACAAGTGTGAAAATGTAAACTTTCACCATTATTACACATATTTAAAATATTCATCTCTGGGTTTTTTTATATTTACTTTATACTATCTAAATGTTTCGATAACACTTACTATTACCTCTGTCAGTACTAATGCTATCCTTCAAAAACAATTTTATAAGATAAGGTACATAAATATTGTCAATTAATACGATACCATTTTATGAAGTATATATTACATAACTGCATAGTCAGATCAAAATAGCTTTGATATTCAAATACCAGTTGCAAAAACAATTATCAAAATTAAACCTGAAACCAACTTAGATATTAAGCGTGCAAGTGGTTAGCAGCAGCTGGTTAACCGCCTATTGGTCACTTTCACGACACTCCCACTTTACTTATTTAGACGGAGTCCAATTTTTCTTGGTCACTCAATATTTATGATGTCACTGATCAATAATTTATTTGAGTACCTCTAAAGTCTTTCACTCCTAAAAGTTTAATCTGCGAAATATTTTCATCATAGTTGGCTTAACATTACGGTACTATAAAAAGTAAAAATTTAACTTCCCTTTGACTCACTCTTATTTACGAAACAATGTACCTTAAGACAAATTCAATATTTTTGGAGTTATGCTTTAGTTATTTTGCAGTAGCGGCCCCTCTTAATAGAATTATCGTAAACATGCTTTTCTAAATTAAAATGCTTTAATTAAATTTAAAAATAATTGCTTTGCCTTATATCACACAGAAATAGGTAGCTTAAAACCAAAGCTGTACTGTACGATATTACTAGGACAGTTCGCGCAGTCCAAAAATAGACGTTATGTTCGACCGTACTGAACTTGCACACTACGTTCACGTCGTTAACTGTCCATAAATGTCTGAAGACTGAATAGTGATTGACTCTTCCCATCATCTAATTCCTTTTAATCCCCAAATAGTGACATCATCAAAATGATGACGTTTTCCTTTGAAATTTAAATTTGGCGAATAATAAATTCTACAAGATATCGGCGTATCTAAGCCAGTAACATGCAGTAACAAGTTCCTGCATTCTTTAGCTTTCACCTTGAAAAATTAGGAAAAGTCCATAATTCTAATTATAAACCTAATCTTATTTCGAATATCTGTGAATTGCCTTATCTTCTTTGTATCTGAAAGGCTTATTTCGTAATTATTTTAAAAGCTATAAAACGTGAAGGCATCGTTGTGCTACGTTAAATACTACCAAAATCGCCGTATTGCTACTGAAGAAAAATTAAGAAATCTTTCCCGAAACATCAATTTAGGTCGTTATGTAATGATCCTGCTTGAATCCTTAGAAATTTTCCATTCCTCGAAATCCTTATTGCCAAATTCTTTCCCCAACTGTATTATCATCGTTTAAAAATGATATCAGTTGTTATTCCGTTTCCCTGCTCCAGCCTTCTCCCTATATATAACCGCGCCTCAGCCATTATATGAGATTAGCTTACTTTACCTTGCTTTGACTTTACTTTAGTATTTACTAACATTGTATTTATAATTATTATTATTTTTCTTCAACCAATTTATGAATATTATAAGTATGGAATGTTTACTTTCAGTTGTATCGGTATAACGTTAAGAAAATTATTATATTTTAAGCCAATATATTTCGTGAATTAACACTTCATCAGGCAACTAGAACAATATTTATAAGTACGTTATTAAATAAACTAAAATAACTAACAATATTTAAGTATGGAACCAATAAATAAGCTAATACTAAAATTGTTCTTGTCAATATGACTGAATTACAATAAAACTAACTAGATTTAATAATAGCTTATAATCCAAATATTTATCAATAAAACTATAATTTGAATTTAAAAGTTAAACTTAAAATTAATGGTCATAATTGTATAAACTAAATACTACTAAATAAACTTATTTAAAAATTTTAAAAGAAATGTAAATACTGCTAAGATTATTAACATCACTTCTAAAATTCATTGCTTGATTTTTGTTTTTATATGGCACATTTCAAAACTTTCTTCTTTCATCATTTCTTTCATTAGCTATAATTTTAACTTTAGAAGTCCATATTGTGGTTGCTTGTGTTACAATGTAGTAATGCTGACGAATCTGGCTTTATTCTGCAATCATATTTATATGATACAATCTTTTGCATAGTTTTGTAAGTTTCGCCTATATATTGAAGATTGCAGTTCTTACATGGTATACAGTAACATGTTTGATTTTCAGTTCTAGAAATTTTACTTTTATATTAGTAAAAGTTGTTGTACAATAAACAAGTTAAATTTGGATATTTTGTCGGAAGATGTTTTTAATCATTTTAATAATATTGAAAGTCCTTGGATGTATGGAAGTTTTGTGTAATTTAATAAGGTTTGATGTTAGATAGTATTACTGTATTATAGATACAACAGTTCTGTTATTATTAAATAACAATTTGTTAATAAAGCAGCATTTTGTAGATTCATTTAAACAATTGCTTTCAAGTATAGACGATAAAATCTTATCCTATCTGAAAGCAATTGTTAGATAATTTACCCAAAATGCTGCTAAACAAATTGTTATTTAATAATAACAGAACTGTTGTATCTACTAATACAGTAATACTATCTAACACTCAAACCTTATTAAATTACAAAAACTTCCATACATCCAAGGACTTTCATATTATTAAAAAGAAATTAAAACATCTTCACAAAATATCCAAATTTAACTTGTTTATGTACAACAACTTTACTAATATAAAAGTAAAATTTCTAGAACTGAAAAATCAAACATTGTGTACTGTATACCATGTAAGAACTGCAATCTTCAATATATAGGCGAAACTTCACAAAACTATGCAAAAGATTGTATCAACATAAATATGATTGCAGAATAAAGCCAGATTCGTCAGCACTTACCAACATTGTAACACAAGCAACCACAATATGGACTTCAAGTTAAAATTATAGCTAATGAAAGAAATGATGAAAGAAGAAAGTTTTAGAAATGTGCCATATAAAACAAACAATCAAGCAATGAATTTTAGAAGTGATGTTAATAATCTTAGCAGTATTTACATTTCTTTTAAAATTCTTTAAATAAGTTTATTTAGTAGTATTTAGTTTATACAATTATGACCATTAATTCTTAAGTTTAACTTTTAAATTCAAATTATAGTTTTATTGATAAATATTTGGATTATAAGTATTATTAAATCTAGTTAGTTTTATTGTAATTCAGTCATATTGACAAGAACAATTTTAGTATTAGCTTCTATTTATTGGTTCCATACCCTTAAATATTGTTAGTTATTTTAGTTTATTTAATAACGTACTTATAAATATTGTTCTAGTTTCTGATGAAGTGTTAATTCAACACGAAATATATTGGCTTAAATATAATGGGAATTTTCTTAACGTTATACCGATACAACTGAAAGTAAACATTCCATACTTATAATATTGTATTTATACCTGACCTGATACAAAATACATTAGACATTCCCTGTAATTATTATAACATGTGTTAGAAATTAGTCCTTGACCAAAAATTCCTTTTTCCTTACTGCAATGATCCTCACTTATTGACTTATTCACATGACCCGATACCTTACTCGACACTGATTTTGATAAAACTCTACCTGACTAGCCACCAAAGTTAAAACACCTTCATCCCCTTTATCCCAATTTCACCGCCCAAGTTACCACCAGCCCTGATCCAAAACCAGTTACCAGATAATGTCAATCCCCTCTCATACTTCCAATTACCCTAGTTGTATGTACATTGATATCCAACGTGCTTGGCTGCTATAGGACCGAGCTCGGGATAGCAAATTGTCTAAAGCACGTAGTGGTTGAATTGCCGGAGGTACTACCCCGTATTTTCATATAGTGCGTCCTTTGCTACCTGTTACATAATTATATCTTTTCGCCACAAAAGCAAAAAGTTCGCCACAAGAGCGAAAACCTATTTAAACCAATTTTATAATTTGAACTGGCACTTTCTACCTCTGGTTGGTGACCCACATTTATGACCAAAATTGAATATTATTGAATATACTCACCTAATATAACTGACCATATATCCCGGTAGCACTTCACTAAAATCTGAATACACCAGACGGATCATTAGTAGACTAATTAACATTTTTCACAATTACACTGATAACAAAAATCATCCAATCGATATTTTACAGCATCCTACAGAGAGAGCGTTACCGGCGGTCTGGAAAATTGACTGGCGTCCCGTCCCGATGTAATCCGATTTGTTCGAATATGATTTTTATCTACAAAGTAGAAAGGTGGTTTGAACCCGATCCTGAAGGTTTCATTGCTTACACACGATCTACCAGAAATTTGATTTGTTGACGAACGTCACAATTACATTCACAAACGTTAAATTGAGACAGTAATTAAACTTTTTGCAAAATGCTAGTGGGTTCAATGTTTTTCTGCAAAATTCTGAAATTTCTTTCATTATTTGATATTCAACTCTTTGTAAAAATGTCCATTATATTACATTGTAAGTAACATTGTTCTCTTTGCTACTTTACAAAAACCATCCAGTGACGTGCCAAACTTTTTTCACTAAAACATCCTTTATATACTGAAATACTTTTGTTCTGGGTTCAAATATCATCGTTAATAGTATTTCTTGACAAATTGCAAATTGTCAGTTTCCTTTTGATATATCAGCCAAGGTGTTAGTGCTAACTGGTTAAATAATACACTTTCCTTACCTATATCCAAGAAAAAAAAACGATTATTTACCTTCTACAAATTAGTAAATTATGGTAAACTGTCGTACGCTGCCTTCGACTTCGATGGCATCAAATTTGCTGCAACAGGTTTTGTAGCGTCTTCCACGTCTGTAGGGAGATTTCAGATTCACTCATTTTTAAGCACGAAATTCTCAAACACCGACTCGTGATATATTGATCGACGTTGGCGCTATAGTAGCAATTAATGCCAATGACTATTTCCTTGTATCACCATCTTCACAGTAACAATACAGTTTTAATCGAAATGAATCTAAGACGTATAGAATGTAACAGTTTTCCACAATTACTGAATTACAAAAAAATCTTATATAAAACACGTTTTTTTGCACACAATGTGTTTGACCAGTCGCTACGGTTGTGATCAAATCCTCAAATCAAGTGCAAAAAAAACACGCATATTTTGCAGCTTGATGCATAAATAGCTATTTTTTCGTACAAAAGTACGTGATTAAAATGATACGTTACATGTACAATATAGTAGTAAATATGCTAAATATTCAAAATACTTTTACACGACCTACACATTTATTGCTTATTACCCAAAAACATTCTTTTTATGAAAACCTGATGGAAGCCTAGAAAATGCGCTTATCACTGAATAAAATTTTGTTTCCAAGCAACATGTTTTGGGACAACCTCTGTAAAACCACTGGTCAAAGATATAAACGCATCGAAAAATTGCGTGGCAAAAGAGTTTTGTCTCTCTGAATATGATAAATATTCACCAAGCCTATGAGAATTTTGCAGACAGGAACAAATAATATGTTTAGAGCAGCTGCATTTTTTTTGTGTAATGTATAACAGTTTTTTAGACATTATTGATAACCAGCACATAACTTTCAAACTAAGTTTCAAAGAGGCTTCTTCCATGTATGCGCAAATAGTATCAGGTTGATGCATAAGTAATGGTGTTTTTATTTTAAAAAATATATATTTTATTACAAAAATTTACAACATATTAATCAATTATATATTCTTCGTTATTATTAATGACTTCCTCCCAGCGTTCAACAAGTTTCTCGATACCTCTACGGTAAAGATCGTTCGGCCTTGACTCAAAATATGATCCAAATAGGTGAAAAGCTGACGGAGCCAAATCAGGAGAATATGGAGGGTGCGGCAATACTTCCCAATCAAGCGTTTGAATAATTGCTCTCTTTGTCATATTAACAATGTGAGGACAAGCGTTGTCGTGATGAAGATATAGCTCTACATTGACTGTTTGGTTACGCCCGAGCAATTCATAGCGAATGATACCTTCCTAGTCCAACCAAACGCATAACATCGGCTTTTGAGGGTGAAGATCTTGTTTCGCTTTAGGCGTCGCTTGTTCATTGGGACTCAGCCACTGCTTTTCTGCTTCATATTCAAATACAAACACCATTTCTCGTCGCCGGTAACGATTCGGTAGAGGAACCTCTGATTGTGACCATGAGTAGCATGATTGCGAGCGAGCAATCCAGCGGAAATTGTGGAACGTTGATTTTGCTGTTCTCGCTCAAAACATGAGGAACCCAAGTGCTAAGTTTTTGAACCTTTCCTAAGGATTT
>JARFJB010002176.1:4657500-4710000 GCA_036346205.1 Vesta saturnalis | reverse complement strand
AAGTAAAACACTGGCGAAAGCACGAATAGAATCAATGAAAACCGCCATGGAATAGTAACCGTTTTCAAAGTACTTCAAAGAATGAATAACAAAACTGATAGCAGAATTAGCGGTGCTCCTCTTTTTCTAAAACAAAATTGACTTTCAACAAAAATTCGACTCTCTTCAAAATATTTAGAAATTTGTCCATATATTACCAGCTCAAATACTTTCGAAAATGTTGTAAGAAACAATATTATTATCCAGTACGTACATGAAAGATTTTAGCGGCAAATGCTATCTACAAAGCATTTAAAAATTTAAAAAAATAAATTAAACTTACCATCACAACTTAATTTCTCCAAATCAAGAAAGTCCCAACTACAACTTGCTTATTGCTTAACAGTTAACAGCAGAATCTGTATGATCCTTTGACTGTGATCGGTCTAAAGTTTGTATTGACAATGTTACTGTTCTTTTAAAACCAAGAATTTCTTTAGAAACACTTAATATTCTGATCTAAATGATCTGAAAACCAGTTTCTAGTGTTTTAGTTTCAGTAAATTCAGCATCAAAATTAATAAAATGTTGTACAGACAATTATTCCTCTAGTAGATGAAAATATTGTTTGCGAATAGCCAAAGCTAGATAACAAATCACACGGCACATAGCATATTTGCTCCCTGAATTAAATTTAACATTGAAGTCACCTGTTATTATAACGCGATTGAAATTTGAAATAGAATTTAAAACAGTTCCATATCATGTACAAATGTATCAAACTCACCATTAGGTGAACGATAAATGCACAGTATAATGACATTTGAGGATGAAAGTATTGCATAAGTTATTTCACAATGAGTTTCTATGATATTCCGTTTCGCACTAAGATAAGCACTCCCACGTGTATCGTAACAGATCGTCAGAAATAACACGCTAAAGTATTTACCAATTACTCAGGTTACAACTAACCTCTAGTTCGCTTAAGTGAAGCCAGTGTTCGCTAATATAAATCGAAATTGTGTAGAATACCTTCTAATTCATTACGTCGCAGACTTTGTATGTTTAAGTGAAATACAGATCTTGTATATTTAGCATTGATTTTGTTATTTTAAACTCCTAATGTACTACTTTCATAGCCATCCATCATCGTCTTTTCCTCGCCACACTCCGTCATTATACATTCATTCTTTATCTTATCCCTTATCTTTTCATCACATGCCCTTCTCAGGAGTCTCATCCCCCGGCATTTATTTTTCTTTCGTGCTTTTTGACATACCCATGTCTCACTTCCATACAGTACTGACGGGACAAACACGCCATTATAGATTGCTCGTTTCGCAGCTAGCCTTATGCTTTAGTTTCTCATTAACGTCCAATTACTTTCCTTCCAGCATAGACCCTTCCTCCAATCTCGCCAAACATATCACCATCTACAGTAAATCTTCTACCCAGATATACATACCAACTCGTCCACTTGTTCCACAATTTCATCTTGCAGAGCTAATACTTTGCTCTCCTTTCCGCATTCCCAATTGAACACCACAATTTTAGTTTTGTTCAAGTTTACCTTTAGGTCCATGCTCTCACAGACTGTATCAAACTTTCTCAGAGCAGTTTGTAACACATCCGCACTGTCACTTTTTAAGACTGTGTCGCCTGCATACACCAGAACTTGTACATTTACGTCACCAACCGTTACACCATTTGTATCGGTACATGCTTGTCTAACACACTTATCCATGTATACATTCAACAACCACGGTGACATCACACAGCTTTGTCACACTCCTTGCTCAATATTAAAGTATTCAATCACACCTCCTCTCACCACAACACATCCCCGGCTACTGTTGTATACTGCCCTTATTCCGTTTATTAGACCTTTGGTTTAATATTTCTCACAGCTTCTCTCTATTCACTGTCGTATGCTTTCTACAGATCTACAAACGCACAGTACAGCTTCCTTTTACATTTAAACACTTTTCTATCACCTGCTAGAGAGCAACCATCTGATCTACACACCTCTCCTGGCGTGAAGCCACCCTCCATATCCTAAATATTAGTTTGTGTAGTTTCTCGTGCTCTATCAATCAGTATTCTTCCAAATACTTTACCAGGTACACTAAGCAAACTTATTCCTCTGTAGTTCTTGCAATCACTCTTGTACCTTACCCTTATGCAGTGGTAAAATAATCGCGCTCTTCCAATCACTCGACACTTTTCCACACTTAAGGCATACATTTCATCACTTCTGCAGCGTTCTGTTTTGAGCCACGTTTTGTATGTTTGACCCATTCCCAGAAGTTTTTGTTTCCCTCAAAATCATTCTGCATTGTCTCTCCTTCCACAGCCATCACTTCCTCTTTACTTACTCTCACTGCCTCATACGCTTCTATGTTTCTTAATATGAACACCTCATACAATGGTTTTTATCAGTCTCATTTTTGCAGCAATCATTGCCATGTACGCGTCTTTTTCTTGCATACTGCTTTTTTACCGATCAATTCTACCAAGCCATTAAACAGTAGCCGTTGGGGTAATCGCTTCTCGATATATCGTTGCCCTCATTCAAAAATGAATACCCGTACCGGAGAGTAATGTGTGATATGACGTTACATATAAACCATTAGCTGTAACGTCTGGTTGTAAGGCCTTCGAAGGAATTTGTTGGCCGTCAATATATAACGACATGTAATTAATATTGCTGTGATGGAATTTGAATGGATTTGAGGGTAATTACCGTTGAAGGCTTTATTTGCGACAAAACCTACGATACATCGTTTAGGTAACTGCCCCAGGAAGATATTATCCAATGATTTTCGCTGTATGTCTGTAGATATAGTTAACACCTTCATGTCGGTTCTTGTAACAGGATATTTTACCGTACTTGTTTCTAAAGGTTTAGCGTGCGCAATTAGAATGGTGGGGTTGATTCGCATACGTCTCAGCAGTAAACTTTTCCTGCTTAAACAAGTCCAAGTGCACGTGAGCAATCATCTCGATTTGTTTGATGGTCGCTGCAAGTACTTGAGGTTCGAGAAACCGTTATTTGCGTGCCCCAGTGTATTCATCTGCCCTGCTGTACCATTGTGCCATAAGGTACAACCTAGATGTGAACTTTGCCCTCCTTTCCATAATTTAACAGCGTTTCGATATATGAGCGGCAGGTGTTGTTTAGTTGTGACACCATCTTCTGATTTAAGTAAACCTCCACTTGTGAGGAAAGCGAGTGCATCAAATTGTTTACCGGTGCTACAACATCAGCGTCAGTTAGTGCTGTGTCATCTTGTTTCAGAACTTTAGCTGTGATGTACAACATGGTCTGACTTAAATCTACGTAATCGTTTCCATTTCCGGACACTACAAATTCTATTTGATTTGGGCGTCATCACTAAGAGCTGATAAGGGCTTGTAAAATATCCATTTACCACTCTCGATACTTGTCTGCATCAACGGTAAAGCGAATTTCGGCCTTGGCGCATTCACATGATTGAGCATGTAGAAAAGTCATTATCTTGAAAATATATCGTCGTAAGTAGGTTTCCTCTTCTTAGTGACAACAGCTCTCGGTAGAGACTGGTTATTATCGGTCACATGTGCTCTTTTATAGCCCGAACCCTCTATCACTTTATCGATTTTCTCATCGGCTTTACGTTTAAGATTTCTACTTGTCTCGTGAAATATTTCTTGAAACTATTACTTAACAGGTCGATCCTATATGACGTCACCTAGAATATTAGCACCTGTTCTGAGAGCTTCTTTCCCAAGAGCCTTTGCAACAGGCTTAAATAACGGTTTTATAGTTCTAAATATACCACATAGCCAGCTTCCTATTCCGTGACCGCGTTGATATGGTGCGCCTCTGAAGATGGATCTAATGCCGTTACTGGCCTGATTCATATAATATTGTTTATAAGGACAAACCATTATTGCACTTTCTTAAAGTGTATCTGTTTTATATTAATCTCGATGTTTTCAAAATCCCGTGTCATCACGGGCATGTAGTGTGCAGGCGAAAAAACACATGTTTATGACCTCCGTAAGTGTAGTTTTCAGAAGTAATATTTATTATATGCATAAGCGGGGATAAAACATCGCCCACAATTTGCGGTTCAACGATGTCGCAATAAACAAACATCTGCGTTGGTAATCCTATCCATATACTAGCGGGTGTGTGGGTATTGATTCCATAGCTATGTTTTGGTACGGCCGATAACCCAGCTGTAAGTCTAAACGTTGTGAGAATCCGAATAGCGAGAGGGAGGTTTTAATTTCGTAGTGACACGCTTAGTTAGATTATGGTATTTGATTCTTAGAAATTTACTTATTAGCTCGTAATTATTTAGCTCGTTGGCAACTTCTTCAATGTTTGAACAATTCCTTGAGGCAAAAAGTAACACATACCATCCGTCCTCAATATAAATGACTTTCTCGTTGTCCTGTTGGAAATGTGTTGCAGCCTTTTTAATATCGTCTCTAACAGGTCCGCTTCTCCTGGGGTGGATCAGTTCTATAATAAATAAAATTTTCTGTCGCACTTACAGTGGCAAAAGAATAAGGGTACTGAATTTCCGAAATGCTTACAACCCATGAGCCTGTTAATCTTATTCGCTTTGGCAGTTGTGTAATAAAACTTGACGTCATATTTTCGGGAACATACGTCATGGAACTATTATTTAATAAGGTAAGATAAAACTTCATTTTAATATATCTCTCAGCTGCGAAGCTAATACCCAGCTATTAAATTTATCACTGCATCCACGCCGCTTGACCAGGTATTGTTTACATCGTCCACGGCCCTTCTCAGCTAAAATCTTATCGACTTTAAATAGAGCGTCTTTATCAACCGCAATAACTTGCAACTCCTCCTCGTAAAAGGTACTCTGAACAGAATCGTTCCCAAAATCGGTTATGCGATAAACTGGAAGTCTTTTTTTTATCACTGCACTAATTTTAAAAACTTCCTCGCTCCAGTTCGTTTCATGTCACTTCTCAATCGTGTACTTAGTTCTGGCGATTCCAACATGTTCACCGGCTTTATATTTAGGATGGCGTGATGTGCCTAAGCCTTTCGCGTACAGGTTATTCCATACTTCCAAAATGTTTTCATCGTTACAGATGCTGGAGGCATCTTTATTCTTGCATGAGGGCTATTGTTGTAAGCAGTCATAAGTTTTGGAGCACATCAATATACCTGTAGGAATTTTTGTAGGTGAAATAACGCCACATCTTTGTTTTCAATGTTTTATTAAATCTTTCAACTACAGATGCTTTTACGTCAGGGTTATTTGTTACATAGAAATTGATATTTTGTTTCTTCAAAAGTTTTGTATACTGACTGCCACAAACTCCTTACCTTTATTCGTCTGTAGATCTGCCACTTTCCTTAAAAATATCGGTGAATGCTTCAATTACAGATGCCGCTGTCTTCATTTTAAGAACTCTCGCCCAGGCCTCTTGCTAAATACATCAATAACCGTTCGTATGTAGTTGTGTCCACTATTGCGTTTACTTAAAGTTCCCATATCGCAAAGATCCGCTTACCACAGCTCGTAAATGTTGCTCGCAACATATTTATTTCGGAAACTTTTTCTGACTGATTTATGAACCGTATAAGCCTCCTGAGTACTGCAGCCATTTGTTCACTTCACCATATCTACCGTTTACAGCATTAACTAAAGGTGTCATACCCGCAAACCCGACAGGATGCTCTGGATCATAGTATGCAGCATCCATGTTACGCTCTCCATTTATCCCAATCTACTGAAAGTCTTCTTCCTCGAAAGGATCTTCGCGGTGTTTCTCTCAATTCACTATCGGCATCGTAATTCTCCCCTATAGTTGTGAGGCTCGGTTCAATGTTAGGTGGTACAGTGGCATCACGTCTTCGAGTATTTCCGATAAACCCTCGTGGTATATTTCTTTCTTTAATATTGACATACAAACTGTCGCCAGCCGTGTGGGTTCGTAGTTTTCGCTGTCTTAACGTTTCATGAACCAGATCGATAATGTTAGAATGAGGTATGGTCTCACCTTTTATTGTGACAATACCCTTTTATCCCAAAATACATCACCACCCGCATTCAGTATACGAAAGAAAGCCTCACCTTTCTTCCTGTATGAAACAGGTAGTGTTGATAGTATATCGTCGTCTGCCAGACCTTTGCGTTTCCGTGAATCCCTGAGATTACCATCATCAACGGTGATTGTTATACTAGCGGGTTGACGTAACTGATTGGAAAAATGTAGATATCTTGAAGCACCTGATTGTACTGCTGCCATTTGTCATGGTCGCTTATTTTAGTTTTAATACTTTACCCATGTCGTTACCCAGCTGCGTTAATATGTTGTTTTGCGTGACGTCTGCGCTTGCAGGCGTTGTATAAAATCCATGGGTAGAATAATCATCTTCTTCAGATTGTGGTCCATAGTTATTGAAACAAATTACCCAGAATTCCGCCAAATAATGGTCCTAATAGGAGTGGTAGAAATGCGCCGCCCTTCTGTGCAAGAAACTGTTTCTTCTTTTTATAGATTCAGCTCTCTGCGTCAACCGCCTTAGAGTGTGCTTATGTTGACAGAGTCACTGCTTCTGATCAGCTGACAGAGATACACGACCTTTTAAAATGTTATGTGCACACTCGCAAATGCATTCCACCTGCTTACTATTCAGACATTTCAATAAAGCGTCACGTTGACTTTTACTTAATCTGGCTAACGAGCGCAGGATATCGGTGTTTTCGATTAAAACGTCAACCATCATATATGATGTAATCTTTATGACTGTGAGGCTTAAACCCTTTTTCGCTATATATACTTGGCAAATACATTGAAACCCGAATATGTTTGTTCTATAGCGTAGCACATCCGATGTATTCTGCTTTAAATCGAACAATAAATATCCGTGCGGATTAGAAGTAGCATCTTGATACGGTGCCTCTAAACAATTCGGGTTGTCAAGTGAAATCTGTCTTGCTAAATGCTGTATCTGTGCCCTGTCACGTGGATTCTTAAACAAGATTATGTAATGAGCGTTGAGAGAGATATCTCGCTGTCCACGTCCTTGATGAAATATGTTTTGTGTTAAGAAAAACACGCTTAGATTTCTATGATGACAACACTTTGTAAAAATATCAATCAGTCGTTAGTCTCACGCATTAGATTGTCAAATATTATTAAGACAGGTTTTATCCTTCAAATTGTTCCATATCAGGTAATCCTTTCTGAAATTCCACTGAGAGATCTTTGAATAATGGTTGCCATTCGCCGTAAAACCAGATAATTTTTTCAAAAGCTGTATCGCAGACAGTTTCGATATTTTTTAAAATCAACGATAAAATACGATTCCCACAACCAGATAGCTGACCTTCCATCTCGAAACGTTAATCGATACTTTTTTTTTGTTAGTTTGCTGATGCTTATGTGTTAGTATTTACTTTTATTGTTAGCTTATATTACTTATTTGTGGACTGTTCAGGAGTCTTTTTCCTCTTCAGCCCTGGTCATTCCTTGTTGTTGTGTTGCGGTGTTTGGTGGTATTGTATGTGTACAATCATGAGGTATGATTATTTTGGGTGTAAAAAAAAGAAAAACTATTTAGGTTTTATTGAGTAATGAATGTTTTAATGGGTTAAGTGCGCGTGGTGGTTGTGGTGTGTGTGGCGTGGTTGGTGTGCCTACATTCGTTGGCCGGTATCTTGCTGGGGTCGTCATCCAAGAGACGTGGGGATGCGGAGGGCATACGGGACGTTGTCAAGGGATAATCGATACTGAAGGGTATTCTGTTATCACAACAACTTAAATACTAGCTGAAAAAAAATCTGCAATCACAGGTATATTTTACCCTGTTTTAGCGTGCTTATCTCCATCAAGATAACCCTAGTTTCCTGTTGTATTTTAAATATTCACTAAAACCAACACACGCATCGTGCATTAACGATAATAGTTTGATTGTATCTAATTTATGTCCAATGTGTGTGTATGAGTGTGAGTGGGTGCGTGGGTGCGTGCAGGCGGGCGGGCGTGCGGCGTGCGTGCGCGTGGCGTGGCGTGTGCGTGTGCGTGTGCGTGTGCGTGCGCGTGCGCGTGTGTTTGTGTGTGTGTGTGTGTGTGTGGGTGGGTGTGTGTAATTGAACATACAAATAAATCAGGTATAATTTTCAATTGTGAAGGAGTTGTCCGCTTAGATGGAGAATCCGCCTGTATAAAACGGTAGTGTAGAAAATGATTATTATTCCACCTAATATGTGGACCTTAATGTTTTTTGCAACAGTAAATTCAAAAAATGTTTGTAAATACACTAATTAAACGATGCCAACTGATTGTAATTCATAATGAAGTTGTATAACTGTTTAATAATAAACACATATTAAGAAGCCCGCAAACAGATCCCCGTCTTACAAGACTGGACCCCTTATTAGAATACAACCCCCAATGCATACATAAATTAGATCACAATCTGTAGATGGGATTAAGAAATGTAATAATAATTATGCAATCTCCTTTGAGAAAAACAACACTGATTAATAACAGATTGGTTAATTACTTGTTTATATGCATACGTAATGTTAAAGTCGACTTTAGGTAAAATAAGTATATTGTTGAAAATAAATTCATATGTAGTCATAATTATAACCTTATAGAAACGAAATTTAAGAAATGTGATAATCTTAATAACAATCATGGTAATAAAAATTTAAAAACATGCTAATGAAAATAATATGGGAAAATACACATTCAAGTTTAACTGTATGTTACGCAAGTAGTAATTACCTTTCAATCCTTTAAATGCGGTTTTATATCATTGAAATATCTGATAAAACTTATCTGAATACAGATTTTTTTTAAGACAAGATCATCTTATAAGCTATCAGATTAGGACCGAGAATTTCCCCGAGGTTAAAATGATTAACAAAATGCATCCCCCACGCGCAAGTGCCTCACAGCTCGGGGGCTTTGTGACGTCAAAATCCAAGATGGCGGCGCAAGTGCCTCGTTTATACTTATTTACTATATATATATATATATATATATATATATATATATATATATATATATTATATAGTATATACCGTGAGCGGCTCAATTATGGAATAAATTCAATAATTCTTAAATCGGCAACTTCAGAGAAAAATCGATACCCGTCAATTTTTATTTTTAGAAGCGCGGTTGTTCAGGTTATTAATTTATTTTGAGGTTACCTATGTAAGCGTGATGACGTCATTGATGATTTTCTTTAATGGAAAAGGTAGGTGTTGCAATGGAACTTTTGAGAGATCTTTTAATTATCTAATCAGTCGTAGCAATAGTTTTGAGTATTTGCGTTACATATACAGGGTGATTCAAGATTATTGTTGTTCTATAAAAATACAAACGAACTAAAAAGACAACTATTCCAAATTTGGTATGTAGACATAATAGGTCATGATCTATCTTTTAAAACTATTTTCAAAAGTGCAACGTTGCCACTTCTACCAGAAACCCAAGGAAACTTTGAAAATTCCAATTGAATACCCTGTATGTTATTGCATTTTAAATTCTGCATAACATTCTAAGCAACTTTTGTTAATATTTTCCTACAACCTTCTCTAAGCGTTACATAAATGACCTCTAAAATAAAATAATAATCTGACCAACCCACACTTAAAAATAAAATCGACTGGTTTCGGAATTTTTTCTGATTTTATTTGGTTTGAAAGTTCTGTCATAATAATCTTTGGAAAAAACTGATTCACTTCATATGTCAAGCAGTTTAGTATCAAGAATACAGTAAGCACATTAAAAATGATAGCGAAAAGAAATATCAATAATGATTGGATGTGGAGATAGAACCGGAACGTAACTGCAAGTTTGTAACTTATCTAATACAAAATATCCTAACAAACCTATCAGACAATCGACAGTTAGCAAAATAGAAAAAATAGGGAAACTGGTTACGTTAAACACGTTGCAAACACTGGTCATTTAGAAATAAACGAAAATGTAAAATTAAATTAATTCACACAGGTAAGTATCTACTATTAACACAAAGTAGAGAAAAATTGTTTAACATTGTAGAATTGTTTGTAACTCAATTTAAATGTTCAAATTGCCACCCTCCTACTTCTTGGCAGTAATTGAACCGATGACCACAAGCTTCTTGAACATTGTGGATCATTTGTGGACTAATCTTACGCATTTCTAATCTAATTGTATGTTTGAAATCTTCCAGACTTCGTGGTTTCTCGACGTATACTTTAGATTTTAAATAGCCACATAGAAAAGAATCAAGAGGTGTAAGATCTGGAGATCTTGGGGCCACTCTATAGATCCTCGTCTACCAATCCATCTACCAGGAAAAGTTATGTTTAAAAAATTGCGAACAGGCCGTGTATAGTGAGGAGGTGCACCATCTTGCTGAAGCCATATATTATCATTTGGTAAATCAGGATCATTTTCATTTGGGAAAATTACTGCAGTGGCAGGTATAAGTTCATATTGTAAGAAGTCCAGATATCGTTGCCCTGTAAGAGTTTCATGGAAGAAAAAGGACCAATGATTCTGTTCTCTACTATCGCCCAGACATTCACTTTTGAGGATACTGAGTGTGTAACTCATTCATCTAGTGAGGATTCTCTTTACTCCAATATCTACAGCTTTGTCGATTCACTGTACCATTTAAGGAAATGTAGTTTCATCCGAAAAAGAATTTGGCGAAGGAATCCTGGGTTGCGGTTACATAAGTCTTGCATGACTTCACAGAACTGCATTCGGCGATCCGGATCATCTTCATTGAGTTCCTGCACATTCTGGATTTTATACGGATGGTATTTCTCCTTTTAAGTACACGTAATACCGACCTTTGTGAAATGCGTTCATCAGCTGCAATTGCTCTGGAACTACTATGAGGATTTTCTACCAAACTTAACAACACATCAAGTTTTACATTTTCGTTCATTTTTGGACGACCAGCATTTGCAATGTGTTTAACGTGACCAGTTTCCTAAATCTTCTCTCAATTGTACTAACTGTTGATTGTCCGATAGGTATATCAGGATATTTTGTATTAAACAAGTTACATACTTGTAGTTGCGTTCTGGTTTTATCTCCACATCCAATCATAATTAATACTTCAATTCGTTGTGTTTCACTTAATGATGCCATTATTATTAATTAATTATATCAGTTATTCACTTAGTACAAATACCTACAATGTAATATCATTAAGTACTGAAGCAAGCAGTAAGTGTCTTAAATTTGACTCGTGCCAACTCGATATCTAATAAATCTATTATTTTGCTACTTTCTTTTTGTTGTCAGTTTTAAACTGAATTATTTCTGTATTCTTGATACTAAACTGCTCGACATATGAAGTGAATCAGTTTTTTCCAAGGATTATTATGACAGAACTTTCAAACCAAATAAAATCAGAAAAAATTCCGAAATTAGTCGATTTTATTTTAAGTGTGCGGTTGGTCAGATTATTATTTTATTTTAGAGGTCATTTATGTAACGCTTAGAGACGGGTATATATTAATATTAAAATTAACAAAAGTTGCTTTGAATTTTATGCAGAATCCGAAAATGCAATAACATAAATAACATACAGGGTATTCAATTTGAATTTTCAAAGTTGGCTTGGGTTTCTGGTAGAAATGGCAACGTTGCACTTTTGAAAATAGTTTTAAAAGATAAATCATGACCAATTATGTCTACATACCAAATTTGGGATAGTTGTCTTTTTAGTTCGCTTGTATTTTTATAGAACAACAATAATCTTGAATCACCCTGTATACGTAAAGCAAATACTCAAAACTATTGCTACGACTGATTAGATAATTAAAAGATCTCTCAAAAGTTCCATTGCAACACCTCCTTCCATTAAAGAAAATCATCAATGGCGTCATCACGCTTACATAGGTAACCCCAAAAATAAATTAATAACCTGAACAACCGCGCGTCTAAAAATAAAAATCGACGGGTATCGGGATTTTCTCTGAAGTTGCCGATTTAAGAATTATTGAATTTATTCCATAATTTAGCCGCTCACTGATATATATATATATATATATATATATATATATATATATATATATATATATATATATATATATATATATATATATATATATATATATATATATATATATATATATATATATATATATATATATATATATATATATATATATATATATATATATATATATATAACTTGTTTATATGCATACGTAATGTTGAAGTCAATTTTTCTTTCAAGGTAAAATACGTATATCGTTGAAAATAAATTCATATATAGTCATGATCATAACCTTACAGAAACGAAATTAAAGAAATGTGATAATCGTAATAACAATCATGGTAATAAAAATTTAAAAACATGCTAATGAAAATAATATGGGAAAATACACACTCAAGTTTAACTGTATGTTACGCAAGTAGTTATTACCTTTCAATCCTTTAATGCGGTTTTTATATCATTGAAATATATGATAAAACTTATCAGAATACAGATTTTTTAAGACAAGATCGTCTTATAAGCTATCAGATTAGGATCGAGAATTTTCCAAGGTTAAAATGATTAAGAAAAAATGCGCACGTGGGCGTGAAAAATGACCGCGCAAGTGCCTCACGGCTCGGGGGCTTTGTGACGTCAAAATCCAAGATGGCGGCGCAAGTGCCTCGTTTTATATATATATATATATATATATATATATATATATATATATATATTTCACGACGAATGACATGGCAAAAGTTAGATCAAATTTTGAATTTACAGTCAAGGAAAAATACAGTATAAGATAATATGCAATATAATGCTGTAATTAAACTTAAAATTAAATATAGCACCAAAAATAAAAGTCTGATTAAGTTTCGAATTTGCAATCAAAGAAAAATATTTAAAAACCAGATAAACCGTAAGCTCCCAGAGGATTTATTTTTTTTTTAATTTGCGACTCTGCCATGTCACATCTTTTGCATATTACATTTGTGTCAATATGCCGATAGAAAAAAAGGTGATTACTTACCAGTATTTATTAACATGTTGGTGTTTCCCGCATTTAGACTTACTTCACGTCTCCGTGTACTACTTAATTGGTTAGGATTTCGAATTTGCATTTAAAACACTCCCAAGATAGACAAACAAAACAAAAAATTTCTTCACATTTAAATGATTGATTACACGTATTGCACTGCATTTTTAACTTTGAAAAGTATAATATTTTAACAACGTATTTATATATAATTGGTTATGGCAATTATTTAAACTAAATTAGCACTTTAAATGCTTTAAATATTATTTATTATTTAGAGAGTAACGTATACACACCGGTACTGAATGAGAGCACATTTCCTAATGATCATTTTACGAACGCTATACACACCCTTGAACAAATAATCCAAAAACAATGATTTCAACAAAGAAATACATGTTGTATTCATAGATTTCAAAATGGCCTTTGACTCAGTGAGCAGGAAGGAACTAATAAAAGAATTAGAACACCTAGGAATATCTGGAAAACTATTGGCACCGTTGGAAATGACACTAACCAATACAAGCAGGCAAGTGAGATTTCAAGAAACAACAACGTAAGCTTTTGTAATAAATAATGGACCAACTATATTTTATCCAATATTAGAAAGCATAGTGCGAAAATAAACTAAACAAGAAAAACATCATGTGCAACTAGGCACAACTAATAGCGATGCTGATGATACATTAATCATATGGAACATGATTACTAGAGCCGTGGACCAACTAGACGAAGAAGCAAGAAAATTTGGAATGGAAATAAACGAAATAAAAGCAAAATCCACAAAGATAGGGAAAGAACAGGAGCACGCACAAAACAGCTTAAAAATACATAAGCACATATCCGAGAGTCAACTGTTTGAATTATTTGGGAGTCACGGTGGCGATGGGTCAAACTGGAGAGATCAATGTGAAAGAGAGATTGTTGAAAAGAAGCGAAGCATATGGCAGAAATAAAACTACTAAAAACAAAGCATTAAGTAAAACAACAAAAATAAAATTCTATAAGACCACGATACGTCCCATCATCACCTATGCGCTGAAAACATTAGCAATAACTAAAAAAGAAGAGGACTTAAAACATAAGTTTTATAAAAGTTCTATAAAGAACGGAAAGTTATCAAAACAATACTAGGACCCAACATTACAATAGACGAAGAAACAAGATTGAAAAAAATAAAGAAATAGACAAAGAACTTGGAGGAGAAAACATTTTTAGATATATAAAAACACAACGGATAAGATGGGCTGGACATATCTGGAGAAGATATCCAAAGGAGATGATACGGAAGATCACTCAGTGGACACGATTCGGACTCAGGAAACAAGGAAGGAAAAGATGGAGACGCCCTGGAAGAGGATATAAAGATGATGGGAATAGAAGATTGGAGGTAAAAATGCAAGGATAGGAAAATATGGTAGAAGATAACAGATCGCCAGAACCAACAAAAAACTATGAAAAAACTCATAAACATGAGAATTGATTTATTAACTTCGTTGCAGTAATAGCAAAGAATTTCGGACGTTTGGTCCTTTCCACTCTTGCGGATAGTCAGTGTTGCCAACAGTAATTGTAAAATCTAAGAAGGCATCGTTTGAAAGGGCTAGTGGTATTAGCGTGACCTGGTGCAGTTAGAGACGTTCTCTTCAAATAAAGGTATAATTCACTCATGGAGAACGGTAAATTGTATTCGAGCATTTCTTCCGTTGCAAAATTTGGAGAATGTATTTTTTTTTGCTTGATTTTCTCTCGAAAATCTCTTTTGTAGTTAGATGTTCTACTCACGGATGCAAACTGTTCAGAAATCAAGTTAATAATAATACTTCTATCATACGTTATGATGTCATCGGGTAATTTTAGATAATTTATAGTATTACCCTTTCTTTTATTTATGACCGACTGTATTTTCCTCCAGGTCTCACTAATATTAGTGTTGGACCCGATTGTTCATAGTGGGCGTTTTCCTAAATTTATTAAAGAGCCGCTTTTTATTGTATATTCCATCATTTACACGATCATTCCACCATGGACAGAATTTTTTATTGTTCTTTTTCTCGTCTGGGGCATTGCAACGTAGGCGGCGTCAAGGATCCATTGGGTTAAGTGTTCCAATGTGACCTGACCACTATGCTGCATAAGGCATTCATCCAACACTCATTAATAAGTTTCCCAATCAGCCAGATGATAGCGGTATGTCGGTGGTAACATAACAGGGGTTTTAATAATATTAGTTTTAGTTATAATGGGGAAGCGATCGCTACCGTACAGCTCATCCGATACACTCCACTCAAACACCAATCCTAACTGTGGAATCGCAATAGTCAAGTCTACAGCGGAGAATTCGCCCGCCCGTGCTACAAAATGTGTTGGTGAGCCATCGTTTAGTACCAGCAGGTCCACGTCGTTGACAATGGTGACAATCTCTTGTCCTTTAATGTCACGACGATTAGATCCCCACAAAGGATGATGACTATTGCAGTCTCCGAGCAACAAGAACGGCCAAGGAAGTTGAGCGTTCACTACATCAATAACTCTTTTCTCCCATTGCTTGTCAGGGAAATAAAATCAACACACGGTTAAATTAAATCGGGTTTTAATTTGAATCGCAATCGCTTGTAAGTGTGTGGTTAAATTAATTTTTGTGGAAGTTAAGTTTTCTTTTAGAACTATAGCAACTCCTCCATGTGCCCTTTGGCCACTAGCGAGATACCTTCTTAGAAAGGTATAGCCTCTCAAAGAATAGGGTTACGATGGCTTCAGGTGAGTTTTCAGTAGCACTAAACAAAATGGATCCTTATCAACAAGTAAGCGCTTAAGTTCGGAATAATGATGGATCAATCCGTTACAATTCCATTGTATAATTTTTTCATTTCTGAGTGGCATTTGTATGCTAGGTTAATATAAGACGTTATTAAGACGGACAAAAGAGTGGCAAGAATATATATATATATATATATATATATATATACATATATATATGCGATCTAATCTGGAGGCTGATTGAGAGGTGTGAAAGCTGTACTCATCTTTTTTGTCGAGAAAGCTCTAGCAGTCTTCTAAACCAAAGGACCTTACTACCTGTTCAAGTAATGGTACTGCTATTGTACATCGTGCTGCTGATATTAATCGATCGGTAGCCGGATTTAACGTGCAGTTAAAGTCGCCTCCATAGTATTATTACTTGATTACTCGAGCAGTATGGATATATTATGTGGCACGTAGATGTTACAGGCAACCCATACTTGTTCTTTTATGCAGATATGCCTGAACTGGTATCGTGTGTTTTATCTCTGCTACTTTTTTCTGACCATGAAGGCAGTGCCAGAGTAATCCCGAGTTGCAAAGTTATGGTATATGGCATGTAGTGATGATTAGTGTATAAAAGAAGTATGGTCGATATAGGTTTCTTGGATAAGACACGTGTCTGCATTATAGATGCTCAAGAAAAAAAAATTCTAATGCTTTTTACATTTAGCGTTCCTAATTTCAGTAGGTCGTTTTGTGGTTCGAATGTTTTTCCAGTAAAAAATTGTGTGAACGAACGTGCATGATTATTATTTTAGAAAGGGGGGGATAGTAGTGGGATTAAAAAGAAAATGGTTGTAAAAATAAGAAGAAGAGTAAGTGCAACAAAGAAGAAACATACAGTGGGGTAAAGAAAAAATAAAAATAGTGACGGTATACAGTAGTAAGATGAAAGAGACTAGAGACAATTTAGAGGAGATGATAGAAAAGAGTGGGGAAGGTATGACAATAATAGGAGGGAATTTTAACGCGAGAATAGGGGAAGAGGGAATTACAAGGAAAGAGAGGGGCGGGAAAAAGACAGACAAAGGATAAAGTGTTGAATACGGAAGGAAAAGAACTGTTAGAAATGTGCAACGACAGGGGGTGGGAAATAATGAATGGAAATAGAGAAGAAACAGAGAGGGGAGTATACGTATATAGGAGCAAGGGGGAAACCAATAATAGATTAAGTAATTACGAACGCTGAGGCTGAGGAGAAGATGAAGATATTTAGGGTAGGGGAGAGGGTTGAAGCGGACCACCAGCCCCTGGCAATAATAATGGAAGGGGGAGAAAAAGAAGAGTGCAGAGAAGATTATATAATTAAGTTGAAATGGGAAAAATAAGATAGGAAGGTAACGGAGTGCAAGAAAGTGTGGAAGAAATAAAGAGAGAATGGAGGAAGCAACAGAAAAACTAAAGTTTAGAAGATGGAAAGAGGACTAAATGGGGTGGAAAAGATGGTGGGATAGAGAATGTAAGGAGGCCAATAGGAAATCAAGAAGAACACTAAGACGTTGGAGAACGGAGAAAGCGGAAAAAGGAAGAATATAGAGAAGTAGTAAAGATACACAGGAAAACATGCGACAATAAAAAGTGATACAGCAAAAGAAACAGGAAGATCAGATTAAAAAGATAAAACAGAAGAAGACGTATGGAAACTTTTAAAGTAAGAAAAGCGGAGAAGAATGATACAAACGGGACAACAAATAAAAAATGGGAGAGGTATTTCAGAGGCGCCATGGAAGGAGAGCAAATACAGGACGGAGAAGGAAGACAAAGTAAGAAAAGACAGTGAAAAGAAGAAGGAATAAAATGAGAGGGAGAAAGAGAGACAATGAAGAAGGTAAAACGGAAAGCGGCAGGAGACGATGAGATACAAGGTGAGGAGTGGATATACGGAGGAGAAAAGGTGGCAAAAAGAATGACAGAAATAATACATAAAATATGGAGAGGAGAAGGATTCCCGGAGAGGTGGACGGAAGGATATATTTGCACAGTGTACAAAATAGGAGACAAGAATCGGATGACACGATAAGAGCGCGCGCGCGTGTGTGTGTATGTGTGTGAGCGTGTGTAGTGTGTTGTGCGTCGTGTGTCGTGTCGTGTCGTGTCGAGTGTCGTGTCGTGTGTCGTGTTTCGTGTGTCGTGTGTGTGTCGTCGTGTCGTGTTTCGTGTGTCGTGTGTCGTGTGTCGTGCGTCGTGTGTAGGTCGTGCGTCGTGTGTCGTGTGTCGTGTGGCGTGTGTCGTGTGTCGTGTGTCGGTGTCGTGTGTCGGTCGTGTCGTGTGATCGTGTGTCGTGTCGAGTGTCGTTTGCGTGTCGTGTGTCGTGTGTCGTGGGTCGTGTGTCGTGTGTCGTGTGCGTGTCGTGTTCGTGTGTTCGTGTGTCGTGTGTCGTGTGTCGTGTGTCGTGTGTCGTGTGTCGTGTGTCATGTGTGTGTCGTGTGTCGTGTCGAGTCGTGTCGTGTGTGTGTCGTGTGTGTGGGTGTGTGTACGTCGTGTGTCTTGTGTCGTATAGTCGTGTCGTGTCGTGTGTGTCGTGTGTGTGTGTCGTGTGTCGTGCATGTCAGTGTGCAGTGTGTGTGGTGTCGTGTGTTTGTGTGTGTGTGTCTTGTGTGTGTGTGTTGTGTGTGTGTGTCGTGTGTCGTGTCGTGTGTGTGTGTCGTGTGCGTGGTGTGGTTTGAGTGTGTGTGTGTGTGTGTGTCTGTGTGTCGTGTGTCGTGTCGTGTGTCGTGTCGTGTCGTGTGTCGTGTCGTGTCGTGTGTCATGTCGTGTCGTGTCGTGTCGTGCGTCGTGTGTCGTTTGTCGAGTGTCGTGTTGTGTGAGGTTTGTCGTGTGTCGTGTAGTGTGTCGTGTGTCGTGCGTCGTGTGTCGTGTGTTGTGCCATGTGTCTTGTGTCGTGTGTCGTGTGACGTGTGTCGTGAGTCGTGTGTCGTGTGTCCTGTGTCGTGTGCCGTGTCGTGTGTTGTGTGTCGTGTGTCGTGTCGTGTGTCGTGTGTCGTGTGTCGTGTGTCGTGTGTCGTGTGTCGTGTGTCTTGTGTCGTGTGTCGTGTGTCGTGTGTCGTGTGTGTGTGGTTGTGATGGAAAAAAGAAAAAGATATGGGGGAAGGATGAGAGTAAAGAAGCGGGTGTAGGTGTGGTTGGAAAGTGGAAGATGGGAATGTAATAAATTGGGGAGTCGGGTGGCGAGGTTTTGTGTAAAGGGATGTGTGGGTGTGTTGGGTGTGTGTGGGGTTCGTGGCTTGGTGGCGTGTGGCGTTGGGTGTGTTGGGGTGTCGGTGGGTGGGTCGTGCGGCGGCGTGTTGTGGTTGGTCGGGGTGGTGTGGTTTGGGGTGGTCTGCGGGGTGGTTTTCGTGTGTGTGTGGTGGGGTGTGTGTGTGTTGTGGTGTGTGTGTGTGTTGTGTTGGTCGTGTTTTGTGGTGCGTCGTGTGTGTGTGTGGTGTGTGGTGGCGTTGGTGTGTGTTTGGTGTGGTGGTGTGTGTTTGTGTGTGTGTGTGTGCGTGTGTGTGTGTGTGTGGTGTGTGTGTTGTGGTGTGTGTGGTGTGTGTTCGTGTCTTGTCGTGTCTGTGTCGTGTGTGTGTCTGTGTGTGTGGGGTGTTGTGGTGTGTGTTTGTGGTTTGTGTGTGTTGTGTGTCGCGTGTGTGGTGTCGTGTGTGTGTGGTGTGGTGTGCGTGTCCTGTGTCGGTGTCGTGTGTGTGTGTCGTGTGTGTGTGTCGTGTGTGTGTGTGTGTGTGTGTCGTGTGTCGTGTCGTTGTGTGTCGGTGTCGTGTGTGTCGTGTGTCGTGTGTGCTGTGTCGTGTGTGTGTTGTGAGTGGTGTGGTGTGTGTGTGTGTGTGTGTGGTGTGTGTGTGTGTGTGTGTGTCGTGTGTGGTGTTGTTCGGCGTGTCGCGTGTCGGTCGTGTGTGTGTGTGTGCTGTGTGTGTGTGTGCGTGTCGTGTGCGTGTGTCGGTGTAGCGTGTCGTTCGTGGTGTGGTGTGTTGTGTGTGTATGTTGGTTGGGTCGTCGTGTGTGTGTGTGTCTGTGTCGTGTCGTGTCGTGTGTCGTGTCGTGTCGTGTCGTGTGTGTCGTGTCGTCGTGTGTTCGTGTGTGTGTCGTGTCGTGTGTCGTTGTCGAGTGTCGTGTGTCGTGTCGTTGTCGTGTCGTGTGTCGTGTTCGTGTGTCGTGTCGTGTGTCGTCGTGTGCCTGTGTCTGTGTCGTGTCGTGTGTGTGGTCGTCGTCGTGTCCTGTGTCGTGTGTGTGTGTGTGTGTGTGTCGTGTCGTGTGTTTTGTATCGGTGTCGCGTGTCGTGTGTGTGTGTGTGTGTGTGTGTGTGTGTCGTGCTGTCGTGTGTCGTGTGTCGTGCTGTGTGCGTATGTCGTGTGTGTGTGTGTGTGTGTGTGTTGTGTCCGTGTGTCGTGTTTTGTCGGTGTCGTGTGTCGTGTTGTGTGTGTGTGTCGTGTGTGCGTGTCTGTGCGTGTGTGTGTGTCGTGTGTCGTGTGTCGTGCGTGTCGTGTGTCTGTGTCTGTGTTTGTGTCCGTGTGTCGTGTGTCGTGTGTCGTGTCGTGTTCGTGTCGTGTTCGTGTGTCGTGTGTCGTGGTGTCGTTTGTCGAGTGTCGTGTTTGTGTGGTTTGTCGTGTGTCGTGTGTAGTGTGTCGTGTGTCGTGCGTCGTGTCGTTGTGCGTGTCTTGTGTGTGGTCGTGTGCGTGTGTGTCGTGTCCGGTGTCCTGTGTCGGTGTCGTGTCGTGTGTCGTGTGTGTGCTGTCGTGTCGTGTGTGTGTCGTGTCGTGTCGTGTGTCGGTGTCGTGTGTGTGTCGTGTCGTGTCGTGTCGTGTTT
Source organism: Vesta saturnalis (assembly GCA_036346205.1). Lineage (NCBI taxonomy): Eukaryota > Metazoa > Arthropoda > Insecta > Coleoptera > Lampyridae > Vesta > Vesta saturnalis. Next base: position 4,689,402 of record JARFJB010002176.1, on the reverse strand, counting down.
CGTGTGTCGTGTTTGTGTGCTGTCTTGTGTGTGTGTGTGTGTGTGTGGTGTGTCGTGTCGTGTGTTTGTTCGTGTCGCGTGTGTGTGTTGTGTGTGTGTGTGTGGTGTGTGTGTGTCGTGTGTGCGTGTGCGTGTTCGTGAGCGTGTGCGTGTGTGTGTTGTGTGTGTGTATTGTGCCGTAGTCGTGTCGTGTCGTCGTGTCGTGTCGTGTGTCGTGTCGTGTGTGTGTGTGTGTGTCGTGCGTGTCGTGTGTCGTGTGCGTGTGCGTGTGTGTGTGTCGTGTCGTGTCGTGTGTGTCGTGTCGTGCGTCGTGTCGTTTGTCGGTGTCGTGTTGTGTGAGGTTTGTCGTGTCGTGTGTGTGTCGTGTGCGCGTCGTGTGTCGTGTGTGTGTGCTGTGTCTTGTGTCGTGTGTGTGTGCGTGTGTCGTGGCGTGCGCGTGTCCGTGTCGGTGTCGTGTGTGTGGTGTGTGTGTGTGTGTGGTCGTGTGTCGTGGTCGTGTGTCGTGGTGTCTGTGTCGTGTCTTTTTGGGGTGTTCTGTTGTTGTTTGTTTGGCTTGCTTGTTTTTTTTTGTGTGTGGTGTGGCTTGCGTGTGGTGTGTGCGTTGCGTGTGTGTGTGTGTTGTGCGTTGTGGTGTCGTGCGTGTCGTGTGTGTCGTGTCGTGTCGTGTCGTGTCGTGTCGTGTCGTGTGCGTCGCTGGGTTGTGTGTGTTGTGTGTGTGTGTGGTGTCGTTGTCGGTGTCGGTTGTGGGTTGTGTGTGTGTGTGGTGTGTGTGCGTGGTGTGTCTGTGTTGTTGTCGTGTGTCGTGACGTGTGTCGTGTGTCGTGCCGCGTCCTGTGTCGGTGTGTGTCGTGTGTGTCGTGTGTGGTCGTTGTCGTGTCGTGTCGTGTCGTGGGTCGTGTCGTGTCTCGTGTGTCGTGTGTCGTCGTGTCGTGTTTGTGTGTCGTGTGTGTCGTGGTGTGTGTGTGTGTGTTGTGTGTGTGTGTGTGTGTGTGTTGTGTTCGTGTGTGTGTTCGCGTGTCGCGTGTGTGTGTGTGGGTGTGTGTGGTGTGTGTGTGGTGTGTGCGTGTGCGTGTGTGTTGTGTGTGTGTGTTTGCGTGTGTGTGTGTGTGTGTGTGTGTGTCGTGTTGTGTCGTTGTCGTGTCGTGTGTCGTGTGTGTGTCGTGTGTCGTGTCGTGTGTCGTTGCTGTGTGTCGTGTGTCGTGTGTGTGTCTGTGTCGTGTCGTTCGTGTCGTTTGTCGAGTGTCGTGTGTGTGGTTTGTCGTGTGTCGTGTGCGTGTGTCTGTGTCGTGGTCGTGTGTCGTGTGTTGTGCTGTGTCGTGTGTCGTGTCGTGTCGTGTCTGTGGTGTGTCGTGTGTCTGTGTGTGTGTCTGTGTCGTGTGTGTGTGTGTCGTGTGTCGTGTCGTGTGTCGTGGTGTGTTGTGTCGTGTGTGTGTGTGTGTGTGTGTGTGGTGTCGTGTGTCGTGTGTTGTCGCTGTCGTGTGTGTGTGGTGTGTCGTGTGTGTGCGTGGTGTTGTGTGTTGGCGTGTCGTGTGTGTGTCGTGTGTGTGTCGTGTGTGGTGTGTTGTCGTGTGTCGTGTGCGTGTTCGTGTGCGTGTCGTTGTCTGTGTGTGTGTGTGTGTGGTTTGCGTGTGTCGTGTGGTTGTGTGTCGGTCGTGTCGGTGTGTGCCTGTGTTGTGTCGTGTGTGTGCGTGTGTGTGTGTCGGTCCTGTGTGTCGTGTGTCGTGTGTCGTGTGTGTGTCGTGTCGTGTGTGTGGTGTGTCGTTGTCGTGTGTCGTGTGTGTGGGTTTCGTGTGTGTGTGTGTGTGTGTGTGTGTTGTGTGTGTGTGTGTGTGTGTGTGTTGTGTCGTGTGTCGTGTGTTTGTGTGCGTGTCGCGTGTCTGTGTGGTGTCGTGTGTCGTGTCGTGTGTGGTGCGTTGGTGTGTGTTGTGTGTGTGTGTGTGTCGTGTGTCGTGTCGTGTGTCTGTGTCGTCGTGGTGTCGTGTGTCGTGTGTCGTGTTCGTGTGTCGTGTCGTGTGTGTTGTCGTTGTCGTGTGTGTGTGTGTGTTGTGTGTGTGTGTGTGTCGTGTGTGTCGTTGTGTGTGGTGTTGTGGTTGTCGTGTTCGTGTGTGTGTGTGTGTGTGTGTGTGTGTGTGTGTGTCTGTGTCGTGTGCGTGTGTGTGTGCGTGTGCGTGTGTCCGTGTCGTGTGTGTGTCGTGTGTCGTGTGTGTGTCGTGTGTGTGTCGTGTGTGTGCGTGTGTCGTGTGTCGTGTCGTGTGTCGTGTCGTGTGTCGTGTCGTGTCGTGTTCGTGTGTCGTTTGTGTTTGTGTGTGTGTGTGTGTGTGTGTGTGTCGTGTGTCGTGTGTTTGTATCGCGTGTCGCGTGTCGTGTGTGTGTGTGATGTGTGTGTGTGTGTGTCGTGCATGTGCGTGTGCGTGTTCGTGAGCGTGTGCGTATGCGGTGTGTGTTGTGTGTGTGTGTTTGTGCTTGTCGTTGTGTCGTGTGTCGTTGTCGTGTGTCGTGTGTCGTGTCGTGTGTGTGACGTGTGTCGTGTCGTGCTGTGTCTGTGTCGTGTGTCGTGTGTCGTGTGTGTGTGTCGTGTGTCGTGTCGTGTGTCGTGTGTGTCGTGTGTTCGTGTCGTGTCGTGTTCGGTGTCGTGTGTTGTGTGTGTCTGTGTGTGTGTGTGTGTGTGTCGTGTGTTGTGTGTGTGTGTGTGTGTGTCTGTGTCGTGTGTTTTGTATCGCGTGTCGCGTGTCGTGTGTGTGTGTGTGTGTGTGTGGTTTGTGTGTCGTGTGCGTGTTGTGGGTGTGGTGCGTGTGTGTGTGTGTGTGTGTGTATGTCGTATGTCGTGTGTCGTGTCGTGTGTCGTGTCGTGTGTCGTGTCGTTGTCGTGTGTCGTGTGTCGTGTCGTTCGTGTGTCGTGTCGTGTCGTGTCGTGTCGTGTCGTGTGTCGTGTCGTGTGTCGTTTGTCGATGTCGTGTGAGGTTCGTGTGTGTGTGTCGTGTGTGTGTGTGTGTGTGCCTGTGTCTTGTGTCGTGTCGTGTGTCGTGTGTCGTCGTGTCCGTGTCGGTCGTGTGTGCGTGTGTGTGTGTGTGTGTGTGTCGTGTCGTGTGTCTGTGTGTGTGTCGTGTGTGTGTCGTGTGTGTGGCTGTCGTGTGTGTGTGTGTGTGTGTGTGTGTGTCGTGTGTTATGGTCGTGTGTGTGTGTCGTAGTGTCGTGTGTCGTGGTGTTCGTAGTGTCGTGTGTGTTGTGTCGTGTTTGTCGTGTGTCGTGTCGTGTGTCGTGTGTCGTGTCGTGTCGTGTCGTGTGTGTCGTGTGTGGTCGTGTGTCGTGTCGTGTCGGTGTTCTGTCGTGTCGTGTGTCGTGTCGTGTGTGGTTCGTGTCGTGTGTGTCGTGTGTGTGTGTGTGTGTGTGTCGTGTTTGTCGTGTCGTGTGTGTGGTTGCTGTGTGTGTGTGTGTGTGTGTGTGTGTGTGTGTGTGTGTGTCGTGTCGTGTGTTTTGTTCGGTGTCGCGTGTCGTGTGTGTGTGTGTGTGTGTCTGTGGTGTGGTGTGTGTGCGTGTGCGTTCGTGTTTGTATGGTGTGGTGTGTGTGTGCGTATGTGTGTGTGTGTGTCGAGGTCGTGTTCGAGTGTCGTTTGTGTTGGTGTCGTGTGTTGTGTGTCGTGTCGTGTCGTGTCGTGTCGTGTGTGTGTGTCGTGTCGTGTAGTGTCGTGTCTGTGTGTGTGTGTCGTGGTCGTGTCGTGTTCGTGTCGTGTCGGTGTCGTGTCGTGCGTGTGTCGTGTTGTGTGTGTGTTGTGTGTTGTGTGTGTGTGTGTGTGTGTGTGTGTGTGGCGTGTGTTGTATGTGTGTGTGTGTGTGTGTGTGTCGTCGTGTCGTGTTCGTCGTGCGTATCGTGTTATGTGTGTTGTGTTGTGCCGTGTCGTGTCGTGTCGTCGTGTCGTGTCGTGTGTCGTGTCTCGTGTCGTGTGTTCGTGTTCGTGTCGTGTCGTTGTCGTGTGTGTGTTGTGTGTGGTCGTGTCGTGTCGTGTGTGTGTCGGTGTGTGTGGTGTGTGTGTGTGTGTGTGTGTGTGTGTGTGTGTGTGTGTGTGTGAGCGTGTGTGTGGGTGTGTGTGTAGTTTAGTGTGTGTGTGTGTGTGTGTGTGTGTGTGTATGCAAGTGTGTTGTGTGTGTGTGTGTGTGTGTTTTTACTCTGTGCGTGTGCGCTGCGCGCGTGCATGTGTGTGTGGGCGTGCGGACGTGTATCTTGCGTGCATGCGCGTGTGTGGTTGTATCTGTCTGTCTCTGTGGGTGTATGCTAGTATCCACGACAACTCCAGAACGAAGATCCTATGTACCTAAGCTTGTTTTCATTTGGATTAGAGCTGATTATAATTTGGTGGAAATCCAGCGGCGGAGAGGGAGGGTTTATTAGGGGCAGTTTTTGGTTTCTATCATATGTTTCTTAAGCAGCTGCATATTTTAAATATATAAAAACTCCTAGATTTTGACCTTGAACATATCGATTAAGTATGTTCCATGCAATTTTTTGATAAGACGTGTAATTTAGCGGCAAAAAATCATAAGGTAGTATTTAAGTGTTAGTTCAATTTTTTTCAATATCTGAATAACGAAAAGGTGTAGACGTATTTTCTAAAGAAAATTTAAATTTACATTTTTCTTTATAAAGTTTTTTTAATGTAAAGCGAAATAAATGAAAAAATTAAATAAATATGATTGAAAATGCGGGATGTTGTATTATCGATATTTTTATAGATGCTGGCGGCTTTGAAATTTTTTTTACGTTAACATGTGTTTATGTCTCTTAATCTCTATCCGAAATGAAGTTTTAAACGTCATTCTGATATAGATTAATGTTTTTGTTTTTGTTGCCAGGTTACGTTATGAACGTATAAAAAAGAGGTTGGATAGTTAATAAAATAGTTAATAAAAAAAATGAAATTAAGATTATTTCATTGCTTTTAATTTAAGTTTATTTAAGTATCTAGATGTCTATTAACCTCTGTTATAAAGTTTTAAACGTCTGTTTGACATAGATAATTGTTTTTGCGCTTACAATGTTGCCTATTTTCGTTATGAACTTCTCATAAAGGAGGTTTCATAATTATCCTAAAAAAATGTTACTAAAATTATTTCGTTTCTTTTAATTTCCATTTTGTAGGTTGGAAGGTCGTGTGGTTTTCCGCGCCAGATATGTTATAGTAATTTATTCAACGAAGCTGAAAAGTGAAATAATTCACTTGTATAATTTTTGAGGTTTGTAGCTCTGGGCGGGCGTAAACTATACACCACTAATGAGTTGTTACCGGCTGTAATTAAGCGTCCTCAAAATCATGCGGGTAAACTGTACACTGGATTTAAAAATTCTCAATGTGGAATTCCCTTAATTATCTCCTCGGGACTCATTAATATCTATACACAAATGTACGTCTTGACCACGGTGGTCTATACCACCGTGGTCTTGACGCGATAAATATCATTTTTGTCATTTAACTAACAGATTTAGGTAGTTATCACATAAGTTACGAGTACATATCTGATCAGTTAATTGTTAAATAAAGCTTAATTTATCAATCAAAAGTACTTTTCAAGAGCTTTCCAGTGATGTATCGCAAAGGGTGGGGCGCCATTTAAGATTTAAAAAAATTGATGTGTCTAGGGGTGGGAAGTTTGAAATATCGCAATGCTAGTAGGCCCACTTTGGTACTGCAGAAAACGTATTGAGCATTTTTTTATATTTCCTATTTAAAAGAAAATACGGTCAATTGAAGCTTTTCAAAAAGTGACATTGTATTTACCTAATATCCATTTCTTTATTTTACACTAATGTTTTGATAGCTATTCCTTTGTCAGTGATACTTTAATTGGGAATAATGCAAGCTTAAATATCTGGTGTGGAACACACGACCATCCAACCTATAAAATGGAAATTAAAAGAACTTTTGTTATGATTACTATGCAACCTTTTTATGTTCATTACGAAAATGGGCAACCATGTAAAAACAAAACAAAAAAAACAAGAATCTTTGTCAAACAGACGTTTAAAACCTCATGTCAGATAGAGGTTAATAGATATCTAGATGGTAACTTAAAAAACATTCCAAAACCGCCCACTTCTATAAATATGTATATCTATAATACAGACATTGAACTGTATACTACGTTACGTTATACAGTTCAATGAATACAGATTAAGCAATTTCAAACACATTTATTTAATTTTAACATTTTTTTCGCTTTAAGTTTTCTCTTTAATGAGTTTTACCTTTGGTATACACTTTACCTGCACCTTTCTTATAACAATTTTTGTCTGGTATACAGATTACATATCGGAGTAATCCCGCAGGTAGTTTGGTGTACATTTTACATCCGTCCGTAGCTCTTGCGTTATTAATCTAACAGTTAAGTATGGATAATGAAATGTTCTTACACTTTAACAGTGTGCAATATGTATCTATTCCATAAATAATTATTATTATCACTATTATCATAATGTAATCTAAATACATTTTATTCACATTACAAAGTACATATTAATTTACTTAAATGATAATCCCAATAAACAGGTGAATGTGTGATACGATAAATAAGAATTTTATTTTATTTAAAAAAATACAAAATTTTATAATTCAATGTACTAAAATAGTGAATCATGACAAGATATTAAACAAAATGCTTGGATTTTAATAAGAAAGTCGTGTAACTTATAAACTGTTAGCTTTCTTTTTCATAAGATGTTATTACATTACTTTATGAGAATAAACAACGCATGAATCATGAATAAATAAAAATTATATCAAAATTAAATAAATATATTTAATTACGTTTACCAACACGGTTTATACAACAGCGTGAGCGCGGTAATAACTATAGTTATCTTGTGAAGAGAAAAAATATAAACAGAGAAACATATTTACCTGTTTTGTAAGTTGTACTGGATAATGGTTTGTAATTAGGATCAATTAAAATTGAGCACCTAATAGTCAAAAATGCCAAAATCGATTAAGCTGTGCCCTTGTTAAAGTTTTAGAAACTGGTCGCTCAATCTTCGACTGAATTTTACTGCTTTTATTATAAAATGACACTCGGTCTAAAGTCCTCTTCTTTTAACAAATAAATTCACCAAGTAGTATAACAAAATATGTCAATGCGCATGATGGACTTAGTGGTATCATACCTACACTTCAGTTGCTGAAATACATACTTAAATTTGAACTATACTTTAAAACTGCACTGCTTTATCAGTAATAGGTTTTTCTGTTAATAGTGTATTCTTTTTCATTATTGTAGATGCTACAGGTGATTTGCTAGCGCTCAAGAGGCATGGTGGTTGGCGTTCTTCAAGTGTAGCTGAATGCTATGGTGACAATTCTACGAAAAACAAAGCTGAAAATGCGGTAAATATTTCAGGTGCTATTTGTGATGATGAAGCCATATCAAATGACACAATCGGTAGAGATGTTCAGTTTGGCTTAATCCTTAATTGCCATCAATGTGCTCCCTGACTGCACATTGGCGCAATCTTCTGTAACTTCTGTTTTTAACAACAAGATTACTATGACCCCATATATAGCGCGTCCAAACCTCCAAATTCAGTATGGGGCTGATGAAAAAGTGCAGGATTGACAAACTTATTATGCCAATAGATTACTGCACCTGTAATACCGTATTACGATTATAATAATACTATATTTACGGTACGAGAGACACAATTTCTAATCTCAAAATTAATCAAAATATTTGCTGCAATACAAATGTAGCTAAATCAGCAATGTCGCGCTCATAGAATACTAGTACAGCTTGTTACTGTAGACACATTTTTTCTGTGTAAATCGGACATCTCACGATTTTCAAGTAGGGGTTATGCATTTGTCAAACTGGTAAATTTGATAGTTTAGACTCTTATAAACTGTTACTTTGATATGTCATGGTCATAGCCTGCTAACGCAATTGATTATGTGCCTCAAATCAAATGCACACAGCCAAAATTTTGTTGCCCAGTATATTTTGAGAGCAATAGTACTTATGAATATACCGAAAAAGACTTGTAAATGTCAATTTATCGAGTCAGCTTATTGCTGTTGAAAGTCAATCTTAACAAGCTAGTTACTATAGCGCGTCCAAACCTCCAAATTCGGTAAGGCGCGTATGGAAAAACAGTGCAGGATTGCCAAACTTATTATTACATCTACGGTACGAGAGACACAATTTCTTCAAAATTAATAAAAGTATTTACAATGCAATACAAATTTAGATAAATCTGCAATGTACTTATGAATGTACCGAAAAAGACTACCCTTAATCTATACAAATCGAATCTTTGAACTGTACATTACGTGGCAATATGATGGGTTAGATTACCATGTACATGGGATTGTGAAAGAAGCTTTATAAGCAACAGCATAAGCAAATGGTAACTTTATGCAGTAAATAAACAAAATAACAATTTTATTAAAGGTTGAGTATAGCTGCATCATTTATTTCCTATAGGAAGTGTGGCTATTAAATAACGAGACTGGCGTTGTAAAACATTTTATTTTGATATAATATAGGAAGTGTGGCTATTAAATAACGAGACTGATGCTGTAAAACATTTTATTTTGACTTAATAGCTATACCTCGTACTTTGGTAAATTTTTTTGTTTTTCAGTACAGTTTAATCGCTCCAATCTTAAAGGTCTTCGGATGATGATTCTGTAACGTTGATTATGAACTCTGCAATATCATCTTGAAAGTTATCAGCTACCCACATCTTACCTTCAACGATCTTAAAATGACTTATACAGGGTGATTTTTAAGTTGATGCTTTTTTAAGCTGTGTATAGAACTAATTAAAATAAACAACTTTTTCAAATAACATTTTTAATTAACTCAAAAATAAAAGAGATATTTCGTTTTAAATGAATAAGCATTCAAGTTCTATTTCAAGTGACATGTTCAATGTTGTTACCATTCTGTTCTACACAACGCTGTGTGCAATGTAACCACTGTTCGGTGACAGCGCGTAATAACGAAATTAGTTTTGTTTTAATTGTTGCTGCTGCCTGTTCTATGCGCCCCATTAATTCTTCAATATAATATTCACCAGAAATAGAATCAACAATTTCCGCAATACTCATGTTTGGTCATTTGAAAATCCCCATGCTATACGAAGACCAAGTTTTCAAGAAAGATTTTCCGTAAATGTTTGGGCTGGAATTGTAAATGGAATACTGATTGGTCCGCACATCTTGCCAGACCGTTTAACGGGCGAGAATTGTCTGAATTTTTGGAAAATCATCTACCTAATCTGCTGGAAGAATTGCCATTGGATATAAGGCAAAACATGTGGCTTCTACAAGACGGAGCACCTCCTCATTTTAGACGAGAAGTGCGGGAGTTCTTGGATTATACTTGCGATTTTTTCTGTGGGGTTACATGAAAGCGTTAGTTTTTAAAACACCGGTAAACACGCGGGAAGAATTAATTGGGCGCATAGAACAGGCAGCAGCAACAATTAAAACAAAACGAATTCGTTATTACGCGCTATGTAGAACAGAATGGTGACAATATTCAACATGTCATTTGAAATAGAACTTGACTGCTTTAAAACGAAATATCTCTTTTATTTTTGAGTTAATTAAAAAATGTTATTTGAAAAAGTTGTTTATTTTAATTAGTTCTATACACAGTTTAAAAAAAGCATCAACTTAAAAATCACCCTGTATAATGTTGCCAATTTTCAATCGTCACTTTTTCGTAACCAAATTTTATTAATTCCGCCATGTCTTTAACTTTAAACGTCTTGTTATTCATTTTAATATGGTGTTTGACTTGTTCCCACACCATTTCTATTGGGTTTCATTCGCAGTGGTAAGGAGGCAAACGAAGAACCTCATGACCTCTTTCTTGTGCCATAACATCAAGTTTATTCTTGTCATACAGATGCCTCGCTTGTGCTACAGTAGCCAATAGGTCTCGGTTCAACATGTTACCTTCAATAGGCATTCCTTTCTTACTAAGTCAATCTACAATTTGCTCTTTTCGCCACACCATTGTTGGAATCTTCTCTACCTTCCTACTGTGATAAGAAGCATTGTTAATAACGATAATTGAATTTCGTGGGACATTTCGTGGGACATTTGGAATGAGTTGATTTGTAAACCGCTTCTCGTAAGTAGCTGCCTTCATTTCATTGTGCACGTCGGCTGTACTCTTTTTACAGAGAAAAGTATATTCCGCATCAGGAATAAAACCTTTATCGACACCAGCATGAACTAAGGCAAATCGGGATCCATGACCACTTGATGATTAAACCTGTACTGAGCCCTTGAACGAATTTAAGCAGTTCTTAAAGATCTTACACAATAATTGTTACCGACACTTGTGGATTTGTATAAAATATAAATATAACAATGCACCATTTATAAACTCAAAATTTAAGTATGAAAGTTTACGTTTTCATGTTTAAATTTTAATTTTAATATGAGCGGTGCTGTTTAATAGCTGCGCTCAGAGTGATTAAAAAATTGAATGTTTTCGTTTTTTTCTTTTTTGTTTGATAATAAGCACCATTTCAACTCAACTTCAGAGGAACAATTTGTCTTGTAGAATAAGAACATTGAGAGGTTGACAGTTCGTTTACTTATTTTTGAGTCGCCTACTGATTCATTGTATATTTTACCGCTACGTATAATTGGGGTGGCATCCTTTTGTATACTGGCTTTGACAGTTAATTAATGTCGTTTTTATTTTACACTAATCACAAACCTGATTATTACACCTACGTCCATTCCGACTAACCTATCGTGGACTCTACTTATAGTTTACGCGAGTTCTACTGCTATTTTGCACCTGTAATAAGCTAGTTGCATGATAGCCCTCCGATGAAGTCTCAATCAATCGTATTTAGAACAAAAAGTGCGACGTATATATACGGCCACTGTTTTTGATATACGCAAAAAAATTTATTTTAATAAAATGTACGATTCCTAAGATTGTGGTAGTCAAGGTAGGGTTGTGGTCATTAAAATATTGGTGTTATTGTTGAGTTGGGACATGCGGTCATTCTTAAAATTGAAAATTGGCGGTTGTCGTCAAGTTATGGGGGTTGTCCTCAAATATATTGCTGGAGTTTGTGGTCAAGGTTGTTTTTGATAGCGTATCGTAAATTGATTATCAATACGGCCGTCGTTGGAGACTGTGGTTGGTCCAGCGTTGTCACCAAAATAAGAATTAAGGGTAGTGAAAAGGATGGACATTGCAGTCAACATTGAAGTTAAGGGTTATGGTCATGTTTGGTGTTAAGGTTGAGGTTACAGTCAACATTTCACCATTGGTGTTGTGGTCATGGGGATTGTGAACTAATTTCTAATTGGTGCAAAACAGTGCTTTTCGATTTACTCATGATGCTATATTTTAAACAGGATGTGTATGTATATTTTATTAAACAACATTACAGCGTATAAGATTTATCTAATATGCTACAAAGTAGTGATGTAACCTTGTATTTTGAATTCTCACTTTAATACTTTCCACATATAAGTTGGTATAAATAAGAATTTATTACAATTAGATACAAGGTCGACTAGTTAAACGTAAAAGAAACTAGTAAGCATGGACGCGAGAGCTCATTATCAAGATTTATTTAAATGGAATTTTGTTACATACATGACCTGGTTATTACATCCTTCCTAAAAATTGATTAAACTTAAGATGAAACAATTCTAAACCTTTTGCATTGGCGTGATAATATGGTAATTGTTCACCACGCTTAACCCATTTTTTAATATTAGAATACTTTTCATCTAATGGTACTAAGTCATCTAAAGTTGTTATAATGGGAAGCAATGTAAAATCAGCTAAAGTAACAGAATCACAAGCAGCCCAATTTTTTCCTGTTAGAAATGTTTCCATTAGATCATACACAGCAATTGTCTCATCAACGGAATTTTTTGAAATAGTTTTGCAACCTTCAAACAGTATCGGTGCCTTTAAAAATAATTTTGTTTAATCTGTATAGTTTAAGTAGCTACTTACGACAATGCGAATGAATGTTGGAAATGCCACACTTGCATTAAAATTAAATCTTTGATGAATTACGGCACGTGTAAAAGGATCTTCAGGATAAATTGATGTGTTTTTACCATATTTTGATACTAAATAAATCATAATTGCATGACTATCCCAAATAATTTTACCATTATCATCAAGAGTTGGGACTGTGTGTTGAGGATTTAACTAAAAACAAAAATTATTTGTATCTTTCTAAATTAACACAAAAGGCTAGTATACACCTTAACAAATTCCGGTTTTAGCTGATCTTTTTTCAGAATATTTATATCGATGTATTCAAAATCAATACCCAAACATTCTCCTGCTAAATAAACGGACCTCACTGGGGGACTTGTGTCTAATTTGTACAATTTTAGCACCATATTTCTTAGCACGTTGATTAGGTTTAAAAGCAAATATATAACGCGCTTATATAAATTTAATTTCTAAAATAACGAATAAGTGGGGGAAATATGAATAGTATCACAATAAGACTGTTATTTATATATTTAACTATAAACAAATAATTAATAATACACCTAGTGTAATTTGAGATTGTTGATTAGTGTAATTAACACAAAGCATTCAAGTGTATTTATTATTTAACTTATGATTATTACACAGCTCAATGTCACTTCAAAACGCTAGTAAATTTCGTTTCTGTCATATGAATATTAGGTATGGAATATTGCATAATTTTGTAACGCTTGGTTAAAAAAATAACATTAAATTGATACTTACATCATAGAGTTTGCTGTTTTTAACAAAGTCAAAAAGTTTTTATTTAATCAATATAGCTAATTTGATTATTGTACAAAACATTGTTATTATTATCTAAATAAATAAATTATAATATACATTTGTTGTAAATAGAACGGTAATTTTTATTTTTTCCTAAAGATAATTTGAAAAAAATGAGTAATATTGTAGATAGCGGACCGAGAAAATTGTATTACTGTAATAGAAATTTTTAAATCGCAATTGTTAACGCGAAAGAAAAGATATTTAATGGGTTTAATATCTTCTTAATAAGCCGTAATTTCATACTGTTTTTCGAGATGTTTTATTTCATGTGTTTTATGTAAGTAATATTTGAATGTATGTAATCAAGGGTTGAAAAGAAAAAGAAAAACATATGTTGGGGTAGAAAACAAATGTTATCTCGAAACTGCATTTACCGAAAGACCGCGACGAATCGAAAATGTCTATACTCACGGAATTTTGGTAAAAATGTCGCCCGTTAGGAATTAATTACATAGGAACCACGGAATAAAATAGGTAGGTTAGGAGAGGGAATTCGGGTGCTGAAATGTGTCCAGATAACACACACGTGTGGGAGTGAGGCAAAAATATTACTGAGGACCCAGCCTACACCATATAGACCTGCATCACTGGTTTGTAGGTAGTAAGGCAGTCCGAACCTCGGTATCGTACGTAGGCACCTTCTCGCGTACGAGCTCTGTGATTTTTATTGCATACTCCAAAAAAAGAGCTTAACGTGTTTACGCTCATCGTTTCGGCATCGTGATCTTTGCCACTTCGGAGTTAGATCTGTCACTGGTTGCATACAAATAATATGAAGAAGCGGACATCAGTAGAGGAGCCACAGGCTAGTAGCAAGCAGGAGCCGCCGGAATACATCAGGAGCGATGAACAAAGATAAAGCAAGAATCCAGGACACCGCCAACTACACGATCGACGTCGGGTAAAACAATAGGTACCGGTTAATAAAAAATATTTTTTAATTAATTTTAATTTATTGTTTTGTTTTAACACTTGCTTTCCTCCTTTTTCTATTTGGGTCTCTGATTTTCAAGTCTTTTTTCCTCGGCGTGAGACTGCACCTCGGCGGAGACCCGGCCTTTCTTTAAAACAGTTCCTTTCCTTTTTACTTTTCAAAACCTTACTAACAACAACCGCGATGGTTAAGCACGGTGGCCACATTGCTACCGTAACGGTTGTATCCCTAACCCCCGACGCCGCCCGTACACCTACACACACAGCACACACCCTTGCCTCGCCACCACCATCCTCGGGTACACGCTTCTATTTAAACGCCTCATCCATTCCCACCTCATCTACACACTCCAACATCTCACACAAACACATACACACAAACCCGCCCTCTTATCTACACCCGCCCAGCCACCTGTACCTGTGGTGATTCCTACACCCGCTTTCTCCAATACTAAACCCACCCGCTCTCAATCCTCGAGGTTGAACTTAACGTTCAACCGTAACCACACCTGTCTCCTAGAGACTTCCTCTCCTTTGCCAGATGGTACACAGCTTAGGCTGCGACACCACTTCGGCGATCCCACCGTCACCCTAATCCAACTCTCCGGTCCCCACTCCTAGACCTCCATCCTTTTCCTGCGTGATTCGTCACGTGGATAAGGACCGTTCGCATTACCTCTAAGGCGACGAACACTCCCACATCCCTTGTCCGCATCATAACCTCTTCCCAAACCACCCTCGAGTACCTCCTCGTACGCAGTGTCCTCATGTTCGGGCAACACTACAGTTACGAACCCTCTCGTATCTCTCAACCTCTCCCCAAGCATTGTTCCACCTGCAAGCAAGTGGGGCATACCGCTGAGGAGTGTCCTACCCAGATCCTCCTCCTGCAAATCCTCGGCTAACCCAAGGTGTAACAACTGCGGGTAAGCTCACCCTTCCTATTCCTTTAAGTGCCGGAAGCGACGGAAACCTTCCAGTTCTCGTCGAAGATGGCATCCCTCGAACCTATCCAGTCTTCCGAAGAGTCCGACTCGGAAGACACAACCCACCTTAAACCCTCTCCCGACACCGAAGCCCTATCCATCAAAAACCTCATAAAAGTCCTTACCCACTCCCTCTTCTAGAAGTTCCCCGACCGGCGAGATAGGGTTGTCCGCACCCTAGATTTGCTATCCCGAAACTTCTTCCAACGGAGTATCAACATCTGCGTATCCGGTACGCGGATGAAGGTCGCCGTAATCCGCCAACCCAATCCTTAACTCCCTCAAGTTTCAAATGTTCTATTTTAATAGATAATATCGTGGGCTTACTGCAAAAACCCGGTAAGTCTAAATTATTGAAACCAAAGAAAAACGAATTTTAAACTATAATGATTTGCGAAAAATCTTGGTGTTGCCAGACAGCTAATGAACTTAGCAAGCATGAATGACAAGGTATTTTACTAACACATTTTTACCATCATGAATTGCAGTTTTAGTTTTAAATGCTGTTAATTGCCATTTTTTGTAGTGTGCGCAGGACTTAACGGGTTTTGGCAGTCCAACATTTAGGGAAATGTTACTAAGTGTAAAATTACAATGCCCTTAACATAGGCATTAAAACAATGTTTTCATAAATTATGAACCAGTAATATTTATTTTAGTTGAAAAAAGAAACAGGTCAGATTTGCCAGGGACAATACGTGATAAAAACGAAATTAAAACTAAAGCCGAGTTCATCACATTGTTTTAAGACGCTATCATCTTGTTCACTATCACTGTCATTTACTCCAGGTGCAGGAACTTCATCTCTAGTAGACCTTGAAGTTGGCAAGGACTTATACCAACCATGGAACTCGGTCGGTATATCTCCCTTTTTACACAGCTGCAACAAACTGTATTTTTTCTTGGCGGTAATTGCAATAGTTGACGGATATAAGTTTTCCAAGTTAAGTTCAAGCAGATTAAGTAGACGGCCTTTGCCAAAAACATGTATTTCCTTAAATCCAGAAAAGTGATCATACGTGTATTCTATAACTCCAGGCTTACATTCTTGGAATCGAAAACATTTTACTTTTAGCCAGTTTACAACCTCACACTGGCGATTCTTATTTCGATTCCTTATTAGACATTTCGAAAGGACAGTCAAATTTTTGAAATGCTTGTAAAATAGCTCACATACATTATACAGAGGCCTATTCTTATTTTTAATTCTCTTAGACCTAGCTATCCTGAAGATGTTCAACCAATTCTGAATAGTGTAAACTGCTACATGCTTCTTTGCTGTCTCGATAGCGCTGTGCATGCTATCGACCTCCATGAAGCTGTGGCCGCTCTCCAAAAATTTATGTTCAATAAACTCTAAATCAGTATTTTGAACCAAGTATAAAAATAGGGCAGCAATGTTCTGATTGCGGTTTTGACCACCGCACGTATCTGAATACAAAGTTTTGTAATTTCAGGGTTGAGTTGCTGTCAGTATTTCAATAAGCAAGTGCCTATTTTAGAACTGCGTCTCTTGCCATTGAGTTCTGTCC
Source organism: Vesta saturnalis (assembly GCA_036346205.1). Lineage (NCBI taxonomy): Eukaryota > Metazoa > Arthropoda > Insecta > Coleoptera > Lampyridae > Vesta > Vesta saturnalis. The sequence continues at coordinate 4,673,141 of JARFJB010002176.1, read as the reverse complement.
ATCCAAAGCAAAAAATATCATTTGGCTCAGCTAGCTCGTATATTGTTAAATTATACATACAAACCTTCAGGCTGTAATACATTGAACTCACATCGCTGGATGGGATCTGCAAAACAGATTGTAAATCAAATGTACAGCACATAAACGATTTATCAGCTGTGTGACATTTTTCTTTATCAGTTCTCTTAGCTTGATTGCATTCTTCTTTTCTTCTAATATGTGCTGTATATTCGTCTTGGAGAGCCGCTTTTCCTTCAGCGTCCTTTGTTGTTTGAAATCGAGTGCAAAGTTGGCCTTGATCCTTTTTTGGTTTATAAAAGGATAAGTTGTACTGAGTACAGAAAATTCTTCTATAAGTAATTTCACTCACATGTTTGAAATTCATTGTTCAAGCACTCCTCTTTATAGAGGTTGAACATCTTAATTATACTCCATTGGGGATCTAGATAGAGACGCTTCGTGGACTTTCTAGAGTAATGAGATTCCATAGTTGGAAAGCTCTCAATATGTCTCTTGACTTTTTCCACTCTCTCAGGATCAGTTTTATTATGCGGAATATTCTTTCCCCTTCCGTCAGTACGAATAAAAAGTCCACCTTCTCCTTTGCCTTTATACTCAGTATCAATCACATCACCTAAAATGCACAATGTTTTGGTGAAAAAAGTTTTGCATACTCTAAACTTGCTAGACTGTGAACTTTAATTATAAGTTTTAACATCTTTACGGAATCTTCTCATTAATTGTTGGATTCCATTTTTTGTTTCTACGTCAAATTTTTTTTCCACTTGGATGGTTCACTTTTCTTCCAACTATTTCCGTTTTGGGCTTGTTCTGGTTCTAATACATTTCCAAACATTCGTACTTCAGGTTCGTCGTTAGACTCGTCACACTCGTTATCATTTCGCAACTTGACTTTATCAGCAGATTTAGGCTCATAATTTGGATCTTGAATAGAGCAGTCTGACCCGAAATCGGAAAACTCGTCTTCAACAATATCTAATATTTCATTAGCAAGAACCGGATTATCGTCTACTATAACATTTTCGTTAGGTTTTTCCAAACAGATTGGAACATTATCTAAATATAAATAGGTACAATCATCAGTTGTTGTAAGGTCAACCTGCGTTCCGTTCACAGGAGAAGCACAGTTTTTTTGGAAAACAGAGAATATATTGCTATCAGCTTCAGACACGGTACCATGCACGGAATGGTTTGTATTTACTTCCATTACTGCCATTGGATCGGCTGGTGAAAATGTCTGGGTAGCAATTATTCTGTCAGCTGAAATAAAATACTTACGTTATTTTGATTATGAATACAAAAACACATGAAAAATTAGAATTATTTTTAGTGTTAAGCATGAAAGAAACAACTCTTCAACACAAAACAATTTATCTACTAAGATAGGTTAGGTAGGCTAGACATTAGGGTGGAGTGAAATTTTTTGGATATATCAAAAAGCTTGGGTGCGCAAAAGTTGGTGTGATATGAGATTAGTTTGCCACAAAAATAATTTGAAAATCTACTGAGATCTTCAGGTGCTACAAAGCATCTAAATTTGCGAAAAAACGGTGTACTTTAAATTTTTTATTACATTATTAACATTTATTTTTCTTATCTTGGGTGGTTATTTTAAATATGGAAGTGAACTCAAAGAAAATGTAGGGTAGAAATTAAATATCTAGTGCTGCCACCATACAACTAAGGAAAATAAAAAAATAGAGAAAAACAAAAGTTTCAGTTTGCAAAAGGATAGATTATGACAAGATAATTCAAACAGTTAAGGAAAGTATTATGGAATAGGAAAACACATTTTAGTCTAATTTATAATCAGATTTTTTTCAAATTGGGGCATCAAACATCTGGACTTCAGTCTTGATATAATAAATCCGTCTCTCTGCGATTCGCCTACTGTTGCTGGAGCTTCTGTGACCAAACTAACATATCGCTCAACAGACTGTGTGTGACAGGGTAATTTGGAAATGTCATTATATGTTCGTTTGTATCAAAATAACCTTTAAGTTCTTCTACGCTGATTGATCTTGTTAAGGAGGCTCACTGTTTGAATAACTGGCATAACGTATCATTTCATAGTACTCGCCGGCTTCAAAATTGATTTCTGGAACTTTGAATCTTCTAACACCTAGGTGGTCTTACCTCTGGTTCCTACTTTTCAAAATTCGACGTAGAGATAGAGCTCTGATGGTTGCTTTATCATCAGTTAGCATAGCCAGCAATATATTCTCCGGATGTGCAAAGTATACATTCCTTTGAATGACTGAATCGATTACGTTTCTTAAACTTCGTGGCAGATATCTGCTCAAATAAATAACTTGCCACAAATGTAGTGTTCCATTCCAACATCCACTCTTGGTTTTGATCGCGAAGAAAAAAGGTGCGTAAACTTTGACGATATAGGTAGCTAAAGTTGTCAGGTTCTCAGAAGGCCTTTCAGATGAAATATATAAACGCAGTATTCTACTAGCAGTTGTTAGCCAGCGTGAATGCGAAATAGGGCCCGGCTGAAGATTAGATAAATGCTGGGAACACTCACCAGACGTTACAGCCAAAACTATTCTATACAGATAACTCTGATCTTTACTTAATCTCGCCAAATTAACTGCTGGTAATGGATTTCCTTCAATTGCCATGTATTTTACAACTGGCTGCATGCTCTGGACCAGAAAATGAATTTGGACCATGCGTCGCACCATCCAAGGCCACTAAGAGATGCCGAAGAGGAAGCTCATTTGTGTGTAAGAGGCACACAAACCAATGAAATGGTTTTTGTAATGAACTTCTAATTTACGTATTACGCCATTTTCATTTCCGGCATTTACATCAGTTCCGTCGCATCCAATGGCAACAAGCTCTTCAATTTTGTACCCTTCAAGGATACAAAATTTGTAATGCCGTAAATATGTTGGAAGATGTCCCCGATAAAGGAGTTACATGTCCTAAATATTCGGACATCGGCTCCTGTTCGTCAGAGGAGTTTATGTTGTTAAATATTTCCGGCCATCAAAATATGTTGATTTGAGCATGAGATCTTTTTCATTGTTTCATTGATTTAGCTGTCTCTGCCTCTCTCGTCTCACTTTACTGCGATTTATAACTGATGAAATGTCATCTTTGGTCACAACTCAAGGTCCTGAAGTAACGCTGAGGACACCGCAGCTGCTCCACGATCTATCGCACTCTTGTGCTAAATTTGGTAGAGATTTACGCATTTGTCCAGATATAATCGAAATAGGAGGTTCTGGTGAAGGCTCAGAAGAAGTTGATGACAAACTAACGCACACTTCAAGGAAGTTCCAATTTCGGAATCATTAGCACCCTTTTGTAGCTTGACAGATTTTACAATATTAGACGATGCCGCTTCTCGCAATTTCCTTTTCTCTCTTTTCTCCATTTGTTTCGTGGTATTGCTGTCAACGTTTCCTATCATCATTTTTCTAGCACTTCGCTGATCTAGCAAAAACTTTCTCTCTAAGACAGGTATTTTCTTCAATTTTTCACATGTACACTTTTCAAAACAGATGCACTTGCAGGTTGCGATATCGAATAAACCCTTTGATTCTTTCTTAAACTCTTCGATCTTTTTTATGTAGCTTGCAACATTAGCTCTCTGTTTATAGGGTTTTAGTAGTTCCCGATATTTTTTGTGGTATTCTCGGATCCTTTCCACAATTCTTTCTTTTGATATTGTAGACAATGAAGCTTTCTTCCAAATTTCCTCAACCTGTGGTACGATTATTTTGGCAACTTCTGCAAATGTGGGCTCCTTCAATTGACCACTAATTTCCAATTCGTTTTTGTGAACAAATACTGTTGCAAAATGTCCTCGTAAGTCGGCAGAACGTTTGTAGTAAATGGTGAACCAATTCCATATAGTGGACATCGAGTATTTCTTCCACGAGGTAAAGGTAAACGTGTTTTGCAGTTATAGCTGATGAAGATTATTTATCTGAAACAATAGATAATTATTTCAGGCGCTTGACACGCTAAAATAAAATCATACTTTCAGATTTCAAAAATTCAGGACACTTGTGGCACCTCAAGAAATAGCGTTAGGGACCTGAAATTTTTAGATGGTAATCAGTATACTAAGTTACAACTTTTGCGTACCCAAGCTAGTTTAGTTTCAGAAAAAGTGAAAAAAATTTTTCCGCTCCAACCTACTAGACATTTAGGCAATTTTTCGTAATAAGAGTTTCAAGTAGCAATTCAACTTAAGTGAAGTCTATTCACATTTTAAATTAAAGTCAACTTGTTAACGAAAAACCTGCCATTAAAATGTACGTGGATACACACAAACAGTAAATTGAAATCTAAACGTAAGCTTGCTGAAGTCAAATAGTAAATAATAACACAACACAAAGGTTTACAACTTACCACTATCATCATTATTTCCTGGGAGGTTTTGTAAAGCTAAGGATAAAATTAAAGCACTTGTCGATGACATTATTAGGCTATTTAATTAAAACAAAACCTTTATTATTACTCACAGCACACGGAGATAAACTGTTAACAAAGTAAATTTTCTGAGGTTATGTTCCACAAAACTACAAGCAAAACCCGATAGGTGCGCTTATCGGGTTTTCACTGATAAATATTCAAATTATTTGGCACTGTTATTATTGAGAGAACAATTTAAGTATACTTAATGGATTTTCGTTGCAGAAATTTGTTTAACTTATCGTAAGTGTCTAAACACAAAAATAAATTAAGTACTCTTATTGGATTTTTCTTGTATAAATGGTAATCATTGGGACTCAACTGATACTGCGAGCTAATAGTGTAGTGTTATTGGATTAAAAATAGACTTAACTGGTTTTTGCAGTAGACGCTCCGTTCTTTTGTGCATTTACCGATATTTATAACTCAAAACAGAGTAAAAGTGGACTTAAGGGGTTTTTGCAGTAACCCCACGATATTATATAATATTAACATTATAATAATATTAACAAACTTTATTTTAAAAAGATTTCATGGTAAATTAAACATACCAGTTGTGCTCTATCATTTATCATTTTTATTCATAAAAGTAAACCAATAAGTTATAAGGCAGCGAAATATTGATATAGATTACAATAAAACATAATTGATAAGTTTTATGTGACCATTTCTAAATTGTTGAATTGTCCCATGAGTAGGTAATGAAAATACGACGTAAGGAAATAACAATAGATGCGGTCGTTTTTAATAAAAACCACATAAATCCCAGCCTATTTTCTTTATTTATTTACATAAGGGCAAATTACAGTTACGGTTGTACATCTATACCTACATCTATTACCAATTACAAATTATCAGTATAAGTAGTAATAACAAATTTAAGATGGCTGTGATACAGTTATACTTCTTATTAGTAAAGGTTAATAAAATAAGAAGTATTGTTAATCAAATTAATACTCTATAACAAGTAAAATTAAGGCCAATTTTTATCCCTTTTTTTCACATTTATTTCCATTTTTCATTCCTTATTTTTTGACTCTTATTTTCCTTTTTTAAACGCTTCTTTGAGCTGCTACCTTTAATCCGCTATGTCGTTTTTCAACCACCTTTAACTCCAGTTTTCTACTACAACGGATAGCACGTTACAGAGGGTATTAAATCTTGTTCTTGTTCAGTGGCGAAACTACAAAATTTTTCTGGGGGGCCAGGCCCCACAGGCTCTTTTGAGGAGGGTGCGTATAAAAATTTTGTTGGGGCGTACACACCACTTTTTATAGATGCATGCGCATGAAAACTACGTCAATCTTGTTTTCACTCTCAATTTTAAACAGTTTTGGTTTTCATCATCATGGTTTGTCATATACCTACTTTAAGTAAAAGACTTTCTTGTTCTCACATTTTATTTAGGAAATATAACATGTAAGTATGAATAAAAAAACTTCAAACTAATTTTAGTTTTCAATCTGTTTTATAAAACAGAGAGAACTTGTTCAGCCGACAATTTCTGTTTAACTAAAGCATTTTCGATACAGAGAAGTGATAAATTTGAAAATCTATCTTATACCATTATGGTTCTCAGCCATGTTTTTATCCGCGTCATAGCGGAGAAACTTCTTTCGCAACCAGCTGAACTGACTGAAAGGCCTACAGCAATTTGTAGTAATTTGTAAAGATTTGGAGACAGATCCCCTTCACTTGAACTTTTAGATTTTCCAACGTGATTTCAAGATTTTTATTTTTGAATAAATTTCGTATCACTAAAACTTCAGCTTGAATTGTTGAGATTTCGATATTGAAGGCCCTCTGATAATTGGCGACGAACAAATGCTTGATCCAAATCTAGCTTCATAAAGGAATCAATCAATCTTGCAAGGAAAGATTTTCAAATCGTTTTTCATATTGCCAATCACGTTGTCCATGACTTGGTAGTAAATGTTGACTTTCCAGTATTCGGGAGCTGTAGTTCCTGCAGGTATGTCGATCAGAGATGATTTACCCAGGGTTGAGTCAGATAGATATTCATTAAGCCTTTGCGGTTGCTTCCTTTTTTGAAATCCTTAAAGGCTCCAAACAAATGTCTTGTTCTCCTGAGAATTTTTCTATTTCACTCCACAGGTCCTCAAATTTGTTCCTCTTCTCTTCAAAGCTACTTATAGTGCTATCTACGATATTACTAGCCTGACCTAGTGTGTCATCTTTTCTCTGAAAATATTTACTCAGTACATTTGCGACCATTAACACTGAATGGAAGACGAACAAACAAACGATATATTGTGGCTTTATCATTGATGCCTGTATTCCAAGTGCTTCTACAGAATTTTTGTCTCGCCCTTGTTCAATTTCCTCATCCAAAGCATTTCGAATTGCTTGGAAATTTTTCAAAAGGATTTGCAATTTTCATATCGACAACTCCACCTGGTACTGCTAAGACTTCCCATTTCGCCCCCGACTTTATACCTAGAGCATCACGGGCGTTTATGAGATGAAAGTGATGACCGGGTTGAGAAAAGTGGACGTATATTGCCTCCAGAGTGTTGAAAAATGCAGCTGCAGTAGACACCTTAGTACAACTGTCGACAGTTACCAAGTGCATCCTGTGTACCAAGTGTGTGGATGATCCTCCCTTATTTTGGCTTGCAGTCCTTGGCGTTTCCCAGAAATAACACTGGCTCCATCATAAGATTGGCCAATTAATATGGCGTTATTCAACAAACTGCATTTACTTAGATACTTTTTAATAAGTATTTTAAACTCTCAGCATCTCTAGAAGAAGAACAATCTACTAAACCAAGAAAACGTACCTCAACTTCCAAGCCTACGGTATATCTGATTGCCACGGACAATTGTTCTTGTTTGTAGCACCTAGCTTCATCAACCATTATCGAAAAAAACCACATTGCCGCACTTCTTCTACAATCTGTTCAATAACAAGTTGAGATGCGATGCTTATTATTTCATTGTGTATTTTGGAACTACAATAACTGATATGTCTGTCTAGATGCATCGAAAAATTCGCGTCATGTTTTGCCATAAGTTCACCCAACTCCAGAAAATTTCCTCGGTTAGTAGATGTTGCGTCTTCTCGGTGTCCTCAGTGGCAGCCCTTGACGTGTCAAGTATAAAATCATGTCGATTAATTTTATCATATAATCTCGGTTCTGTATTATCATTTCTTCATGTTGTATGGTTAGCTTCTTATGAACATCTCCGGCCTTCAAGGACAAACCTTTGCATACAGTCACTGTGAGCCAAAGAGGTGTCATGTTTTTCAGCGACTCACTTAGTTTCCTCCAATTACTGAACCCATTAATCGAAAACTTTTCATTTTGATTTCGAATATTTGTAGAATGCCGAAAATGTCTGCAGACAAAGCAGAACGCTTTATCTAACTTCACACTATATTCAAGCCACTGATAAGTATCAAACAATTGAGACGAAAACGATCTCCGTCTATCTCCAAATGAACTTTTGGGAAAACAACCCTTGGGCCCCTTGGCTGCGAAGGACCACTATCAAGAGTTCCCAGATCTTGATCTTCTGGATCATTTGTCCTCTTTGATTTGTTTCTGCAGATGCAAAACATCGGATGTTTTGCTACCTTGCCCTTCTTCAGCGGCTTTATTTACATCTTCTCGTATGCCTCCACCAACATTTTCTATATTTGAAGTTGAAGATTGTGTTAAATCACAAGCTATCTCAATATTTGTTGTTGAGTCACATACTGGAGTAGACGTTTGCCTTGTCTCAGTCTCATCTTTGTCGGGTTGATTTGTGATAGATTTGAAAAACGATCGTATGTCTTTGAATTTCTTCATGTTTAAACCGCCCACAATCTGCAATCTGCAACGCAAATAAAAACAAATTTATAAACACCGAAGCTAACTGCTCGGACACTGATGGGGAAACAAGTAAAGGCGTGAAAGAAAGTACAAATCAAAATCCCTTTGCAGTTTTAACTTTAAACTATTATTATTATTATTAGCTGAAACTTGTGATGCAAACTTTCTTTTTTCACCCATCAAAATTTTAACATCTTATAATACTCTAAAACAAATATACAAATAAGTAAAATTACCTTAGTCCTTAGTTGTTTGTGGCAGTTGGCCTTGGCAGTGGCTATTTGTTTGCTTTGATATTTTATTTCACACAGCACTGTGCTGTCAGCACAGAAGACTCAGAACATGGAACACCGAACACAGGTTATATTGGCACTTGGCTCATAATAATAATACTAATAATAATTTTACATAAAACATTAAACATAACTATAACAAGTACTAACCCCATGAATTCATCGTACGTTGCAGCGTTGCTTATATAGGTACCGATGACGCAAGCAACCCTTCTCGAATCTTCTAGAAGTTCGATGACTAATAATTTACGTAAGCTGCTGTCTGCGTCTGCCGAGGCATCGTAATTATGATTCATACATCTAGAGTGTTCGGAATAATGAGTCACCATTTCCGGTATGTTACCCTATTTTTAAGTTTCAAGTCTCGCTTCCTTTATAAAAAGTTATCTTTTAGAATGTTAATGTAAACTGTATGTAAACTAATCTAATCTACTAATCTTTGCGGCGTCTTTATGCTTGCTGGGTTTACTACATCGTGAAAGGGAACTATACATGCTATTGTTTATGCATCAACAGTATCAACACTCAACGCATATCAGTATCATGAACCAAAACAATTCCAAGAGTAGCACAGTCACAGTCAGCAGTCTACCGCCGCCGCGCCGCTTAGCTGAACAAATATTATTTCACCGATACAACTTATGCTCGAATGACGAATATTCTAATGTCCTTACATAATAAATAATAATTAATAATTGTACTTATCACTATATCACTATTACTATTCGTTTGTTTATCGCAATGGTTTAAGATTTAACGAATTAAGTTGTTAGATGGAATTTAAGATAAGAATGAAAAATGGGAAGAGCTCCGTTTTTCTGGGGTGTGTAACGGCTTGCCTGGGGTATGCCTGGCACACCTTGCACCCCCTAGTTTTGCCACTGTTCTTGTTGCATGTTCGGTCCAGGATCTAATGTCTTAAATCTTTAATTTGCATCTATGGTTCAGTAAATTTTCTCGTTACCGACAGGGGCCGTCAATCACTGTAGTTAGCAACATGTTACCAGATGTAAGTCGTCGTAAGAACATTAACTAAAGCTAAGTTACAAGCTATTAAGTTATTTACTGAGTCAAAATAACTAACAAAAATTAATTTGTATTATTAAGTCTCAAATATTTTCTAAACAAATTGAAAAAAAGACTGCTTGTAATTTTAACCGGCAAAATTGAAGAGGTAATTGTTGAAAATCACACATTAACTACACAGTAGAAACCGTAATTATACACCAGTCTAGAATACGCTGAGACAGGTTTGCGAAACTATTCGTGCAAAGCTAGGAAACGAAATGACATAAAATATGTGAGTAAAAGCATAAAGTGGCGCGGGATTCGTAACAGGTTTTACATGATTGACAGTAAATAAACCATCGCCAGTGTAAATTGTAATTTGTAGTAAAGCATACGGGATGATGTTAAATTAACCTTCAGTATAAATGAGCTAACATTTCTTTTGTAGAATACAGCAATTGAGGGTAGATATGTAATAAATCATGTATTTTGTTGTATTATTGGCTATGGATTATGCTTTTACTATTATTCACGTTTGTTGTGCAAATTTCACTAAAACAGTTACATCAGATGAAAAAAAACATCTTTATATTTGATAGGAAAAAAATTTTACATATTTGCAAATTGTTTTCTTACCCACAGTTTTTACATTGTTGAAATAAATTTAAATAACTCTAGGTACAACACAACAACTTTACTTAAATCCTCAAGGTCATGCCAAATTTTTTTTTGTTTTGACTGGAATTTCTAATCCCTCTATTTGTGTGATTTCACAATAAGATAAAACAATTACCGAATTTACTTCAAATTGGACATTGTCTCATATATTTAAAATGGAATTACAGTTTATATTATCAAAAGTAAGCACAATTAAAATTATTTATAACAGTACAATCATAAATTCTCCTGAACTAACGCTCCATTTAAATACCTAAAACTTTATACTTCAATTATTCAAAAAACGTAAGAACCTTGTATCCAGTGTGTAACAATGTTCACAATTTTTTAAGCAGACTAAACGAATGCTTGTGCTCACAATAGGAACAAAAACGAAAAAGATTGTTATAGGTAAATGAATTACCTTTATCACGTATCATGCAGTACTTCTAACGTTGAAAAGATACGTTACACATTTCTTTTATATATAGAAATATTTATAAAGTTATATTATAAAATATTGTACAAAACTTAACATACAGTGTCCCATTAGGGCGGCGGAAAAATACGCCATGAAAAATTACCCCGGAAAATAAACCCCATGAAAAAATACCCCAGTGAAAAAATACCCTCGGAAAAAATACCCCGCAAACTCAGGCCCATTTACGATTGTCTCAAACATTTAAATTCAACTTCGTTAATATTTCCTTTTCCATACATATGTCGAGTAAATATAATGATATAATGATAAAAGGTATTTGACGTGGTGAGAAACAGTAAAAGTAACTGTCATAGCACCACATAAAAAGGCAAACAAAGGCGCAGCTTCTTTATGTGTTGTTCATAATAATTTGATTAAAACAAGCTCCACGCAAAGTCAAAAACACAGAAGATATTTTGAATAAGAGAACGTTTACAAGCAGATTAAACAAATTAAGATAAAAACATAATCACTCTTTTCTTGCAAGGTTCATTAGGGTTAGGGTTGTCATTAAAATAAGATTACAATTACCTTTCTCAAATGGTTATTGTTTACAAGAATAATGGAATAACTAAATAGATAGCAATTAACAGATTATCGGAATGCGAAGGTAAAGCAAAATTTTCGAATTACCGTTTGGTTATTTTCCGGGGTATTTTTCCGGGAGTATTTTTCAATGGGGTATTTTTACCTGGGGAATTTTTTCGCGGGTATGTTTTCCAGGGTATTTTTGCATTGGGTATTTTTCCGCGATTCGTCCCATTAGTGTGTGGAAGTGCAATAACTTACTTAGGATCAAAATACAAACAAATGTTTTAAATAAAAGTTGTTATATTTACGCAGATACACATTTCTAAAATATTTTGAGATATACGGTGTGTCCAGCCTTAGCGAGACAACGTGAAGTTTACTTTTTAATAATACACCCTGTATATTTGTTTACCATTGAATTCAGCGTAAATTCTGCATCTAGCCCTATCTTTTTTCTCATAAATAGCGACGTTGCGAAGCTGGAGCGAAAAATATGAAGATTTGACGAAAATTAGTGCACTGTAAATGCTGTCAAATAAACGTTATCAGTGATAAGGAACTAAACTTATTTGGTAGGTACGAAGGTAAAGGATGGCTGAAATGTCCGAACATAGTAGAAGTTTCGTTTGGGGTTCGGGGTGTTTTTTGGATAAGCATTAATATTCAGGAGATTTCAATTAGCAAAAACTTCATTTTTTTAAATGGAACACCCAGTATATTAATTTACCATCTTGTACAACTATTTTATCCCTTCGAATTATATCTATACAATGTACTCTCTAAAATTGACTGTTTTTGAGAAATTGCATTTTAGTTTATGATTTAAAAATATTCATGTCTTTAACAAGCAAGCTATGAATGTGACGTTTAGAATACTTTTACTTTCGATAATTTTTGTGACAAAATCAAACCAATAATTTACTACCTTTAAAAATGTAATAAAATTAATACGGTATCTACAAAAATCAAAATAAACAAATTAAACAAAAATAACTAACAACAAATAAGAAAGAACCAAAAACGTTAGGTAACTACTTTATTCAATGTTCAAAATGACCACCATTTACTTCCATATAATAATGTATGCCATCTTCAAAAGCTCTACTAGCACGATGTAACATATCGCCATCAGCAGTTCGGAAAACCTGTCTAATTCTATTCTTCATGTGTTCCTTAGTAGTCGCGGGTGTTTTGTATACTTGTTCTTTGACATAATCCCACCAAAAAATCCATTTTGTAAGTTCTGGTGAAAGAGGTGGCCATTTATGGGGTCGTCCTCTACCTATCCATCTTCCGGGAAATTAATTATTTAAATGTGTATTAATCAGTTGGGTATGGTGAACTGGTGCCCCGTCATGTAGGTACCACATTCGTCACCTAACATGAGCAAGTAATTGCTGAAGTAATTGTAGTAATTCGTGTTGTAAGAAATTTAAATAAACTTGCCTATTAACTGTTCCGTCAAAGAAACATGGGCCTATGCCATGATTCCCAATTATTCCACTTCATACATTTAATGACCACCTTGTTTGACTGATAGTCCGTATACAATGCGGTTGATCTGTTGCATAATAATGGAAATTGTGTCTATTAACAAACCCATTTTTTATGAAAAGTTGCTTCATCGGCAAATAATGCAAAATTGAAAAAATCTCTGTTTTGCTCAATTTGTTGTTGAGCCCACTCTAAGAAGGTTAACCGCTTTTCATAATCATCATCCAATAGTTCCTGCATTCGCTGTATATGGTAAGGATGCATTATTCTCTTAGACTGAATTTTTGGACGACAGTACGACTTATGTCGGTTTGTTTTGTTATTTCCCGTGTCGAGATATGAGGATATTCCGTAACTTTTAACGTTACGGTCATCTCGTTGTCCCCTGTTATTGCAGTCTTCAACCTTTCGCTTTTTTCATAAGTTCTGGTAAATCGTTGAAGCACATTTTCCAATGTCTTTTTTCTTGGCTGTCTTCTATCTGGAAATTTATTTGTGCGAGTAAACAGTTTTTATCACAGGCACTCAGTACAAAAATCATATCCGGCAATTCTTCTATCGGAAAATTCATAATTTTAATTGCTTTCTCGTTTATTTACAACACGTCTAGATAATAACTTATCACTCTGACTTGCGCAAACGTCAAATTCACAGGTTACTTGTTAAAACTGTGGATATTTTCATTTCATTTGTTGGTAAGGTTATTTTTGCTTAATTAAGTTTTGTAGATACCCTATTTATTTTATGACAGTTTTTAAAGGTAGAAAATTACTGGTTTGATTTTCTCACAAAAAATTATATAAAGTAGAAGTATTCTAAACGTCACATTCAGAGCATGCTTGTTAAAAACATGAATATTTTAGATCATAAACTAAAATGCAATTTTCTTAAAACAATCAATTTTAGAGACATAATTCGAAGGGATAAAATAGTTTTACAAGATGGTAAAATAATATACTGGGCGTTCCATTTGCTAATTGAAATCTCCTGAATTAGTGCTTATCCAAAAAAACACCCCGAACCCCAAACGAAACTTCTACTATGTTCAGACATTTCAGTCATCCTTTACCTTCGTACCTACCAAATAAGTTTAATTGCTTATCACTGATAACGTTTATTTGGTAGCATTTATAGTGCACCAATTTTCGTCAAATCTTCATATTTTGGCTCCAGCTTGGCAACGTCGCAATTTATGGGAAAAGAAAAGATAGGACTAGATGCAGAATTTTACGCTGAATCCAATGGTAAACAAATATACAGGGTGCCCTATTAAAAAAAGTAAACTTCGTGTTGTCTCACTTAGACTAAACACCCTGTATATCTAAAAGCATTTTAGAAATGTGTATCTGCGCAAACATAACAACTTTTATTTAAAACATTTGTTTGTATTTTTGATCCTAAAGTAAGTTATTGCACTTTCACAAACTAATGGACCACCCTGTATATGTACACTAAATAACGTGAAGAAGTAAACATCCAGTGATGTCACATCAGATTTGCAGGTCGAGTGACCATTGACGTTTGAGTCTTCTGTTTTCTGATAGTTCTAGCAGTGGGGGTATGAGTGAATTGCGATGATAGTTAAGTCTGTTATGATATTCAGCGCTGCCCACCTGGATAGCTTCACTCACGTAAGGGATTTTTTAAATCCATATGGATAGTGTGATTGGAGACGTACCATGGTGCGTTCACAATGTTTCTTAGAATCTCGGATTGGGCTCTTTGTATTATAGCTGTATTTGATTTGCTAGTGCAACCCCATAGCTCAATCCCGCAGGTCCAAATTGATCGTATTACTGCTTTGTAAATTAGTATTTTGCTTTCGAGCGTTAGTTTGGATTAACATCCAAGGAGCCAGTTAAGTTGTACTTTCAGATCTAGTTGTTTACGTTTCTTTGATATGTGTAGTTTCCAAGTAAGTTTACTGTCTAGGTGTAAGCCTAGATACTAACAGCTTCACTTTGAGGTAACACTACTTGATTCATAGTTATTGGTGGACAGTGACCTTTTCGGAGGGTGAAGGTTATATGTGCAGATTTTGCTTCGTTAACTTTGATCTTCCACTTGTTTAGCCATGTTTCAATAAGATTTATATGTGTATGGAGATTGGATGAAGCTGTAACAAGATTATCATGAGTCGTAAAAACCGCCGTATCGTCGGCGAATGTACCAGTAGCTGTTTCGTCCGTTACTGATAGATCGGCTGTATATAGCACATATAGTGATGGGCCCAAGACGCTCCCCTGTGGGACTCCAGAAAGTATGGGATGACGGTTGGATATTCCTCCATTAACTCAGGTTTCAAAGTAACGATCCTCCAGATATAATTTCAGTATGGTAAAGTAGCGTAGTGGTAGTGTTCTTTTGATTTTGTACAAAAATCCAGGATGCCACACTTTATCAAATGCCTGTTGCACGTCTAAAAAAAACCGCGGTACAGTATTCTCTGTTTTCCATTGATTTGTTAATGATGTTTGTTAAACGGTGACATTGTTGTGTAATCGAGTGGGCTTGGCGAAAACCAAATTGGTGATCTGGGACCCATGCCTGCTGATGTAACTCTTGATTTATTCGATTGAGGAGGAGTCTTTCGAGGAGCATAGAAATTGTTGCCAGAAGACTTATTGGTCGATAAGATGAGACATCGGACAGGTTTTTCCTAGGTTTAGGTATCATAATAATTTGTGCTATTTTAAGAAATTTTGGTCAATAATTAAGCCTTAGAATTGCATTAAAGATAGACAAAAGTTTGAGTACTCCTTTTCTGGAAAGTTCTTGTAGCATTTTGCCAGTTATCATGTCTATCCCTTCTTGGATTCAGTATCTTAATTGCCTCTTGTATTTCCTTTGGAGTGACGAGTTTTAATCGTTCCTGTGTTA
>JARFJB010002176.1:4545000-4652500 GCA_036346205.1 Vesta saturnalis | reverse complement strand
ATTTTAAATTTATCCCCTGTATCCCCTGTAGTAATAGAAGAAAATGTTTCCTCTGAAAGTTTCTTAGTTTGGTAGGTAGAATATTATGCCCACCAAAAAATCGCATCTATCTGGTCAAGTCTAAAAGTTATCGCACTCAACTTTCTCATTTTAAATAATACACCCTGTATATTTTTAGCCAAAAAAGTTACATTTTTGATTGTCTTTTCATACATTACATTTAATATAGCTCATTATTTAAATAAGTGAGCAATTCTAATTTTTACATTGAATGGGTAGTAGACCGTGAATTATGAAGTAAGAAAGCGAAATGAAAGTTTACATTGTTCACTGAAGACTACTGTCCCTCAGAGTAATATGCAAATTACAAGTTTATATCATCTTCTTAATTTTTCTTAATAATCGTACGATGTCTAAGAATACCTACTTAATAAATAGTTTAGTAGGCTATGGATAAAATCTAGTTGTCATCAAAACAAAGCAGGATGAGTAATTTTATTGAATGACAGACCGCAACGTGTTTCCAGTTTACTGTTAGATAAAATGGTTTACGAAAACTATGGAAAATATCATACGTTATGTGCATGTATCGAATGTCGAAGAAATAAAGAAAATGCCATACACTTATATATTCGACGTTACCCTGAGAGACACCCGCCATTCGGTGATATTTTTAAAAGACTGGAAAACAATCTGAAGAATTTTGGAAGCTTTGGCACACCCATACGTGTTGAACATACTAAGGAAAGTGAAGAAAACGGAATAATAAACGTTCTTGGGTTCGTGCAAGTTAGTCTCGCTTACTGCTACTAATTACCTGGAGTAGTTGCCAATAATTGCATAATGTTATTAAAGTCAAATTCATTCCCCGTCTATACCAACAATAGAAAATGCAGTTGGGGTGCCAAAAGTCAAGGTTCAAGAGATATTCAAAATAATCATTACTTCCCATATAAAGTAAACTTGGCACAATATTTGCACCCCGGAGATCATGAGAGAAGAGTATGGTCCGGTGAGGCACTGATTACAAATGATGGAATTATGAACCGCCACAATGAAAATACTGGGCTAACACCGATCCGTATTTATTGAGATCAGTTCGCCGACAGGGTAAATTTGGTTATAACATCAGTTGTTTTTTAAAAGGACACAAGTTTGTCTATACAATTTGTGAAGAAAACCTGAATACCTAAATATTCTGGAAACTAACCTTTCAAATTTGCTGGATAACGAACCTTTGGAAGAACGAACTAATTTGGATTTTCAGCACGATGGTACTCCCAGCCGTAACTACTTAAGAGTGAGGGAACATTTAAATATAAACTTCCCAGATAGATGGTTGGGGACATATGGACCTGTTAGATGGCCGCTGCTGAATTGACCTGACACCTTCAGATTTTTTTGTAGGGTCATGTATAAACACAGGAACAGCTTCTCGAAGCAATCCGTGCAGCATTCACAAAAATCATTAATGCTCTAAGATTGGTTAGAAATCATTGCCAAAAATGTATTTATTGTAATGGAGGGCCATTTGAGTACCTTCGTCTATAAATGTACCACCTTTGATTTCATTTTCTTACATCATAATGCACAGTCTTCTACTGATTTAATATAAAAATTAAAATTGTTTACTTATTTAAATGATAAACTGTGTTACATGTTTGAAAAAATAATTAAAAATTCAACTTTTTTGGCTAAAAATATACATGATGCTGCAATTAAAATGAGAAAGTTGGATGCGATAGCTTTTTGACTTGACCCGGTAGATCCGACTTTTTGGCGGTATAATATTCTACTTAGCAAACTAATAAACCTTCATTGGAAACATTTTCTTCTTTCCCTTTCGTAAAAGATTTGATCAAATTCCGATTTTTTAGATTAACCCTGTATATCTCAATCTCGGCTGAAAGCATTGAATTGATAGGTAAAAACTTGCATCATAGTGTTGGTCATCCTTTAAAGCCAAATATACCCAATTACTATTCATTCACCAATATCGTTTAGAAAACAGCACACATGACTCTCGATGGAAAAAAAAACTAGAAACAGCTCCTTAACAACTAAATTTTACTTCTAGCTATTTTTGCTTTACCCGACGATAGCTTAATCAGAGAAGGATGCGGTTCGCGGAGTAATTTATGAGAAGTACCAGATCTTAACAAACACACTACTACCTATAAAATAAAAATGCTTAAACCTATTTTATACTTCACCTAAATGATACAAACTCAAAATAACACAAATCAAACAAAAAATTAAAACAAAGAACGGATCCTCCAAGTTGTCATAATCTGGAAGGGCTCAACGGCTGCGGACGGCTTATAAACTCTCCGTGGATCGATAATTAGTAGTAAAGCGCGATGATACAATACTCTAATTTATTTGGTCATTCAAAATATGTAATCGGACGTTTAATTATTTCACCTAATTCTCTATAGATGTTTGGGGCAATTAGAGTATTTACGCAAATCACTTTGCAATATGTATCGGAAAGAAATTAATATTTTCTTTTGTTATCATACACTCTATGAATTTGTATTAACGATTAAAGTAGCTAAAGTAGCTATACGACGAGTATTTATATAAATTTATTCCTAGAAGGGTACAATGGGAACTGATAACAAGGGCAATACTTTTATTTTCTATAAAATGAATTTATGACAGTTTACTAGGTCAGCGGTACTTTATTGACTTTATTTTAAAATAAAGTAAAAGTAACGCTTTTATTTACGTAACTTTAATTTAACTTTTGATCTTGGCGATAATTACTTTAATTATGCAATAAAATGGGACATGAAATAACGGGATCGTAAACTATAAAAACTGTGAACGAAATAAGAAACAGTTGGTGGTTTTTTTTACGAAAGATGATATCTTCGTATCCCTTTTAAAACGTATAATAAAAGTTTTATATTTTATTTTCAATTTGTGCGATAAGAATACTTATCGCGCCGAAGAAACAGAAACAGAAACAGGAACGGGATTACTTTTCAGGAATTAAATCGGAATTTCTACCTTATAGAAATTGGTTTAAATTAAGGGAATTTAATTATCCCTTCAGGAAGCGGGTTGAAATACCTTCTCAAGTATTCTGGGTATGTAACGCACAGGGTTTCGTATTTAATAACTGGTATGCATGATTGATAACGGTTTTAATAGGATAATCTGACAGAAACGGGATTTTCCAGAGGTTAGTATGCAAGTATCTGTCTGCAGATTTTACGGTCGTGTACATGTTGTGTACTTGTCGGTAGGATAGGATTAATTAATTGAACGGGCGTACGCCCTTTGGTTAATTAGAACGATACTAGATTGAACAGACGTACACCTTTCACACAAGCAAAGATAGGAAAATGCCGACACAGGTGTACACCTTGCGGGAATTCTCCAGGAATTCTTAGTACTTTTCAGTGCACAACCTAAAAGCAAAGGGTAGGATTCTGTGTATTAGGATATGTTTGTTTACGCTGGGCATACGCCGGAGTACGTGAGTGTACAGGTATGGTGGTGTTTTGCAGGCGGGATCAATTAATAATTTGCCAAAGCAGAAAAGAAGTGTTATAACGGAACACTGGCCTGGTGAATATGATCGGAAAATTTATAATTTACGGGTCGGCTGGTGGGAATAACGGGTTCTGATTTCAACTAGGTCGGAACAGAGGCCAGGATAAAAGTGATCGGAGGTAATAAGATCATTAATATTATGTCACCCTTCCGCTTAGATAGTCCGCGATCTAATGTGATTGGATGAGAATATGGATGTGATGCGTTGGTGGGGTGTGGTGCATCGATAACGATTTCTTAGCTACGGAAGAAGAAATTATTAATTATTTTATGAACAGGAATAATTTGATGCGGATAATTAAATAATTAATTCACAGATTTTCGTAAATATTTTGGGATCTTTACAAAACTAACTTGTGCTTTTACGGGTTTGGCCAACATTTAAAGACAAGGAAAATTAAAAGCTTTATTCGTCAATTTTTCTGAAAAAAAATTTGCGCGCATTGCCTCAATTGATAAGAACTAATTGCTGTGGTTTTACGGTATTAGCTATCATATGTGACCAAGCGTGCCCAAGAACTATTTATACAATAATCTGGTTTAGAAAATGGTCAAAAGCATTGAATCAGCAAGAATAAACTACATTTCATACTTTTGCAGTGTTTGTAATTAGAGACAGTGATGCCCAAAGTTGTCTATCCACCAATTTCGTTTAGAACACGGAGAAAGGCATTGACTAGATGGGCAAAAATTAAATGTTATGGTTTACTGTGTTAGTCATCATTTGGGACTAACGTGATCATTCGAGACTTAATATGCCCATAAATTTGGCATTGCTTCAACAGTTAGCAATGAAATGTTATGGCTTTACGGTTGTAGTCATCATTTGGGACCAAAGATACCAAAAAAATTAGTTATAAACCAATTCCGATTGGAAAACGGCTAACTACACTGCCTACTTATACAAAGACTAAATTTTATGGTTTTACAGTGTGTCATCATTTAGTAACAAATATGTTAAAAAATTATTTATTATTTTAATTATTTGATTGAAAACGGTGAAAAAATCGCATTGGTCGACAAAAATTAATGTGCTTGTTTTACGTCATTTGGAGCCAAAAATCCCCGAAAACTTTTTTCATCACTTGAAAACTCATTTAAAGATATTGCCCATATTCTTAAGATCCAAATATTATCACTTTATGGTACTAGCTATCGTTCGGGACTTAAGGTATTCAAAAACTATTTATATACTAAACATGTTATAGTACTACGTTGTAGGTACTCATATCTCTGACTAAAGATGTCTACAAAAGTTATTTATCCATCAATTTAGTTACGAAAGCGATGAAACGAGCCATACGTTACAAATCTACGGTGTTGGTCATTTTGGTCATGTAGGTTTTGAAATCGACTTTTTTCACTATCGGTTACCTCATTTTACACCTTTTGACAAAGATTCGCGAAAATTGACGGTAATTTAAGTATGCGTGGGCGTGTGCGCGTGCTTGTGTGGGCGTGTGCGCGTGCTTGTGTGCGTGTTGTTACAGTCGAAAATAAAATTAGCTCAGGAGGTAACAGATAATTAATGTGCACCGGTTTAGCTCGGTGGGACAGAGTCGCAATCATGATAAAGTAGTGTAAAGGGCGCAAATCTGTTGTTAAATCAAAATCAGTAAGAATACACCTGGGCACACGTAGGTAAATCAGCCCCAAAACAGACAAGAGTCTCCATTTACCGTTACGATAGCTACCTTCAGGTGCACGTAGGTGGTACTCCGGGAACTCTAGATCTACAGCGAATCTCAAAATATTTACACACCTTCCAATAGTAATGAAGCGTGCGAGCAAATCAGCTGCTGGGGTACAGCGACTTTCCTTAACTTAATTTTACGTTATTTTACACCCAACGCTTGTACACAAAATACACAAAAAACAAACGCTAAATCTTTCGCTTATTTACTGAAAAGTCAAAATCCAAATGCTAGTCTTCTATTAAAATTATAACATCAGTTGTACTCAAAGATGATTAAACATAAACTAAACAAACGTTGTTGGAAATTCTCTAGTTTGTTACGTTAAAAAAACTATTTCATATCAAAAGACTACATGAAACTAAATACGTCAAATCAGGAATTTGCCATCACCTCGCTTTCATATCAAATCGATGAAATTTAAGCAATAAAATTAACTTTTAAGAAGATATCTTATCTTCAAATCTCTAAAATACCAACTTTCGCTAATTAATGATTTTGCTGTTCGGTAACAGATTACAACTAATGCTAGTAAACCCCACTAATTAACCATCTATTAAATACACACAAAGACGATACATACGCACAAACGTAAACCGCACCAATTTATGTGTTATCTTAAAGTTTGGGATAGGAGAGACTATAATATCCTTATTTCTTAATCGGTTCTAACTTGCAAGTTATGTCCTCTCATATTAGATTAATTTTTAAGTTACTGTTACCTAAATACCGTTAAAACTCAAAACATTTACAAAAAAATAAATTGGCCAATCAAAGTTATTAATTTTAGAACGTGAACCTTTTTTATACATGTCAACCTAAAGTACATCCAAATAATCAATCCTAAAATATTGAAAGGGCAGATGAAAGTAATTCGTACCAACTTAATTAAAATAACATCAATTGACTAACACTTCGACTAAAACGACTACGTTCACTTGCTCATGGTTGTCTAATTTAGTAAAACACTGTCAACGGCAACCGAATGTAGCAGCTTCCAAATAGCAAATTCGATAACGTTGGCTTCTTAGTTGACTGAATAACGGCGTTCTAAAGTTTATATGCACAGAAGCTTTTGTACGGGGTGTTATTTACACAATGCGTAATTAAGTCGGTAGCTTTATTTACAAGTCTATCTATGATTAGCGTAAGTACTTAAAAATTTATGTACAACGAGACCTCAGTCTGTTAGGGCTGATACCTATTACAGGTGAAGAATGGGGTGCCCTCACAACAGTTTTTACTCGATAATGTCAATCTAAAAAATTGCATTAATTAATTCACTAACAGGGTGCACTTAAAAAAACACAATCCCTTTCATGAAACGTCCGTAAACGACAACAAGTGCCCGAAAATTCTATACACTCCCTGAAGAGGTGAACCACTGGATGTCCACCTAGACAGTGCTTTGGTTGTACACAACCTCTTTAGAAACGTTCGGTTCCCCAGGTCGTCGATATCGCACACCCCGCGTAATTGCCTACATGCCTAACACACGACTGTCAGTTTTTAGTGTCGAGCTCCAATTAACCGCGCAAAGAAACAGCCTCTTCCCCCTTTTAGGAAAATTGCATCACGTTTTTTCCCCCACCCAATTTTCACACACAAACCGCCAACGCAGCATTCTGTATCCAACCCACATTATTGCGTAAAGGATATGTGCCCTTAACGTTTACTTAAATGCATACTGTAGTCTAGAGAAATACTGCATGCCGGTAACGATAATTTTTAACTCCAAACGGATTGAAACCTGACAAAAACACGGGGTCAATCTATAAGACGCACTTCCCAAATGAGCAGAAACATGATTCAAACAAACAACTTACAAAGATGATCTCACATTCTCCAATTTGTATTCCAACTTTTCTTACCAACGAATGCATTTAAGTTATAAAAATTTACAGGAAAACAATTTATACTTTTATACAGGGAATAAATCAACAAAATACGCCAATTCCTCATTATTGTTTTATGAATACTTCTTACATAGAAAACAAACGATTTGTCATGTTTCATTTTATGTTTCCCCGGGTTTCGTATGATATTCCGTTCTTCCGGGTATTATCCCACGTTTTTCTTCCTCCTCCTCGACGGCGTTTCGACCAAATCTCACTGGCCATTCTCAAGTCTTCTTTTCGTTGCTCGTGTTACTCGAACATAACTGTCTCCATCGTTTTTTTTTGTGAAGCAGTTTTAAAACCTTTACACCTGGTGGAGAACAACACTTTTGTGCGAGTAACAAACCTCTTTACTATTGTATAACATTTTGTATATTTAAATAACGCGAACACCGACAGATGTGTCAAACAGTAACCAGCTTCTGGAACTGCGTGGATTTGAGTTGACATAAGTGTTATTAATTACTGATTAAACCATTAGATAGAATGAGTATTTTTTGTTAATAGAAACTGGCCGAATTTTATATCAATCGTTCTGTATTTCACAAATAATAATTTTAGCACGATGAGAGAAATATTAAGCCTGTAATTGATTTAATGCAATTAAAACAAGTTGTTACGCTGGCGCCTCATCGTTAAAACTATGGAATTTCTAGCCGTTCCCCTCTTTTAAATGTCGTACTCCATATAGGTAAGTGCATTTACCAAAATGATTATCTTTCGTTCTCACTGTATAAAGTACAGACGAAAAGAAAATTTTGTGAATTCGTATGAGGTAAAGAGTAGTTAGTAAAAAGTTGCTTTTCTATCGAGCACCGTTTTGATTAAACCGTAATCAGTGAAATTTAAATAAATTCACAAAGTTCATATTTATTAAGAATCATTCCTTTTCATCCATCATTGGTGAAGGAATTTTGATTGTTAAGGGGACCTGTGACCTTTGTCTACCGTATCCGCCGTCCGTCCGAATTAATTGAGTTTTAGGTGCATCTTATACCGCAAAATAATACCCTAAATTCTATCCTCCACTGGGAAACCCGGCGCAGCTTGTAATAAAGACCGTCTGAACAATATTTTATCCTTGGGTGGCGCCCGAATCCGTTTTTACATGTGTATATATATATATATATATATATATATATATATATTAAATCAGACATTTTTCTTTCAAACTTGTGTGAATAAACGTACAATTAATTCAACGTTTGGGAACGTACTTTGTTCCCTTTGTCAATAAATTCTTGACAAAGGAACAAAGTACGTTCCCGAAACGTTGAATGTTTCTATTTAGATTTCCACAAGTATTCATGTTTAAATAAGACAATTTTCTTTAAAACTTTGTAAATAAACGTAAAATTAATTCAACGTTTCGGGAACGTCCTTTGTTCCTTTGACAAAGGGAACAAAGGACGTTCGAAAGGTTGAATTAATTTTACGTTTATTTACACAAGTTTTAAAGAAAATTGTTTATAAATATATATATATATATATATATATATATATATATATATATATATATATATGGCGTTTAAATACACATGGCAGTGTGTGTGCGTGCGTGCTTGTGTGCGCGCGTGCATGTATGTCTTGTGTGTGCGCGTGTGAGTGCGTGTGTTTGTGTGTGTATTTACTGCCTGCGTGTGTGTGAGTGTCTGTGCGTGTGTGTGCGCATGTGTGTTGTGTGTGTGTGTGGGTGCGTAGGTGCGTACGTGTGTGTGCGTGATTGCGTTTGTCCGTGTGTGCTTTGGTGCGTATGTACGCGTGCATGCGTGCGTGCGTGTCTGCGCGAGTATGCGTTTGAGCAGTATGTGCATGTATCAACATCCAACATTGGAGTTGTGGTCATGGGGATTGTAAACAGATTTTCAATTGGTGCAAAAAGTACTTTTTGATTTATTCATGATGATATAATTTATTCCGGATGTGTATGTATATTTTATTAAAGGATATTAAAGCGTATAAGGTTTATCTAATATTCTACAAAGCATAGCTGTACCCTTGTATTTTGAATTCTTGAAATTTGCACCTGGTATGAATAAAATATTACAATTAGATACATGTTCGACTAGTTAAACGTAAGAGAAGCTAGTATGCATGTTGGTTATTACATCCTCCCTAAAAGTTGATTAAACTTAAGATGAAACATTTCTAAACCTTTTGCATTGGCGTGATAATATGGTAATTGTTCACCACGCTTAATCCATTTTTTAATATTAGAATACTTTTCATCTAATGGTATTAAGTCATCTAAAGTTGTTATAATGGGAAGCAATGTAAAATCAGCTAAAGTAACAGAATCACAAGCAGCCCAATTTTTTCCTGTTAGAAATGTTTCCATAAGATCATACACAGCAATTGTCTCATCAACGGAATTTTTTGAAATAGTTTTGCGACCTTTAAACAGTATCGGTGCCTTTAAAAATAATTTTGTTTAATCTGTATAGATTAAGTAGCTACTTACGATAATGCGAATGAATGTTGGAAATGCCACACTTGCATTAAAATTAAATCTTTGATGAATTACGGCACGTGTAAAAGGATCTTCAGGATAAATTGATGTGTTTTTACCATATTTTGATACTAAATAAATCATAATTGCATGACTATCCCAAATAATTTTACCATTATCATCAAGAGTTGGGATTGTGTGTTGAGGATTTAACTAAAAACAAAAATTATTTGTATCTTTCTAAATTAACACAAAAGGCTGGTATACACCTTAACAAATTCCGGTTTTAGCTGATCTTTGTTTAGAATATTTATATCGACGTATTCAAAATCAATACCCAAACATTCTCCTGCTAAATAAACGGACCTCACTGGGGGACTTGTGTCTAATTTGTACAATTTTAGCACCATATTTCTTAGCACGTTCATTAGGTTTAAAAGCAAATATATAACGCGCTTATATAAATTTAATTTCTAAAACAAAGAATAACCTGGGGAAGTATAAATAACATCACAATAATACCTATTGTTATTTATGTATTTAATTATATGTAAATAATTAACAATACACCTAGTGTAAATGTTGTTTGAGATTGTTGGCTAGTGTAATTAACACAAAGCATTCAAGTGTAAATTTCGTTTTTATGCCTTCGTTCTATAATAGGGCATATGCAGACTGCAAATGCGCCCGGAAACTGTGCGTTTTCCGGTCTAGGCCGGCTAAAATAATACTAAATTACCCATGGTATTCGTTGTAGTGACAGAACTGATAGAATATTCAACATAATCGACATTTGACACAAAGCCTAATCGCGTTACCGTGGACATGTAAGCATCCGTATTATGTCTGTGTGGGTACCCTTTATAAACTATATTTACATCTATAACTTATTATAAGGTCAACAAATTGGTGAGGTACCTATAAAATTCGAGTAATGAATAATTTCGCAGTTGTATTTTTTAGGTTATATTAGTTACCGTCAGTTGTCAGTATTGCCAACTTAATTTCAACAGGTTTGCGAGTACTCATAAATTTCGGCCTGCAAAGCTTACTCGTACTCTCGAA
Source organism: Vesta saturnalis (assembly GCA_036346205.1). Lineage (NCBI taxonomy): Eukaryota > Metazoa > Arthropoda > Insecta > Coleoptera > Lampyridae > Vesta > Vesta saturnalis. Next base: position 4,641,830 of record JARFJB010002176.1, on the reverse strand, counting down.
CACCCATTCTCTGGCCTATTAGTATTAGGTATGGAATATTGCATAATTTTGTAACGCTTGGTTAACAAAATAACATTAAATTGATACTTACATTATAGACTTTGCTGTTTTTAACAAAGTCAGAAGCTTTTATTGAATCAATCTTCTAATAGCTAATTTTAATACTTTAACAAACATGGCTATTATTATCTAAACCATTCACTAATTTGTGGCTATATACTTATCTAGTATCCGTTAACTTGATAAAAAAATAAGTAAATTTATAATATATATTTGTTGTAAATAGAACAGTAATTTTTATTTTTTGTTGAAGATAAAAGAAATTTGTATTATTGTAATAAACATTTTTAAATCACAATTGTTACCGCGAAAGAAAGATATTTGATGGGTTTTAGTATCTTGTTCATAAGTCGTAATTTCATAATGTTTTTCAGGATGTTTTATTTTATGTAAGTAGTATTTGAATGTACCTATGTAATGAAGGGTTGAAAGGCAAAACAAAAACGTGTCAAAATAAAATACATTAAAAATGAAATCTCTACACTAAATAACAAGATTGTGATGTAATATTAACTTTCAAATTTTTATTGATATTAATTTATATTTTTACATTTTCTGAAGAAAATACAATTAATAATTATGTAACACTACCAGTCCATTTTATTTTATAATCAAAGAACGCCCTATCAAATATACAACATCTCCCATATTTCCTAGAAGGTTTATATTTAACCCTCCTTCTAATTTATAAATATAAATCTGCACCAGTTGTTTTATGGTAAAAGTAATTAATTACTAAAAATTGAACTAGGAAGTATGTACTGTATTTGGAATCTCACTTTAATAGATTTTAATGTGTTGTTAACGATATAATTCGGGGAGAAATATGCGAATCACGCTAATTGCATACAAAAATTATACATACATTTGTTTGTCTACAAAATCCATGTACACGCATATTATCTTTACTTTAGAACTCACAACAGGTACGTCCTATTGTTAAAGGACTAACAGCTATTGATAAATAACTTACGTTGTAACGCTATAATATGGAAGCGGTATATCCTAAAACTAGTTCAAGAAATCTATTAAGTACTTAATACAAAATCGTGTACCGCTTATATGTAAAATAAATGGACTATTTTAATTTATTCCTTCGCTTCGTTTCTGGACAGACTTTAAGCGATTAATTAAAGGATGGTATTCCAACGTAAGTTGTTATTTGATTGTAGATTAAAGCTCGTAGTGAGAAATTTAACAAAATGGTGTAACCTATTCAAAATCGATCATTGCCTTGCAAAAACTTACTATTTAATCATCATGAGATATTGAATCGCACAAAATTGTCTCTTGATAACAAATGGTAGTAATGTGCACGCACGCTTATTAATTTGAAATCTGTCGCGTCAGAAAGTACCCCCCCCCCCTCATTGCTGGAGTAGTTGACTGTTTACTAATATTTTGGCCCGCGTAAATAACTTAATGCGTGGACAAACGTAGCATGATGGACTTCAGTTAATTGTTGTTATTAACAATACCGGGGTTTGCCGAAACGGGTCCAGATGGCACTATAATAGCCTCGAATTCCGTCTTTACGTCATATTTCACAAAAGTATGGACTGGTTGCCCACGACTTTAGCTGTTAAACTAACCCATTGTTCTTTTAAATACAGGGTGATGTTCAGATAAACGTGTAAGCTGAGAAAGGGATCCTGTAGTTTCTAACGCAGTCACTCAAACTTTCACGGCATTGCTTGTGAGTGGGTTATCGGGCACTTTATTAACGTAACTGATTGATTTCCACCTTACTCTTGCAAGGCTTTTCAATGATTTTTGTGTCCTTGATTCGACCAGCTTATTTAGAATTGTTTGTCTATGAACTGATTTTTCTATATATGTAATTTATTGTAATTGTGCGAATGTATGTTTGTGCTTTTATTCACATGTAATGTACGTGTAAATTCCTTGCCTAGTTTTTTCCTCTTTTCTAAGTGTAGTTAAACTGCATTGCATTAAGTGTGACTTAATCTGCATTCTTGTTTTCCAGTTTACTTTATTGTTAACTTAAATGCCGGCATGATTATTTGTATAACGGCCACATGCTTGGTGTCACAACTTTGATTCTGATTTATGTATAACACAACTGTGGTTGTGACTCCACTGTTGGTTGTTTCATTATGTTTATGTGCAGTTAAACTACTTTTAATTTTTTTTCTGTTACTTTATTTTGTAATTTTGTACACACGTTAACCCGATCTATTTTTTACTTTGTTATATTGGCATCTTAAACCTTTTCTTTGTTTTTTGGTGTTTGTTTTATTAATGTATTTGTAAAATTGGTTATTTATTAATATACTGGGTTTTCTGTGTGGTTCTTTCCCAGTTTCGCAAATTAACGGGTTGAATCATCATAGCGCAAAGCTAGTTAATTCTAATTTGAGTAATTTCATTGTTTACCTGCATAACGTTTACATACTGTCAATATTCATTATTCACACTTAAGGATTTTTTACAGAACGTAATTAATTATTCAAATCAATCATACGCATATATATATATATATATATATATATATATATATATATATTAATTTCAGCGATTCAAAAAAAACACAATATTGTGGAAACTTTGCTTTGATATAATTGTGTAATCTTAAATTTATAATAAGGTAGGACTGACCATTTGATCTCGTATATAAAAACATAAAATATTTTCATACATTCATTAGATTTAAATAATTACGTCATTACTTTTGTAGTTTTTTCAAATATAAATGTTTATTAAAGTTAAACAATAGTTATTTAGACAACTAGAGAAAAAAAGTGGCGTTTTTTCGACTCGAGTCCAAAGTTTGGCACACGAGCGAGGCGCAATAAATACTCCATACTTTCAATACTAAAAGGATATTGTGATGATTTTAATTTTTTCCTTTTTTACATTTAATTCTTTTGTATATTGTGATATACTTAATTACTATTTCCCCCCATTACGGCATCATTAATTTATTAGAATGATTAATATTTAACATCTTTGATCCACGTTTGGGTTCCATAAATTATTGATATAATTTATACTTTCATTATATTCGCTATTTAATAAAATTGCCTTGACATACCAGGGCATAGAGTCCAAGATTAGTTCAGTATTAAAAGTATTAAACATTTACGTTAGGTTATTTTGCAAAATAAAGTCAATTATAACTTTAAAATAAAGTTGGAATCGGTTATTACCGAGTTGAATCTGTGCGCACATTGCATCATGGCTAAACAATGAAGAACATATACTTTCAGTAAGTATATTTTGCCCTTTAATATAATATTGTATCAATATAAAATCAATGAATGGTTGTACTATTTGCAAACTGGTATATAATTTACTGGAATCCTTTACATATGTACACATAGGTGATAAGTAATAATCATCAACATAACCTCGAATATTAATATAAGATACATGAACTTACATAAATATTTATCTTCTTTCAGCTGTTCCAATTTTCTTTATTGAAGCTCCATTACCCAATTAGATGTAATTTGAATCCCACGAAGTATACTGATCCAGCGGTGGTTAATGTACAGCACAAGCTTATACAGATATGATGCTTAAATATTTATTTGAAATAATAATAATAACTTAATAATAACAAAACTTATAATAAATTAATATTAATCACATTGCTTTGGTATGTGTGAATCCTTGCGATATTGCAGGCTCATATTCCATTAATATAAGTAATTTGATTGTAATATTATTATATTTAGAATTTACGTCAGTTCTACATACATAAAAACAAAGTTTGCATCGATTGGGGCTTGAACCTTGATGACGCAGTTGGTTAGTGCGGTACTCTAGCAAAGTACAGGTTGTAGGTTCAAATCCTGCTCAAGGTAAACTTTTTATTTATGTATTTAATAAAATTAATAATAATTTTTAATTACATATTTACCTTTGAACTTATTCGTTCATAACAAAACTTATAATAAATTTCTTTGAAATATTTACCAAACCTTTCGTAAACACTTTTAATTTTAATTTATTATATAATTAAATATATTCATTTGATTTAAAGTTATTGCATAATTAAATACAATAATTTATCTGCATATACATTTTACTTAATCGAAATTTTTTTAATTTTATTTCTATTGAAATAATAACACCTTGACTTTGTTAAAATAATTTTATATTAAAAAAATAATTGTAAGCATGATTTAACTTCGATTGTATAATGATAACGAATCACTCGTACAACTAATTCAACTTACTTATGATGTATTTCAAAAATTTCAATTGTTTTAGTATCTGAATTATTTTAGGTTATACGAAACACACGATCAATCTTAAATCTGAACCCATCGAATGATGTGCTTTCAGCTTGAAGGATTGATGGAGAGTGTTTGAAAAATATAACAAAATCAAATCATTTCTTTACCTAACAACCAATTTGATTTGAACAATTTTTCTATACAATGATAACAGACCTTAATTCTGATTGTATAATCATATTTCTGAAATTTGCAAATTATTACTCTTACACATAACGTTTTTATATAAGGACATATCGTAAAAACATGATTATTTTTGAAATCTACACAACATTTCGTTTCCACTGATACCTCATATGCCCTATTTTAATATACCTAAATTCATTTAAATTTCAATAATTGTGCAAGTTTACATAAACAATTTTTTTTTATATCTAATTTATCTTACTTTCTACAGGAAAACTATAAATAGAAATGGATTCTATGACCCAAGAAACATAAGGATACATCAGTTTCAAACACAATTATAGTTTACTTTGAAAATTTCCATCTCAACCTCTATGTTCGTACTTGACATAACCTGGTTTCTACATTTGTACTTAATTTGCATTTACAATGTTATTTTAAGTTGAAACACTTTCTCTTCGCACTAACAGTTATTTTCATAATAATTGTTTAATTTCACATTTTACACTTGTAAGTTCTATCAGTCTCTTCTAATTTCGTCTTTTATTTTACAATTTAACACACACTTTACTTCATCTACATTAACTAATACAAATTATCTTCTTTTACTTTTAGAACAGAAGCAGATTATGCTACCAGAATAGGTCCAGAACAGTTATTTTCATAATAATTGTTTAATTTCACATTTTATACTTGTACGTTTTATGAGTCTCTTCTAATTCGTCTTTTATTTTACAATTTAATATACACTTTACTTCACCTACATTAATTGATACAAATTATCTTCTTTTATTCAAATGGATAACATGAATTTTATTGAAGCAAATGCATATTCTGGCATTTCCGAGGATGATCGTAAACTACTAGCATAAATAATTCTGTTGTACAGCCATAATTACAACGTAATACATGTGAAACTTGAATTAAATAGCTAACAACATGCCGTATAATTACATATGTACTTAGTTCTATGTTAAGTTGAACTTATGCAACGTGCGGTTTACATATATGTTTAATCAATTCTTTCGCAATGACTCTATGTTTAATGTACCTTTTATTCTGAGCTTATTTCTAGATTACCATGATATTTATCATTGTAAATATCATCTCTCTCTGTCTCTCTCTCACTCACTCACTCTCTCTCTCTCTCTATATATATATATATATATATATATATATATATATATATATATATATATATATATATATATATATATATATATATATATATATATATGTACTTACACGTTAACTGGTTACTAAGTTTAACTCAGTTAAAACGAGAACTCTGGGACTGCTAATTTTTGCTCGTTATATCCGTTAGACGTTATATCCGAGAAACTCTAAAAATTAAAAAAGATACTACGTTTTTAAAAATATTGTTTATTACGCATAAAAATACATTATTTTGCATTAAAAAGCGGAATATCTCTCAAGCATTAGGAGAGTTATGAAAAATTTCGTTTATTTTTAGCTAACGTTTTGGTTTAAATTTAACATCATTGAGACTACTTCTTAAAACACTTAAATATTTGCTCACTACTACCGTTTTCTTCAAAAAACCGCGTCAATAATACCAATGCGTCGCCTGGTTTAGCGAGTGTAACAGGCATGGGTTTATCACACTCATTACTGTCTACATCACCTTCATCACTTTCAGCTTCCCGATCTGTAATCTCTTGTATAATTTCTTCGTCAGTTTTTAAACCCGAAGTAATCACATCGGCATCAATATCTACGTAGTCATCTAAAGACGCGCAATTTTGAAAATTATTGATGTCTCTACTTTCTAACCAAGTAGATAAAGGAAGGTCGTCTCCTTCTTCGAAACTTTCATTTACAGCAGAAACAAAACCACCTTTTTTGTAACAGTTCTGAATTGTTGTGGGGGTCACATTATTCCACGCATCACTTATTAGGCGAATTACATCTAACACGCTTATTTTAAGATCCTATTTATTTTCCATTCGATCGATTAACTGTAACACTAATAAGCGACGGTAGAAATTTTTAAAACTCCTGATAATCCCTTGGTCCATGGGTTGAAGGATAGACGTTGTGTTTGGTGGTAAAAAAATAAGGGTGATGTTGGTTAAATTTTGCAATTCAGTATGGGCTGGGCAATTATCAACCAAGAATAAAATCTTTCGATCGTTATGTCGTAATTTAACATCCCATTTTCTAATTTCCTCTTCAAAAATTGTAGATGTCATCCAAGCTTTCTGGTTAGAGGTGTAGTCAACTGGTAGGCAATTAACATTTTTAAGACAGCAAGGATTTCGTGATTTTCCGATTACCAACAATTTTTTTTTGTCACTTCCCGTCATGCTGGCGCAAATTAAAACAGTGAGACGCTTTTTCAACATTTTTCCACCAATACATTTTTAAATTTTAAAAGGGTATCTGGCGTTAAATTGAAAAATAATCCGGCTCCGTCGGCGTTGTAGATGTTTTTATATTTAAATTTTCGTCGTAATTCCGGCCAAACACTTTTTAACCACTCACCTGTAACGTTAGTGTCCACTGATTTCGCTTCACCATTTATTTTTCCATACACAATGTTATTGCGGTTTTAAAGCGATCAATCAACCCATTATTACACTTAAAGTTTGTATAATTTAATTGTTCCGCGAACTTCTCAGTCTGCGCTTTTAAAATGGGCCCATTAATGGGTAAACCGGCACTTCTTTGGTTTTAAACCACACAATGAGCGCTTTATCAATATCTCTAGTACACTTTTTAATTTTTTCACGTCTGTTAAATTGTTTCCGAATGCTGCAAGTGTAGTTTTCTGTTTTTCCACAACGTTGACACGGTAGATGATGGTAAACATATTTTTTGCACGTCGCGGAATTTTTGCACCACTTTCTAGTTCCCGAATTATCTCAACTTTCTTACGAATTGAAAGTGTTTTGCGTTTTATTGAAGCCATTTTTCAACCTCGCGCCTTGCTGCAAAGTAACAACTGACCAGAAACTACATACCTTGCATTAATTTGTAAAATAGGTACAATGTGTACAATTGGTAAGCCGGAAGGCATAAGCGAATTCAAAGCAGTAGGTAATCTCTTTTAATATATTTTAAGTCTTTTAAAATGTGTCCGTCTTTTCTGTGAAACGTAATTACGGAAATCCCAAAAATTCTTAACAAATATTTGCTTGAAACCCCTTTTGTTATTTATATAAAAACTACTACAAAATTTGAAATTTGCTCGTCTTTACCGTGAAGCGTGAACGTAATAAGCGAGAAAAATTAGTACGTAACTAACACAATTTCAATCATTTACCTACAAAATGCTCGTTACATCCAGAATCTCATTTTATCCGTGCTCGTCTTAAGTGAGTTTGACTGTAGTTTAATTTGTATGGAATTCTAATCTCTCGGTAGCTCGGTTGGTTAGAATTCATGTCCAGATGACATGAGGTCGTGGATTCTAATCCCATTCGAGGAAATCTTTTAATGTATTTATACAAATAGATCAAAAATATACAATTTACTACTTCTTTTACAGTTGTACGTTTTGTTGGATACAACCAGATAAATTTGGAAAAATTATCAACGGTTAAAATATATTGATAAATTTTGGCTGTTGACGGTATTGGTACCAGATGATCCGCATGATATGGGTACAACAGACCTCCTTTTCTACTTATTGGATGAAATAATCTTTCATTTTTCCTTCCTCTCTGCTACCTACAATACAAGAAACACAGTTTCTAATTTAACATACAAATTATCTTCTTTTACTTTCAGAACAGAACCAGATTATGTTACCAGAATAGGATTGCCTTATTCAAATGAATAATATGAATTTTATTGAAGCAAATACATATTCTAACACTTCCGAAGATGATTGGAAACTACTAGCATGAATAATTCTGTTGTACAGCCATGATTAAAATGTAATACATGCAAAACTTGAATTAAATAGCTAACAGCATGCCGTATAATTACATATATACTTAGGTTTATGTTAAGTTGAACTTATTCAACTTGCGGTTTACATATATGTTTAATCAATTCCTTCGCAATGACTCTATGTTTAATGTACCGTCTATTCTGAGCTTATTTCTATATTATCATGATATTTATCATTGTAAATATCATCTATGTATATATATATATATATATATACACACATATGTATGTGTTTTATACGTTAACTGGTTATTGCGTTAACTAAATACATATAAAGCTTAATTTGAATGGAATTCTAATCTCCGGTAGCTCGGTTGGTTGGAGATCATGTCCAGATAACATAAGGTCGTAAGTTCTAATCCCATTCGAAGAATTCCTTTTATGTATTTATACACATAAATCAAAAACATATAATTTACCACTTCTTTTACAGTTGTGGGTTTTGTTGGATACAACCAGGTAAATTTGGAAAAATTATCAACGGTTAAAATATATTGATAAATCTTGTCTGTTGACGGTATTGGTCCCAGATAATCCGCATGATATGGGTACAACGGACCTTCTTTCTTAGATATTGGATGAAATAATTTTTCTTTTTTTCTTCCTTTCTGCTACCTACAATACAAGGGAGACTGTTTCTAATTTAACTTTCAATTTTTTCTTTTAAGTTTATTTCCTAATTAGCAAATGCGAAATATTTTTGCAGCTTGAATAATTACAAGTACTTCGAGTTCATAACTGCCATATATTTCTTCTGCTGGAGTAGTTTTCTTACTTATGTAATATACAGGGTGAAATTTTAAACCAATGATAGATTTTTGCGTTAAACAAACACCATATCCAAACTTGCTCGTATTCGTGTGTAATTCAGTCTCATAACTTTGCTGAAAAATGTGTAACACCTTTGCGCTAGTAAGACGTGTTTCTAATTCCTCAAATGCTGGCTTTTAACTTTCATTTAATTCAAATGATTGAGTTTTCCTCACCATACCGCTAAATGGTTTGGCTATGATCTCATAAAATAAAACTTTCTAAAACATCTGGTAACGCCTAGGAAAGATTGAACTTGCCTATTAGTTGGTTATGGAAATTTTTTAATTGCTCCTGTCTTTGCTTATTAGAACTAAACTTTATCATTTTTAATAATAAACCCAACAAATTCTACCCGATGTCTCAAAAATTACCATTTGTTGTTTTCGATATCAAGACCATTCGATATCAAAGCCGAAGTATGTAACACCCCTGGACTATTACATAAACCAAACGAACATTTTAAAAACTCATATTGTCCATTGTGTTTTGGGATGTATATTTAATACACCTTTCTTCCATAACCACATGGAAATATCTGGTGTGGAACACCACACGATCGTTCAACCTACAAAATGGAATTAAAAGAAATTAAATAAACATTTTTTCACGACCGAAAGTGAAAACTAGTTTCTATGACATCAAAATCATGACAGAAGTGGAACATTTTCTCCCTAGGGAGCAAATATGTCACATTTTCTCCCCAGCGACTTCTCATTATGAAGCACATTTACTTATATCAATATTGAATATTGAGCCCACACGGTAGAACATTTAAACGTTTTAGCTTTCTCGCTAAAGTACACGAGCATCACATTCTCCGTAAAGTTTTCTACGGTTTTTTCCAAACACTAACTCTTAAATTCTACCTTAGGAATTTTTTTTCCGCTAAATTCGGCATCATATCAAAAACTTGCATAGAACATAATTAACCGATCTGTTTAAGGTCTATATCTATATCTTTATATCTTTGAAATATTCCGCTGCAGGTATGTGCGTGCGTGATATATATATATATATATATATATATATATATATATATATATATATAAATGTGTGCGTGTATGTGTGCGTGTCCGTGTATGTATCCGCGTGTTTGTGTGCATGTGAGTTTGCGTGTGCGTGTGCGTGTGCTTGTGTGTGTACGTGTGCGTGTGCGTATACGTGTGCGTGTGCATGTGCGTGTGATTGTGCGTGTGTACACGTGTGTGTGTATGTATGTATGTGTCAGTTTGCGCACGCGCGTGCGTGCGTGCGACGTGCGTGTGTGTGGATGCATGTTGGTATCCACTATAACGTCAGAATATAAATACCTACGTACTTAGAATTTTGTATTTAAGCTTGTTTTCATTTGGCTTGGAACTGACAATACTTTGGGAGAAATCCAGCCGCAGAGAGGAGTGGTTTATTAGGGACACTTTTAGGTTTTTATCAAATATTTTTAAAACGCGTGCATATTTCAAAAAAATAGAAATACCCAGATATAGACCTTTAACATATGATTAATTGTAATCCGTGCAATTTTTTGATTCGACGCGTAATTTAGCGGTAAAAAAATTCATAAAGTAGAATTTAAGTGTTAGTTCAATTTTTTTCAATATATGAATAACGATTAATTAAAGTTTTATTTTACATAACTTTTCTTTATAAAGTTAGTAGTTATACTAGGCCGATTCTGGATCAGTTCAAGGTCACCCAGGTAAATCTTATGGGGATTTATTTCAAGGTCAAGTGAGTTTTCTCGTTATGCCAGAACGCGCTCCACGTCTCAAGGACGTTTGAAGCATGCTTTTGGCGGGAATTTAAATTTTTCTAGGTAATTGCTTATTTACTTTTTAAAACGTCTCTCATTCAAATAAATTTTTGTAGCTGATCAAGGTCAATCTAAAAATAGAAGTTGCAAGGTAATCATTCTTATAAATCTAAAAGTTTTTTTGAGTAAGTTAGCAGTTTTAAAGGATGCATGTTTATAATAAAAGGCTTCTCCGGGATTGCATAATTCAGTAAACTTGTATTGCTAGAAATGGTGAAAGTAATAAGAATGATAAGAAGAGAAAGAAAAAGAATTATTAAGTATTGACGAGAGGAAGAAAAGACTCGAGGTGTTAATCAAGGAAATAAAAAAATTGAGGATAGATTTAGAGCTGTATGAGGTAAAAAAGGAAATGATGCAACTCCGAGTGAATGTGCCATGAAAAGTTTGAAATAAAGGTGAATTGTAATTTGATTGAAAGACGCTTTAAAAAGTAAATAAGTAATTACAGTAGTGATAGTAATGATAGTTATATGTAAATATATGGTTTTAATCGCTTCATAAATCACAACTCGAAAGTCCTTTACCCAAAAATTCTGAATTTTGTATATATACCCAATAAATAAGAGCGTCAATGATAGCAGTTTCAAAATTTGCCAAAGCAAAAAAAAAAAAAAATGTGATAAAAAAAATTTTGTTTTACCAATTAAAGTTATACGTAACTGAACGTTGTTAATTGCTTAATAAATCACAACTCGATAATCCTTTACCCAAAAATTCTGAATTTTTGCATATATACCCAATAAATAAGAGCGCCAATGATAGCAGTTTCAAAAATTTGCCAAAACAAAAAAAATGTGATAAAAAAAATTTGTTTTACTAATGAAATTTATACATAAGTGAACGTTGTTAATTGCTTAATAAATCACAACTCGATAATCCTTTACCCAAAAATTCTGAATTTTCGTATATAGGCCCAATAAATTAAAGCGCCAATGATAGCAGTTTCAAAAATTTGCCAAAACAAAAAAAATGTGATAAAAAAAATTTGTTTTACTAATAAAATTTATACATAAGTGAACGTTGTTAATTGCTTAATAAATCACAACTCGATAATCCTTTACCATAAAATTCTGAATTTTCATATATAGGCCCAATAAATAAGAGCGCCAATGATAGCAGTAAAGTCCTAGAAAAATGCGCTCTTAAAAATTTAAATTTTCATCTAATTCTGAGAAAAAAATTTTTTTCAGCGCAGTTGTGTTTTAGAAGTGGTAATCTATCATTTCATGTGTAAATTTATCAAAATATGAAAAATTACACTTAAATTAGCCAATTCCATTTTGAAACAACAAAAGCACTTAAAACACACCTTTTGTACTTACGTAAGCTCAGAAGAAACATATGCATGCAATTTATCCATTTAATGTATCTAAATGCTGTTTAAATTACCCAATTCAATTTTAAAACAACACTTAAAACATGACTTGTAATTTTCGGTGCAGCGTTAATAATAATTGTAGGATAATGAACGCAGTTATTTTGCTGTGAAAGCATTTAGCAAACATTCTATTTTTATATGTCATCAGTTTACATTACAACTTTGAAACGGATTTGAAAATGTATCAATGCAATTGCGTCATTTGCGTTGCATAAATACATGCCGTAAAGTTTTCAGATTTACATGCATTTGAGAACTGTTTTGACTTTTATTTAACGCAAGCTTTCCTTTCTCTTTTAACTGTATTATATTTTCTTTATATGCATATTTTGCAATAACCTTCTTAGTGTATTTTAAGTTATCATTTCCTATAATTACAAAATTATTTGAAATTAACATTTTGTATTCAACACTTACTTAAGGATTCAATTATTTCCTTAACTTATTATAAGTTAAAATTTGTAACGCAGCATGCAATTAAAATTTGCAAAAGGACTGCTTTACTTTGATGTAGAAATTTATGCATGAGTAAGTCAGACTTCCAGATGTTTTTAATTTTTTCCTTAACATAGATTATTTCACTTTTCTAGCGCAACTTGGACTATCACTCACATTTTTATGTAGTAAAATTTTTTGGATAATGGGAATAATTCACGAAAAATAATAAAATATAAAAACAATTTACATTTATTTTGCACAATGAAAAGATACAATAAATTCCACAAAAACATCACACATCCATCCCTTCCAACGTAAGCAATATATTTTCAGTCTTTAGTATATTTTGCCGCACACACTCTAAATATTGATTAGCCTCCTTCAGTTCTTTATCCAGTTTTTCCGCTCGCCCCACCCCACCACCTCACTATTCAAATAGTCATTGTGAAGCTTTCGTAACCACCGAATACTTGTTTCCCTAAAGGCCTGAAGGGTTGGTGGATCCTGCTCATCATCCTGCTGTGTGAGGTGCCCTTCCATAAGAGCCAAATTTTTTCCTCCATATTGCAGGTTTCGCAACGGTGGTGGTTGTGGGGTGTTGCTATAACCGTGGTTGCTGGTGTTATGCTGAAAAATGAATAATTTTATTTGTACTAAAAATTCTATGAATTAATGAAAGGAAACTATAATATTAATTAATTAAAATTGTACATACCTTCGAAATACTTCGAAAATTCATCCTCTACATCACTATCCCTGATGGAGATGATGGGGATGCTCTCTTCGAAGGGTGCTGGTTGTGCGATGTTATTTATGATGGGGATGGTCTCTTTGAAGGGTGCTGGTTGTGCGGTGTTATTTGATGGGCGCACCAAAACATCATGTAAAATACAAGGTTTTGCCTGTCTTTTTAGTGAAAGTTTAGATCGTTTACTGGATGAAGCCATTACTAATGGTGAATAATTAATGAGTATTCAATTAAAACTTTAACGTTATATACACATAGATCTGTTAACGTTAACAAAATTGATAACAAGTGGAAGTGGTTAGTACAATGACCTGAGCAAGCAAAGGTGATGCAGCATAAGTCATGAGAACAGTATTGATGTCAAGGTTAATATATGTTCCCAGTAAACGCTACAAAATGCAATCTATGCACACTGAAGCTCTTGCAACAAGTTATAAGCAGTTTTGACCTTGCATGCTGGGTTTATATTACTATATAAGGAGATAAAGAGCAGTTTTGTACCAGTCAGTATATTGCACTCACGACTAGAATTGCAATTGTATACCTAAAGTACTTCTATAGTTACTTAAATTTTTAATTTTTACATTTCAGTTATAATAAATATAATATTTGTTTCCATTACTATATAATCGTGTGCTTCATATTTTCTTGCAGTGTTGGATACAGTTTTGAAGGTAACTATGAGTAACGGTATACCCAGCAGTAGTGATATTGTTAATTTAACAAGAAATATTATTCCATTGTTGAAAACCCAAAATGAATTTGTAAAGCACATCCGTATAATTAACACTAATATTAAGCTATTGCGAGATATAATTCAAAATAAAATTTATTTAGAGACATGCGAAAATTTGCTTAAACTCGAAAGTAATTTATCATTGCTAAAGTGTTATCTTATAAGAGTTAAACAGTTAAAGAGCGCTTCAGAGAAAACAGGTAGTGGAAATGTCATTAGAAATCGTACACGCAAATTAAGTTGGTACTCTCTAGATTCATGTTTCAATGGTAGGTTACTTACTGGAATTATAGTCAATAAGCAAACATCAAGGACCCTCTTATTTTTTACAAAATGCATACAATAGTTTTGCGCGAAAGTAATGTTAAGACAAACGATGCTAAAGGTCAATGTCATTTTAGCCTGCAATTTCATGCAACCTCAAAATCATGTTATTGAGTTGAAGACATTTGCCATAAAAATTATGTCATCGATATTACCACCAATTTGCGTGAGTGGTATAACAATAACGTTTATTACAAATTACAAAAAAATTAGAGGAGTTTTCCGAAAGGGATTCCGGTTGGGCATTACACGAAGTTTTACATTTAAAGGTGAATATTAATAGCTATACTCCATTTAGAGGTGGCCTTTCGACTTACGTTAAAGTTCCTTACTTCATAGCAGTAAAGCATGCGGCAGTGAATGTTAAGAACGATGGCGAGTACTGCTTCCTGTGGGCCGTTGTTTCGGCATTATACCCAGTGCAACTTAATTCAGATAGAGTTTACAGTTATCCTCATTTTAGAGATGTTTTGAATTATGGTTCAATTCCTTTCCCATTAAAATAGATGATGTAAAAAATTTGAAAAATTAAACAACCTCTCCATTAATTTGTTTTGTATTCAGGGAAAGGTGTATTGCCGCTAGTATTAAGTGTAAATCAAGAAAATAGTGTCAGGAATCTATAAATCTTTTAGTACTTTCGCCTAATTATCATTCTGCGGGTTCTACTGCTGATGCTATTAATACAAAAAATTATACTGTTTATCATTTCGCGTGGATTAAAAATATGTCAGCTCTTTTTTCTAAACAACTATCGAATAGGGGGCACAAGGTGTTTATTTGTTATCAATGCTTGAATCACTTTTCTTCAGATCACCTTCTACAAAAACATGTCACTCTCTGCCATCAACTTAATCAATGTTCAGTCAGGATGCCTACCGAAGCGGAGATGTTCCTGCAGTTCAAAAATTTCGCATTTCAGGAAAAGGTACCGTTTGTAATTTATGCGGATTTAGAAAGTATTTTAGAAAAGTGTACAAATTTAACATCACTTGGGGTAATACTCTATTTCATTCCAAACATATACCCTTTAGCATTGCTTACTACTTAAAGTGTTCATACAATGATTCTTTATCTCGATTTAGGCTTTATAGAGGAAATGATTGCATTCAATGGTTTGTTAAAGAGCTTCAAAGTATTGCACATTGGAGCACCGAAATCATCAATAAAATAATTCCTATGGTACTTTAACTCCCAATCAGGTTGAACACTTTGAAAGCACCACGATTTGTCACATTTGCGAAAACCATTTACAGATAATGATATAAAGGTCAGAGACCATAACCATTTCACCGGAGCATTTCGAGGAGCATCACATCAGAATTGTAACCTAAACTATAAAGACTCTCACATCTTACCGGTTGTGTTTCATAATTTGTCAGGTTATGATAGCCATTTCGTCATTAGAGAATTGGCTACTATTCCCGGTACGATTTCACTCCTACCCATAAACAAAGAAAGATATATCTTTCACAAAAGTAATAGAAGGTAGTAAAATTAAGTTTAGATTTATTGACTCTTTCAGATTTATGAGTAGTAGTATTGAAAAGTTATCAAACTATTTGGAAAATAGTAAAAAGTTATTACCGAGCTAATTGTAACAAGAAGAAGAATTTTCTTTACTAGTTCGCAAAGGTGTGTTTCCTTATGAGTATATTGATACGTGGGATAAATTAGACGAAACCAGGCTACCTCCCAAGGAAGCGTTTTTTAGTCATCTTAATAATGACGGAATCAATGATGTTAGTTTTACACATGCGGTTAATGTTTGGAACAAATTTCATATTAGATCGTTAGGGGAGTACTCAGATTTGTATTTAAAAACGGACGTTCTACTTTTAGCTGATATTTTCGAAAATTTTCGGCAAACTTGTTTAAGTACTTACAAACTTGATCCTCTGCACTATTGTACAGCCCCCGGTTTAGCATTCGATGCTATGCTTAAAATTACACAAGTAAAGTTAGAACTATTTACTGATATTGATATGCTAATGTTTATTGAAAGAGGAATTAGGGGTGGTGTGGCTCAATGTTCTAATCGGTATGCTAAAGCTAACAATAAGTACATGGGGGAAAAATTTGATTCCACTTCCGAAAGTGTGTATTTAATGTACTACGACGTAAATAATTTATACGGAGCCACCATGTCAGAATTTCTACCATTTGGTGATTTTTCTTTTGTTGATAATTTTGAAACTTTAGATTTAATAAACCATCCTGATGATTCGGAAATTGGTTACATAGTCGAGTGTGATTTAGACTATCCCATAGAATTACATGAGAGTCACAGTGATCTACCATTGGCACCCGAACATATGGTTCCACCCGTACCTGATTCAAATTCTAAAATAAAAAAATTATTACTTACATTGTATCCAAAACGTAATTACGTAATTCATTACAGAAATTTGAAAGTATATTTAAAATATGGATTAAAGTTGGTAAAAGTGCATCGTATATTACGTTTTAAACAGTCCCCATGGTTAAAAAAATATATTGATTTAAATGATTAATAGCGTTTTGGGAAGCTGATGGAAAATGTACGTAAACATAAGGATATACGTTTAGTAACCAAATGGGAGGGTCGCTATGGTGCTTACATATCAAAACCAAATTTTCATAGTTGTACAATATTTAGCAATGATATGCTCATCATTCAAATGAACAAGCTGGAAGTATATTAATAAACCCATATATGCAGGCTTCAGTGTTTTAGACGTTTCAAAAACTTTTTATACAATTTTCATTATGGTTACATCCTACCTAAGTTTCCAAATAATTAAGCTCTTGTACACAGATACAGATAGCCTTATATACACATTTTCGGTTCCTGATATCTATGAGTACATTAAAGAAGACATTGATAAATTTGATACATCTGACTATAGTCCTGAAAATATCTTTGGAATTCCATTAGTAAATAAAAAAGTCCCCGGCTTAATGAAAGATGAAAATCATGGCGCAATTATGTTGGAATTTGTAGGACTTCGTACAAAAATGTATGCTTACACTGTTGATAAAAAGTTTTAAAAAATCAAAGGGTTCTACCCATGCAAGCATCAAACAGATCACGATAAATGATTATAAACATATTTTGTTTGATGGTAACGTAATAAGGCGATATCAATATTTGATAAGGTCAAAGAGACATGATGTGTTTACAATAAAACAGAATAAAGTAATACTTAGTCCTTATGATGATAAACGATTGGTAAATTTCAATTTCACAGATACTAGACCTTGGGGATTTAACTTAACTTTAACTTCTGTTTCAGAAAACAATAATTATGAGCAGTCTTGAAAATAAACTGCATGATGAACTATGGTACAGTAGTGATCAAATCTACAGAAAATACCTGAAGCGTTCTTTGATGGGGAAGTGTTCCTCTGAAAGCTTTGTATTGCATATACTACAACATATTATTATTCCTGATGAGTGTTTTAACTGGTGTGCTATAAATTTAAAGTGTGCAAATGAAGTTATTATTAAGACATTATTTGATAAAAATTAAATTGGACAATAGCATTAAAAGTATTACAAAATTGTGCATTAATAAAGGTTACAATTCATTAACTTTTAATGAAGTTGATAAAATCTTAGATGATATGAATTTACTTGGTAACGTACCGCTTAAAATGTATGTATACAATTTATTATGGTGGTGATGATGATTCAACAAATGTTAAATCTAGCTTAGAGAATATTAATTCTGCTTATAAAGATACATTATTTATTATAACTGAATGTATTGAGAAAGCAGCATAGTTTCAACCATGGGAAAACGAGGAACATCACAAAATTTATTACTGGATACTAGACAACATCAATAAAGGTGAAACAAATTCAAATTCCTGCTTGGGATGGAGGTGTGGGCCAGATTCGGGTATATGGCCATCCAGTAATTTAAGTGATTATAGAAGTACTTTAGGTTCACTTTATAAGATAATGAAATTTTAAAATAAATTTAATATTTAAAAAATAAAATACTATTATTTTTGTGTGTTTTATTTCATCTAAGAGCTACATCCTTTTCTACATATATATATATATATATATATATATATATATATATATATATATATAATATATAGTAATTTGTTTCACAAAGTACAGGTTAAATGTTATAAAACAATATCATCCTTATTGATCCATGATCTTTCATCCAATCCCCACCATTTTACGAATAACTTATTATTCTTGGAGCGAAGCACTTTTTCTACTAGATATACATCGGGATACTTTGTTTTTTGTAATTCATGTTCATAAAACCCTCCCAGTACAGGATTTCCCTTCATGTCTTCCAGCATGTACGTAGTGGGGTTAGTAATGCGAACTTTCACAATCTTAAATAGTTCACTAGACCAATTGGGTGTGTATCCTTTGGCGAAAATATTTTTAAATTTACTGATTCGTACTATGTCACCCACAGAATATCGATTCCTATCGAATATTTTTATGTTAGTGTAAGCCTCTAGCTTTGTATGATTACCAACACCTTTGGGCTTCATTCTGGTAGTTCTATACTTACGATTGTTATAATCCATCCTCCATCGTTACGGTATCAATTATATCAATCCATTTGTATTTACCTTGCAGGCTGAATGACTTATATAGAGCACCTTTAATGGTTCTGATAACACCTTTCGCAAATGCAGCCTTCTTTGTGCTATAGGTGTAGTAATTATAGACTCAATAACGCTGCATTAGTTTAGTAAAATGATCATTGTAGAATTCTTTTCCTGCACCTGTCTGCAAATTGGTTGGTTTCCGGCCTTTTTTGAAGATTGTTTGCATGGTCTTGGTAACTTCTTGGCCTGTTTTCATTTTTAATTCTTTAGTCCACAAGTATTTCGAAAAACAGTCGATGACCACTAATATATACTTATAACCCTTATTTTGTTTGGCATATGTGTTAAATTCAGCTAAATCTGCTTGTCAAAGATCATCAAAACCTCTAATTATTGTTCGCCTTCGTTTAAAATTTTTTCGTGCAGGTTTGTGCAATTCGTTGACGAGTTGTAATTTGGACATGATGCTAATTTATTCACAATTTCTTTAAGTTGATGTAGTTTTTCCTCCAGCGCTAGATAAGCGTTGGCGTTTCCTTTGAAAGTGTTCCGAACTATTTGTAAACAGAAATCAAGGTATCCTTTACTTATAGCATTACCATCTTCTTCAGGGTCAGCCAACTGTGTCAAACGATTTCCATCCAAATCGAACCTTGTTGATAAATAGTATTGCTTAGTGATGACATCTTGAGGATCTATGGGATCGGCCACATTGCTGAGTCTCTTATTCTCAATATCAAATTGATTAGCATCAATCAGTTTAAACTGAGGGGTTAGTTTCTTTAATTGATACTGGACATATGAACGTCCAAATTTGTCAAGGGGCATTTTAGTTGTGACATGTCGACATCAATGCATTCTCATTTATATTGTTTAAAAACCGGTTGTTCGGTTTTCAATGTATCCATCTTCATATAGTTCTTCTGCAATTGATATTATGTCATTTACAACAACTGTGTTTCCGCTAATTTTTCTGCCCACAATACCTCCAGATCACGAATTAGTTCATGTATATCATTCCAATATTTATATTCAATGGGTCTGTTTGTTAATTCCTTAAAACATAGCTCCACCTCCTCCCTTGGTTGTGGTGGGTGATGACGATGACAGCAAGGGTTTGATTATTTGTGTATACTTTTTGCTGCGGCTTCCTCGAATCTGTGCACTTACGTCATAATCACGCCTTACTACATTCGTAGCCTCTAAAATAGTTCTATATTTTTTCTATCTGTTGACTTTACTAGACTTAAGTCGGGTTCATTCATAATAAGCAGATCATATAATCCTGGAGTCCCTTTATACTGACACCTTTAATAATTATATCGTCTCCTTTAATTGTGATGGGCGTATTACCAATTGTCCATTTGTCGGTTTTGGTATCATAGTGGACTCCATACGTATGATCAATATCACCTTCAGCATTCTTCAATATACGTTCAACATATATACGCGGCAATTCATTGTACTGCTCGAGAAATTCTTCCGAGATGGGTTCATTATGGGAATCATCTGCGATACTAGACAGTTTTCTTCTTCTTCCCCAGTATTAATCTCTCCCACGACGGATGTATCTAAGAAAGATGGAAGACTTGGGGGAGGATTTCTTTGAAAAAACGGAAGCTGAGCTAGGGGGCTAGTAGCACCCTTACTTGAATCACCTAATGGAATGAGGCCTGGGGTCCGTTGAACTTGAGCTAGCGGACTAGTGGGTATAGTAGCGTGCTTTCTTGGAAATATCAATACAGGTGGTTTTTGGGTTTAACATCAATGACCTCCTCCTTTTTAGGTGTTTTTTTATCGATTTTATTTACTATTTCAGTTAGAGGTTCTATTAAAGGCTTATAAGTACTTTCGAATGTTCTTTCATTATCAATGCGAGCAGTCTTAATACTGTTATACTTCTGCTGTATTATTTTACGAGCCTGAATAATTTTTTCTTTAATATCCTCTCCTTGTTGTCCATTGCGACAAACAGGTACCGGTTCACCTTGAACAGGTAGCTGTTTACACTAAACAGATAGCTGTTAATACCTAAACAGATCAGTTACTACTAAACTGCTGAATGCGGTTTAAGGTATTATATATTCGCCTTATATGCCAAAACAGATTTAATGAACCCGTTTACCATGAACAGGTAGCTGTTTATACTAAACAGATAGCTGTTAATACCTTTCAGTTACTACTGAAAGCAGTTTAAGGTATTATTATTCATCAAATCCTTTCCTATAGCGACCATTATTAACTTCAGCATCCTTGTTTATGACCATGAAACCAAACGGATCTACCCAGCACTTTGAACACATGTCCCAAACAATTTCATGCTTATGGTGGGACTTATATGATCCTCATACGCATGTTTTAAGTTTAATTCATCTTGCTCAAATAATATAATTAGATTCGCATTATCACGAATTAATTGCTTTGGAATTTTACTGTAAGTTTGACCAAATAGAAACAGTCAATATCGTTATGCCTACCATAGAAAAATATGCCCTTATGTTTTTTGCTTTTCACAAGCGATATCATCGAAGATAAAAAAGAGTTTGATTTTCAATTAGGCTCAATCACATCTTGATTGTCGCTGAAGGTAAAGTAACCTATGTCCTTCATTGGAAGTAAGATTTCCTGTAAAAGTTTGTACTTGTTTTGATTCAATGACTTAGAGTATACGTATACATGTTTAAATTTCAAACCATTTTTTCCGTAAGCAGGCTGATCATTGCGTTTGTTTTACCGCAATTGGAGGGCCGCATATAATACCACGTATACTATAGGAAGTAAATCACCATGTTTTGAAGTAATAGACTTTTCGTCAACGTCATGATTTTGAATTGGGAGTTTTTGTTTCTGAGCAACTACTTTCATCTTTGATGGATGAAATAAAACTAAACGAATAATTACAACATCTTTATTATATATATATATATTAGACTATATTACAATAATAATTATAATTTTTCACTTCTCCGGTGAGTGGACTGTACTGTACAATAGCATCATGGAGAATAAGACCATATACAACGATTCCATTATCGAAAGGTGTTAGAGATTCCATTTCCAATTTGATGTCCACTGCTGAGTTTTTAAGGATTCATTTTGTTTAGAGCAGTCCATTACAAATACTGGACATGATTTGAATTCGGAATAGTTGAATAATGCATCTTTATCATCTTCACCATAGTAATCACATCGAAATTTCAAAAATTGCGATAGGCAGGTATATATTGGTTAGCACTGAAGTTCAAATGCATTGCTTCATATGGATAATACTCAGAATTCAGATGTACTTTAAGATTTCTGATGTTAATGTGATCAAAATTTCCGGCCCTTGCTGACCTTTGTATACCTTTTACTTGTTGGAATGCAACAATTATCCAACGTGGTTTTTCCAGTTGCGTTGATGGCCATATGTCTGAGGTTGCTTGTTTTAAAGCAGGCAATTCATACAACTCCCATTGTCGAAATGGAACAGTAATAATAGAATTTTTATTGATTCCTTGAAACAAGTTAAGTTTCGCAGCATCACTAAGTGTTAAGTGTGGTACTTTCCATTAAATTTTATTTAAGGTTATTGCGGCATCAACTTTACCATAGTAGCAGTTTGTATCGCTTCTAGATCGAATTAAAACCAACTCTTGCGCATTATTCCAAATATGTGGTTTAATGGTATGCATACTGTAAAGAATTTTTCTCTATTTTGCTCATCGAATTCTACTTGTAATGGTTCTTCATTCTTTGGTGACCATCCCAAATGACTTAGTGCTTTGCTTTTGCTTGCCGTATAAGAAATATATCCCTTAAGCGTAGATGTTATTCCTGGATTTCTACAAACATCCACTCTCTGACCTCCTAACTCATAACGAATTTCTTCACAAAGAAAGTTCTGGAAATTGTTGGTTAAGCTGCATGCTTTTCTTTCATCTTCTTTTTGAGCTCAAGTTAACCTTCTATGTACAGAAAACTATCATAAGTAGCCGTAATTAGATCTTGACTTTGAATTAAGATTCGCATTTCTTCGGAAGGTCCATATTTAGAAGATCCATATGGAATGATAAGTGTGAATATCTGATTTAATTATAGTATCATCAAAATGTACGTTTTGAAAGACGTTTAACGATTCTGCCATTGTGGTTGAGAACTTTTAAACCAATTGACGTTAAAAAGTATTTCTCTGCAGATGTTAACCGCAATGAAGGTTGATGACTAATTAATGACTTACTGTAGGGATGATGTCTTTTATATGTGTTTTGAAAGATGGAATTGGTCCTGGATTAATTCTCAGACCCATGTTCTTTTAGTTCTAAGCGTACAGTGAATGGTTCACTTTCACCAAAGTCTATTAATTCACCCTTTTGATTAGTCAAATTAATTGTTATATTACTAATAATGTCAGTGTTTACTTCTAAATATTGAGTATTGCTTGGAGTTTTATCTAGACGATAACCTGGAGGAACTGAAACACAATCTCATATAATACTTTAGCAGGTTTCCCGTTTCGATAAGATCCCTTTATAATGTTGCACTCTACGTGCAGATTAGTGTGTCTAAGTATTTGGATGTCTAACGCAGATGTATGTAAAATATTTGGTTCTAATATTTTAGACTCAAACCCTAGCATGCGCCCAATACAATTTTCTTTAGTAAAATCAATCTCAAATGAACTGTTTATCCCACATCTAAGTGTATTGTTGTTTGCTCTAATGATAAACTTTTCTGTAGGTATTTTAGATTTTAGATAATCGTTAATTTCATCTAACTCATATGCACCGTATGGAATATTAATCACTTGCAAATGAGATGGATTTGTTCTAAAATAAAATCTATCGTTGCCTGCATAAATGTTTCTAATGCTGTTGCAGCCGTAAAATCCAACCAATCCAATAACGTATTTCTTCCCAAATCTAGCTCTATCGGTGGATAGAAGTTGTAGCTAGCTGTGTTACCAACACCTTCTAAACTGAATGTTATTGACATAACTGAGAAAATTTGATGTTGTGCTGATTATTTATATAAAAATTGTAGGCATAGGTGTCCGCAAATAATTGTATTATACTCTTGATCTTGGTTGTAATTATAATATATTTTACATCCCCGAAAGTAGTTAATCACTTCGTTTGATGGTCGAATATTACCGAAACTATCGTAATACCATACCTTTTACCACGCTTTTTGTAGCAAACCCAATGGGTACCTGGTCCTCTTTGGCTATCTAAGTTAATAATTCCAGATTCATTTTTCCGTGGCAATTTAGGCATGCTATCTCTCATAAAAATATCCCTAAAGTACGGTACGTTTTTGGAGTATTTCTTTAAATCAGTATCCGTTAACGGTCTTTCGGGTAATCTATTCAGTTTTTTGGAAACGGTTTTAAGTATAATGCACCACCACCAGATTTGTTTGGTTTTAGATATAGTGCACCGCCTTTCTTATTCATGGAGCCTATAGCGACCGATTCCATCATGCGATTATGGCGCGATGTCTCTTCCTGCAATTTTTTAGCATTTTTAGCATCATTGACTGCTTTAGCAATTCCTGATGCACCACCAGCTAAAGCACCGATTGCTGATAATCCTGCGAATAACGGAATAAGAAATGGTAAAACCCTCCTTGTTTAGGTAGGGAATTACTCTAGGAACTTTAATGTTTCTCTTTCCTCCTAAATTTTTACCACACGTTTTGCCGTTGAAAGCGCTGACTTTATTGTATCTGTGAAATTTCCGTTAGGTTTAATTTTTTAGCTATTGTCTTTCGTAAATGCAATAAATTTCCACCATTGCATTTCTTCTTCTTCATATTAGATCGACGTTTACACCCCATTCCCAATTTCTCTTTGCTTTCATGATGGTACTGACTGCTAAAGCTGCAGTTCGTTCACCTAGCGTTGCGTCTAATGATTTAAAGCGCTCCCAAGCTTTTTTGCAAAATTTCATCTGCTTTATGTCTACTTTCTAAATCTCGGTAATCTCTGTAACTGATATCATGAAGTTTGCACTGAGCATCTAATTGATTAATACCGAGGTCACCGCGTGCGAGTCGTTTTTCCAACTTTGTACCAGGACCGCAATACTGGTAACCGGGTAAATGCAATTCAGACGGAAGTTTATTGATTAGACCATTCACCAAACCACCACCACCTACACTCTTTCGCTTCTTAACTAGCATTGTTTACATGGATGGATAGAAGGGTGGTATTTATACCTAAATTGAGAGAAACAAATCATAGTTATTTCTTTATTCAGTAAATGCTATACATTAGATAAGCAGGACGATAATACAAAATTTCCATTAAACATACAGTTTTATGTGTATTAATATTATACTTAGCATTTATAACATCATCAATATCTTTATAAATGTCATCATCATCACCACCACTGAATTCTTTCTTACGAAAACGACGGTAGTCAACAACTTGTTGTGTGAACTTTTCATAAAACACACCAGATTGTGAGATTCAAGAAATTCCAATCTATAGCTTACTATATCCTTTAAATTGAATAGTTCTTCTATACTATGTGAGTTGAATGTGCAAGAACAGCACTTGTAGTTTTCTATCATAACAGTTTTCAAAATTCTGTCATATCCTTTAATTAATTCCCAATTGTAATAAATACCAAGATTACTAGATAGAGATTCATAATGTTGATCATAGATTATATCTTCTTCTTCGTTTACATTTGACCAATCAATTTCATTTTCAATTTCTTGGGATCGGAAAAATTGTAATTCTACATACGAATGCCATCTTAGAAGCTCATTCCATTCCTTCATATCCAACACTACATTATTGCTTTGATCACAATTACCACACCAATACGCACCACTGGTGCAAGGTTGAGTGTGTACTGTATCCAATTTCCAGATGTTTTGCATGATGAGTATCGTTCGATAGTTTATAATAAGTACAATCGATTAAGTATTCCTTAGCTGCTTGTTTATACACTTCATCCTTATATTGAAATGATGATGATGATGTCCAGTCAGTCTTAGCAGAAGAATAACCTTCATCGTGTTTCTCTTCATTTTTACTACTACTACTACCATCACTATTTTGACAGCACCAACAACAAAATGTTAAATTATTATTCAGATTGTTACTGCAATGATGTGGGTATCCATATATAACGGTGAACTTCTGAGTTTCGATCGTTCCAGAAATGATTTTATTGCTACTTGCACGACTTTACTTGCTCACAATTTCACTATGACTAAACGCTGTTTAAGAAAATAATTCTAGTATTTCAATTTTACATATGGTAGGGTGCTACTATTAAAAGAAAATGTTATGTTTGTTGTTTTGCCAGCTGCACCCAAACTACTTATAAACACATCCTTCGTGTTTAGGAGTGTTTTAAATTCTTCAATTCGTGTTTCTTCTTTTTGAAATACACATAAAAGCGTTCCGGCAATACACATTTAAAATCACCCGTTTCTATCACTATACGTTCACCATACTTAGTATTAATTATATCTATATTCGTTACTTTATACTTTCTCGATATATCAAGCTCGCACGCATTTTAAAGGTTTGCAATAGGTGCTTTGGTTTAACCCTGTTAATTCCATATTTAACAATTACGTGTTGCAGACTGATCTCAACATACAGCTCGCTGCAATTTATATAAGAAATATGCGTCCTTGACTACATATTACAACATGCTTAAACTTGTTAAATACCTACTTTTGACCTTGACCAGAAATATAATATGATGATGATGATGACCGGCTTCAAAATTTATATTTCCGCTAAAAGTTTGACCTTGAAAATTATATTCTTAGATTTATGATTACCTTGCAATTTCTATTTTTAGCTTTTCACCTTGACCTTTTATATTTCTAAGAAATATGACACCACCGTAAGTCAATAACCTTTGACCATCAAAACTATTTTTGATTTATGATTACCATGCAACTTCTATTTTTAGCTTTGACCTTGACCAGCTCCAACATTTTAAATCTCCGCTTAAAGTTTGACCTTGAAAGAGCTCCAAAATCTTCCGATTTTACCACCAGAGGGCGAGTGACTCCAAAATTTAAATTCCCGCCAAAAGCATGCTTCAAACGTCCTTGAGACGTGGAGCGCGTTCTGGCATAACGAGAAAACTCACTTGACCTTGAAATAAATCCCCATAAGATTTACATGGGTGACCTTGAACTGATCCACAATCGGCCTAGTATAACTACTAAAGTTTCTTACTATAACGCAAAAAATTAATTAAATATGTTACAATGTTGCCATGAGTACAGTCCATTGATTTGTGGCCTCATCGATGACGCATATTCCAATACGAATTCGGGTTTCGTTTTCTTACGATACATCAAAAATTTATGAATGTGTGCTTTACTAATCTTTACTTCAAATTCTTCAATTAACCGATTTTTTAAAGTGTACTATGGACTTTGATCCCATTTTCAGGTTATACAAATAATTATCCTTAACCTTGTAATATTTTTTTACAACTACTACTTACTCTACATCTAAGTCCGTCATTCTGACTGTAATACTTCATCACTCTCTTCTTCACAATTTTTTTCCGCTTTCTTGTTATCATTTTCCTTTTCTTCATCTAATTTAAACAAAAAAGAGCGTAAGCGGACCTCCATGTGATCTTCTGTACCTGAATAACTTAAATTAAGAATATAACAGACTGAAACAGAATCTGATAAATTAAGTTGTTTTTTGATATCATCTATCTTTGCAATATATTCCACAAAAACCTTTTCAAAATGATAACCTGGAAATGTGCGTAAAGCTTTTCTTACCATTCTCGGTTGGCTTTCATCGCCAAAACTAAGAACATGCAACGCTTTAACAGTTTTCAGATTACTATGTGTGATATTATACTATTCATTTTAACTAATACTAAATGATAGTAAAACAAGGAAATAATAAAAAAATGTCGTTATAATAACAAAAGCCACACAGGTTATAGAAGGTTTAAGTTGCCTTACTATCCAAAAACTTCTCCTAAAGTAGAGGTAATCATACCCAATGCTTGACCTATTGCTTGCATTTCATTTTTATAATTTTAGTGTAGATAAAGTAAAACAGTGATACATTTTTTCTTTAATAAACAAAGATTTTCATACTGAAGGCTGTTGAATTTACAAGACCTCTGTCAGAAAAAATTACACAAAAAACGAAATTGCAACTGTGGCTCTGAACACTAATTAAGTAAGTACCAGTAGTCTTCATCGTCCAAAAAATCCTCTTCTGATAAACTACCACCGTTAGTTATTATGAGAGGAGCTATATCGGAAGCATCCATAATTATTTCAATTTCGCAGTCTCTCAAAATTAGTATGTCGCAATGTTCCATGTAATTTTGCCATTGGGTTTTACTGACTTTTTGAAGTGTCCGATCATTTAGAGATCCATTAGTTTAAATCATTTCCTGATCGTAGATCCTTTTTCTTTCTGACTAAACCATTTCATTGCTGGCAATGATATGGCGGTAAACGTAAAAGCTTATGACCCATTGTTTCTGCATAGCAATCCAAATACTATTTATTATATACTATTATATACTATTATAATTTTTCATATTTGGTTCTTCATAAGTTCCCATTGAATATTAATATTTTTAGACTCGGCCCACTTTAATAATTTTGTTTTAGACCAACTAAAACATGGAATTCGTTGAACCAATCGTTAACGGTAACTGGCGTTATCCGTGATAATTAAACTGGGTTACATATTATCATGTAGTCGTCAATTTTTCAATTAATTTTGAAAACTAGCCCTCTGCCGTCAACAAAACCGTCCTCTCCTACATGCATGGTGATATATCTTGAACCCTCGCCTGTTTTCTCACTGAGTTAATGCAGTATTATCTTGCCATGATTTTCTCATCCGACCTATGCTGTAAATCCACGTCCCGTCTCAAACCTTTGGTTTATATAAGTTAATATCTTTTTTTCGGAATATTTTTTAAGAAATTCTAACCTCTTGGATCGTACTGTAGTAAGCTCCGTTAAAAATTTTTTAATATCAGTTTTTTTAAACCAAATAACCAACTTTATGTGCCCAGTTAATGATGGTTCTTTTGCAACATTTGTCTTAAGCTACTGAGATTAAGAGGAGTACACATAATTTTTATTTACGTAATTAAATTTCAGAGACCATTCTTTTAAATGCGGCGTTTGAAAGAGCTTTTATTTTTTTGTTCTCCATTCTGTTTTTGTTGACACTCACAAAACCTCTGCAGTTAGTTCAGCTGCGAACTTATTTAGACTACGTGTCTTTGTTAGCCGTACATTAACAAAAGATACAAAAAGCACTTGGGGTATCAATCAGTGTACAGATATCAATACGTGAAATGTTTAATTCAAGTTTCAAGGTCACTTAATATTAATTTACTATGTGCCCAAATCTAGTAACTTGTTGATTCATCCATTTTATGTTTAAGCAAGAGAGAAAGACTTGGTACTTCTCTGACTTTAAATGAGTTTAATACCTTCTCATAGGTGTAGTTAATCCTTCACAATAAGTGTTTCCATTTTATTTATTTTCCTCAACTCAATTTCTCAAGTATCCTTTATCTATTGGACTTGTAACTCTTTACTTTTATCCCGGACGAGCCCCCAAAATCTAGGTTTTACACTGTTTACTAGGACTAAGTTTCAGGGTTACAAAAGCAATGACTATTAATAATCAATAAGTTTTTAATAAGTTACAAACTTTAATAACACATGTAGGTATGATAACATGTAATTCTTATCTTCTCCGACAATTTTTTATTATGTTTGTCTAACCTCTATCGTCTCCATCAACAACCGTCCTTTCTGTTCTTTCAAGGTCCTATTATTTTTAGTTTACCTAAAAAAAATTATTTGTACAATTTGCTTCTTCATATATACCGGGTGTGCGGATAAGGATACGGAGCGGCTCTATCTCGACAATGGTAGGCCTAGAGGTTTGGGAAAAAATCCTAACGATTAAAGCAAGTTAGAAAATTGGCTGAAAATTATATTGAAGTTCGTAACTCTACCGATAGTGGGAGTAACTTCTACGAAGAAACAATATTCACGCTCTCTCGGAAAATTGGGTGATGAGCTATAACTTTGAAAATATCATTTGTCTTGTTAGTTTATTTTGACACACACGATTACTTCAGATAAGTACATTTTATTTTAATAGTTATTAACATTAAAATATTACATTTTACTTCTCAGATTCGCGAACGTGCGCACACCATGCTACGCCATTTATTTACTACTTCAATTTTTTTTATGTCTCTGGATCCATAGCGTCACACAGTCACGTTCACCGAAAAAACACCACAGAGTAATACCAAACATAGAAGGGAACCATTACCACTTTATGTAATATTCACAATAATTTCAGAGCTGGGTGATACCGCATTATTTTGCTTTGCGACATTTTTGATCTCTCATAGAGAGAGGGAGAGGCCTATGTATTTTCCAATATTTAAATTTTAATATCTCCTGAACCACTCAACGTATTCGAATATTCTTAGTGTCGTTTAAAATAGCAATTTATAGTCTTTTGAAGGGTGTTTCATGTTGGAGCGTTTAGTTGTAAAAAAATAAACTAGAGGTCGTTCTCTGCAACGATTACACATTTTTGTGATTTTTTGGAAAAAACTAAATAGAACGGTTCTATTTATTTGACAGACTGTTACGCGGCTTAAAATTACTTAAGTTTTAGTGAAAACCCCTTCGCTCGATTTATACGAGAAAATGATAGAAATTTGAATATCGCAGTCGGACAATTTACCTTGTCGGGTAAAACAAATCGCATATCCATGGTAATCGCTAAATTGAAAAGATCACTAATTTGGCAATCGTCAAAAGTTACTTCTCAGAGCTGCTGTATCGTGTATGTATTTTAACAACAGAAAAATTTCCGGCGACTTGGGAGTTCCGCGAGATTTTTCAAAACAATAATATGCATCCGTACTACATTGTTCTACATCAGGCATTAAATCACACTAATTATGATCATAGGTTCAACCATTGTCACTGGCTCCTAAGTATAATTCGGGAAAATCCAAATTTCTTCTTACGCATATTATGAATTTGTACAATATGCATTATGGTCCGAGTAAAATTCACATTGGACGCGGCAAGTGAAACATCAAAATCGCTAGAATTTAAACGTATGGTAGATAATGTTGGAAGGAAAAATTATAGATCCACATTTCTTCGACCAAACCCTTAATAGGGAGAGGTTCTTGGAATTTTTTAACGTTTCTCTTTCGGTGCTTTTAGAAGATGGTTGACCGGCGTGTCATGACCGAAACGCACGTCGGCATCTATGTGAGCAATATTCGAATCGTTTTATTGGAAGAGGAAGTCTATTTCCCTGGTCGGCGCGTTCGCTAGATCTTACTTGTTTAGATTTCTACCTTTGGGGTAGACAGAAAGACCTGGTTTTCCAGAAAACCAACAACCAGGGAAAATATGACAGAAAGAATACGAAATGCCATTAGAAGCTTGTCCATGCTTGAAATTGAAACAGCGTTTTTTCTACTGAAAATATATTAAATAAATGCATGGAGAATGATGGAAGAAATTTTGAGAATTTGTGAGTTATTCCTCGCTAAACTTTGTTTGTGTATGTAGTTCTAAGATTTTTGTGCTTCTGTTTTATTGTTATTACTGATGTTTCGTTGGCCAGTTGGCCTTTAAACAAGCTTAAAAACTAGGTTGGAAGGCAAGACGCGACGTATTAAGATTGTTATTTGTTGGGGAGAAAGTCGAACCTTACTTTAAATTGCCTCGGTTATCATGGATATGCGATTTGTTTTAATCACCAAGGTAACTTGTTCCCATTGAGGTATTCAACTTTTTAACATTTTATCGTATAAACCGAGAACGGAAGGAAATATCGCAAGTTTTCACTAAAATTTTGGTAATTTTAAGCCGCGTAATGGACTATCACATATATATATAGTACCGTTCTATTTAGTTTTTTCGCAAACCTAGCTTTACCATTGTCGAGATAGAGCCGCTCCTTTATTCGGACACACGATATATATATATATATATATATATATATATATATATATATATATATATATATATATATTATAGTTGGAAGGCAAGATGCGACGTATTAACGTTGTTACTTGTTGGGGAGATAGTCGACCTTAGTTTAAATTACGTCGGTTACCACGGATATGTGATTTGTTTTAACCATCAAGGTAACTTGTTCCCATTGCGGGGAGAACGGAAGGAAATATCTCGAAGGAGTTTTTATTAAAAGTTAGGTAATTTTAAGCCACGTAACGGTCTATCAAATAAATAGTACCTTTCTATTTAGTTTTTCCAAAAAATTACAAAAATGTGTAATCTTTATTATATTAATCACAAAGGTAACTTGTTCCCATTGCGGGGAGAACAGAAGGAAATATCTCGAAGGAGTTTTTATTAAAAGTTAGGTAATTTTAAGCCACGTAACGGTCTATCAAATAAATAGTACCTTTCTATTTAGTTTTTCCAAAAAATTACAAAAATGTGTAATCTTTATTATAATTTCCAGTCATTTCTCTTAGTTGTTTTGCTTATAAGGATTTTTTCTCAAAGCTCTAAGCTTTACCATTGTTGAGATAGAGCCGCTCCTCTATTCAGACACACGGTATATATATATATATATATATATATATATATATATATATATATATATATATATATATATTGAGGTGTTAATTATAACTTTTGGGAATAGAAACCCAAGGGATAGGGTTCAATGAATTAGTTTTGTAATGGTACTAATTAAAACTTTCATATTGAAATTGTTGTAATTCATTTACTATCTGCAATTAAATTTTTAATTCAACTTAAATTGTTTTTTTAAACACATGTATTATAAGCAATTATTCAACACATTGTGCGCATACGGATATCGGTTTGTAAATACTGATGTTAAATATGTGAATTGTGTGTTTCATGGTTGAAAAATGAAACACACTGCTGTTACTGTAAGTATAATTTGATTTTATTTTAAACTGAAGTAATATTATGTACTTAATAATTAGCGTTCGTATTCACTGACTGGTATCTAATTTGGTCAAATTCTTTACACATGTAAACATCGATGATACGCATACTTCATAAACATAACCTAAATTGCTAATAATTGATTCATATAACTTACAGCATTATTAATTTTCCTTCTACTGTTGCAACCTCCAATTGTTAAAGTCGAGTTCTCCAAATCAGCTGTATTGTGGATTTCACGAAGTATGCTATCACAACAATTATTGTTATCGACCATGAGCTCCTTCAGGAAAGTTACTTATACACTTTTTCAATAAGCACTTTATTTTAATATTGCATAACTTTAATGAAATAATTATCTGCGTTCGGTTTTATTTATTGACTTTTTCTTAAAACACTTTATTTTAGTATTGTATAATTTAAATACAATAATTATCTACATTCAATTTTTAATTTATTAGAACTTTTCTATTTGTATGAAATTAATAAACTCGATTTTTGTTTAAATAATTTCGTTTATATTAAAAAAATCCAGAACAATATTTCATAATTCGATAGAAATGCCCATTTAACAATTCACTTATTTTTAATGACACTAACCTCACTTTTGTTTTAAATAGTTTGACTTTTGCGAATAGGTTTTATTTTTATATAAATAAGGTTATGAAACACTTACCAATCCTAAATGTTTATTACATTTTTCATGCTTTCACCTTTAAGATTAGTAAGAGACTGTTAAGAACATTTACAAATGTACTATCATTGTTTTCTGAAACACCAATTTTAATTGGACCTACTACACCATACAAACAAACCTGATCTTAATTCTGATCGGTTGAACATTTTTCTGAAATTTACAATTTATTAATTTTATAAATATCTTTGTTATACAACGATACATCTTAAAAAATATTATAAACATTAAATTCTACATAAAATTTCCTTTAAAATGATACCCCACTTGCCCTATTTCGCTTTCAAACTATTTTGCTATGCTAATTATCCTAATTATGCATTTTCACATAGAGAAATTTACTTATATCTAACTTATTCTAATCTCCACAGGAAAACTATGGTCATATTTGGATTCTCTGACCCGAAAAACAATGTAAAATACTACCTCACAATCGGAGTTCGAAATGTCCATATCTTATCTTCTCAACAAATTTAGTTAATTTGCACCAACAATGTTAATTTATGTGGCTACATTTCCTTTTAACACAACTGTAAGTTACTTTTACACTGATTGTTCAGTATTATTCTTCATAATTCATGAATTATATGAATCCTTTTAACACTGTCTTTATTGTTAACTTTAATCATACAAATTCTTTATTTGATATGTTGTTTCTTTTATTTTAGAATTGAAGCAGATTATGCTACCAGAACAGGCTTTACCTTTTCCAAGTGGATATGTGAACAATATTATAGAAAATACATTAATTCATATCTTCCGAAAGTGTTCGGAAACTACTAATGTGAAAATTCTCTTGTACAACCATGATTAACAGGCAATAATTGTAAAACTTGAATAAATTCGCTCACAATGTGCTGTACAACTACATATGTACTCAGTTATCTGTTGCTGTGAACCTATGTAACTTGCGATCTTACATATATTATGTTTACCTAATTTCATCACACTAACTCTAATCCTAATCTTTATAATAAATTTATTACTTTATAACCATCATATTAAACACTCAAACATATCATCTATATATATATATATATATATATATATATATATATATATATATATATATATATATATATATATATATATACAGTGCGTTCGTAAAGTAGCGGATAAACTCAATTAAAAAGTGTCAACCCCCATTTTTTAATGCAGAATTAGAAAAGATACATCGTTTTACGTAGAAGGTACATATGGATGATGTTAATACAAGGTGTCCCAAACTTCCGTCCGCAGGCGATACCTCCCTTATTTGATGGAATAGGAGAACAAAATTTTGAAGTGTAGTACAAAGAACTGAGGCGCATATTTTAAAATTATTTTATTATTCTTTTAAATTTTGATTCAGCTCACTTCGGCCATTCTTTCAATATAAGATTTGATTATGTTATACAGGGTAGTTTAGTTTTTGAGGAAATAATCGCACCTAAATGGATACCATGTATCATTTCTAATAAGAAATATTCAAATGATTTTTTAATAAAATATATGTTGAAACAGAAAATTTTTTAGGGTTAAATTAAATGTTGGAATTGAGCACCGTTAACAATCTGACAATAGCAACGCACTCTATACCAGGTGTTATGTAAGTACGTGACCAAACTCGAAGGGGTGATTCTTTGAGTGATTCTAACACGAAAAGTTTATGTAACCAAAGGTCCGGTAATGCTTCATTTTTTAGATACAAGGTGTCAACATTTTGAAAAGAATAGTTTTTTCGTAAATATCTTAATCCTTTAGTCGATTTTGTCGAAATTTGGCAGTTACTTGGGGTAGTATGGGGCTGATTTAGCCATAACTAGATTGAAATCATCATGTCCAGTGGCGTCCCGGAATGAATCTTAACCAATATTTTTGACCAAAAAAATGTGCACCGCCACTTATTTTCTGCAATTTTTGTATTTTTTCGCATTAAGCAACTGAAACTACAACTTTTTTATTTTTTGCATTTTTGTCGTATCTGGCTTTGTTTTTGAGAAAAAAACATAAAAATCACTTTATTGCATGTCCCTGGGACAAAATAATGAAAATTGTTTTTTACAGGGTGTTGAAATAATATAAAAAATCCTAAAGAACAAGAAGACGCATACTAATTTAAAAAAAACATGAATCAAGAGGAACCCTTTATTAAAACCACAAATGATACGCAATTTTTTCAGTAAGAAAACATTTAACAATAAGTAACACAAAACTTACAATAGTTGCTCAAAATGTCGTCTTTCAACTTCAATGCAAGCATTACCTTATCTTAACGTCGATTGCCGAAAACGTTGAAATATTTCCGGCGTATGTCTCATCTGATCACATAAATCCTGTATCAGTTGGATTAATTCCTCTTTAGTGTTGACTGGAGTTTTATAAACGAAGGATTTTAAATGTTCCCAAAGGAAGAAACCTGAAGGATTTAAATCCGGTGACCAGGGTGGCCATGACTGTGGACCAGCGCGACCGATCCAGTTTTCTCCATAAGCTGCATCCAGAAATTGACGTGCTACTATGCTAAAGTGAGGTGTTGCCCCATCCTGCATGAACCACATTGCTCCTCTTACTGCCAGTGGGACATTTTCTAGTAGTACAGATAAAACAAATTTCAAAAAATGGCGATACTCTTGGCCATTTAATCTCTGGGGTAAATAATGAGGTCCAATGAGATAATCACCCACAATACCAACCCAAACATTCACGGAAAGCTGTTGTTGATAATGATGTTCTATAACCGCATGGGGATTTTCTTCAGCCCAGGTATGATTGTTATGAAAGTTCATAATTGAATTTCGAGAGAAACACGCTTCATCGGTAATGTCAGAGATGCTGCCTGTTGTTGCAAAAGCCAAGTAGAATTAGCAACTCGCTCGGGAAAATCCGCAGTTAATAATGCTTGAACACGCTGTAGGTGGTAAGTGTACAATTGATATTCCCCTAAGATCTGCCACACAGTAAAGTGAGAAATGTTTAATTGTTGTGCAATTTTTCGTGTACTTGTATTGGGGCTACGCTCAAACGTGAAACTGCTACCTCCAGCTCCACTGTTCTTATCGTTGCAGGTCTCCCAATAAGAGCAGCCGACCTTTGGAGGGTGCCTGATTCGCAAAGCCTTTCGTGTATTCTTATAAATGTTTGTCTATTTGGTACAATGCGATGAGAATATCTTTCTTGATAAATACGTCTAGCCGCTCTGGAATTGCTTTAGGCCATTCCATAGACAAAATGTATATTGTCCATTTCTGAGTTTGTAAACTGAACCATTTTTTAATATCAATAACGAATTTTATAGCCTAAATCTGTCATCGTAATTTCCATGGGACTCTAGACGAAAAAATACAACATCCAACTTTATTTCTTCTTATGGACGCCATTTTGGATTTCTGCAGTTTTTTTTTCTGAATAGAATGCTGTATCACATATAATGGTTCTGCCTTAAAGATAACAACGTTGGATTGTTTTAAAGGAAGATTTGACAGTTCCACCATTATTTGGACACATCAAAACAAAGTTTTCATGGTTAAGAGTGGTAATAATTATGCCGCGAAGTTAATTCAGATCAACTGGTAACGTTTTATAACTTCCATTTTTCCTTGTACCTCACAAATGTTAGTCTAGAGGAGATAGATCGGGCGACTGTGCGGCAGTGCGCCATCTTGCTGGAACAAGATTGCATTTAAACGCTTAATAGCAATATTTCCGCTAGAAACGTCCTTAATTGAGGTAACGATCGGCATTTAAATTTTCTTCATAGAGGAATGAACCTATTACTGTATCAAAAAACCAAAAAACCAAACCACACATTAAACCCAAAGCGTATTTGCGGTCGCCGTTTTTGAAACTGACCAGTAACGCCTATTGTGCCGATTAAACATCCCTGCATTACTGAACTTGCACTCATCAGACCACATGACATTATCAAGGAAATTTTGAATGTTCTGTAGATGATTTATCAGAAACTTGCAAAAAGCTACACGTTGATCACTGTCTCCTGGATGAAGAGCTTGTGAAACATGGATTGCGTCAGGCCGTATGTTCTTTGAATGATCTCCAAATGACGGTGTGATAAGTATAGCTGATCTGCAACTTCCCTCGTTGATACAGAAGGATTTTCTTGTACTTAATGAAAAAAATTGTACTTAGTACTTATGTGTTCCTTGCAAAAATCATGTGCATTTTCTCCGCTTGTAAGATTTTCTGTTCATGTTCATTAGGCCCGGCCGTCATAATTTGGTCTAGGTTTATTAAACGAACCTTATTCACCAAAACTTCTATCCATAAATTGAAAAATCCTTAAACTCGGTTGTTGTTGCTCTGGATAACGCTGCAAATATTTTTCCGCAGTGACTACTCCATTTCGATGCGAAGCGTAATAAATTCGCTGCATATCTCTTTTTTCTTCATTAGAAAAAGGCATTTTCGCTTCAAGAACAACACAAACGTGAATTACTCAAAAGAAATGGTGGAACTGTTAAATGTTTCGTTAAAACAATCGAACACCTTTATCTTTCCGAACAAACCTCTCAAAATTGGAAAATTGAAAATTTTGGCGTAACTGTAAGGCATCTATTATGTGAGGGCAGATTTTTCGATAGATATTGTTTAAAATAGTTGGAGAGGCGAGTTCTAGCAGTATTGCCAAGGAGATTATGCAAATTCTAATGAAAACCTACGAGAAGAAAGGAATCTTCACTCAAGTACAACTCCAAAGAAAATTAAGAAGTTTAACGTTCAATGATAAACAGACAAGTATGAACTCACTTCTGAGTTTGAACAAACAGTATTTGAATTTAAGAATGTAGGAGGGACATCCAGAATGGAGAAACAGTATCTCTGCTTCTATCGGTAATGCCAGATAAATATCTACTAATTACCACAGCCATGATGTAACGTTTTGCCAAGGTGACTCAAAAGTAACGTTGGATTTTGTAAAAATCAAATTACCAATAGTAGAAACAAATCAAAAATGCGAAATTTCCTTATCGATGTCACAACTGTGGAAAATTTGGACATATGAGATAACACTGTAGGAAACAATAAATAATGCGAACCTTACTGAGCTTGAAGAAGATGAATAACTTTCATTTATGATCGAACAGTCAAATAGTAGCACAAATGTCCAGTCAAAGTCAAAAACCACAAGGAATGAAGTAACCTTTGTAATTGACAGTGGTACAACCAATCAGCTAGTTAGTCATGAATTGTCAGAATTTCTTACAAATTTCAGAAAAACTGAATTTATTATTATGATCGCCAAAGAAAATAAGTTTCTAGAAGCGGATATTGTAGGAGAAAATGAAAGGAGAATTAAGTTAGAAGATGTGTTAGCTTGCAAAAATTTATTTCAAGATCTCCTTTTTGTAAGAAAATCAGAAGAAAAAGGTTTGTCTAACAGTTCGCTTTAAAGGGAAGAAACCTTTTACTAAAAAAAAAAATTATGTTATAGTAACTGGAAGTTTAATTGGAAATCTATATACAATTAAATTTAAAATACCAGATAATTTTAACTTCCCAAACTGATGTAACCGTTGGAAAAAGATAATGCACAAAAGACTCATTCTTCACAATATCCAGGTAGAGGAAAGTGTGAGACATGTCTTGAAGGTAAACAGTCTCGACTACAATTTAAAGAGTTGACAGAAAGTCGAAAAACTAGACGAATGTTAGAAGTTGTATCTACAGATATGTGTGGTCTGATTAGTCCAGAAACTTACAATGGAAAAAGGTAATTTGTAAGCTTTGTTGATCATTTTTCACATTTTGGTATGTGCTATCTCATGGAAAAGAAAAACTACATAGACTTAATAGACGGGAAAATTGAAAGTAGGATTGAACGACTTCGTTACGATAATGGAGGTGAATATATCTCAAAATGATTTAAAAATTTTCGATGCTGGCTGTCGAAAATGTTTTCGGGAGAAGCAGTAAGAAGTGCAATATATCTCACAAATACAGTCGTACACCAGATTTTTAAAAAAACGAGTATTTGGACCCGTTGCACATTGTGACGTAGCTAAAGAACATAGAACAGGAAAACTAGATCGTCACAGAGAAAAGATGATTATGATTAAGCTACGCTGATAATGGTTATCGTCTTTGGAGTCCAAAAACACAAAGAATGGTAACAGCTAAAAATGTTATTTTTGACGAACAGAAGAAAGGTAAGC
This sequence comes from Vesta saturnalis, assembly GCA_036346205.1. Lineage (NCBI taxonomy): Eukaryota > Metazoa > Arthropoda > Insecta > Coleoptera > Lampyridae > Vesta > Vesta saturnalis. The sequence goes on along the minus strand of JARFJB010002176.1, from coordinate 4,601,831 downwards.
CGTCAGAAATTGTATAGGCAAGCCATGAAGAAGATTCAGATAATGTAACTACCGAACCCGAAATACAGAAAGAAAATGTTTTAAAAAGTGTTAGAAAAAGTCAAAGAAATGTTCCAATGAATATAAAGATCACGAAATGAACCTGCTAGCAGCTTTGTCGGCAGGTTTACTTCCATGCGAAATTTCTCAGTGTTATTCTGAAGTGATGAATATGGACAAAAGCTGAAAGATATCTATAGAAAATGAACTTGAGGTTCAAAAAGGAAACCAGACTTGGGAACTAGTAGCAATACTTCTCCACGTGATCGACTCTAAATGGTTATGCAAAGAAAAAGAAATAGATGGAAAGGAAGGAAAGAAATCCAGACTTATTGCTCGTCGTTATCAATAGAGTGAACTTGAAGAAGACGTATACTCACTTGTTACACACGTAACTACAATAAGAATTCTGTTGATTTTACTTTTGGAAAATGAACTCCTCAAATCAGCCTTGCTCAATGGAAGTCTTGCGCACCCCATCTACATGTATCAACCAAAAGGTTTAGATGAAGAGTATAAATGGGTTTGTAAAGTGAATAAGGCTATATATGGGCTTAAGCAAGTACCAAAGTGCTGGAATTTGCATTTTAATATGTTTTATTAAGTTTAAGTGTTATTCGTTTTAAAAAGGATCCTTGCGTATATTATAATGGTTATATATTTATTTTAATTTATGTTGATGATTTACTTATTCTTAGTAAAAATTTTAATGCTTCAAAATACGCAAGGACTGAGCTAACGAAACAGTTTTAGTTCCGTTATAATACGGTTTGACGTTGGAAAAACTGTAACAAAAGGAATTTCAGCGAGAGCCGACTCTAAACACATACTTTTATAAAAACAAAATCTGACAAAATGCGTCCACGGGAATACCGTAATTTTGGAATTTTTTCAAAATTTCGCCTAATTGTCGAACGAAAATTCGAATATACTAATTTAAACGTAAACCTGGTACATAGTTTATGGCTAAATTTTTAATTATGAATTTAAGTTTTAGATCATTCTTTGCAAATACGATGTAGTAAATAATTATGTAACAATTTTCGGAAATATAATATAAAAATACATTGACACTAATAAATAATATGATTCAATGCCATAGTAGTCTTATGATTCACTTAAACGTTCATCGTTCAAACAGTTGTGACAAGCATACTCCTGACACTATCCGCAGATATCTGCACATGACGACCCATTTGCCATGTTGGCCCATCCCTTTGTACATGTTAACAGCGGATAACTGATAGTAGAGAACTTGGAGCGGGGACCAAATCAGTTAGAATGGGGAAACATCCATTTTGTTTTGTGAACCACACCCAAGAACAAGGATCTGCTGTTGCCTGCATACCTTTCCATTTCATTATTTGATAGTATGAATGTAGAGCATGCTATTTCAATGCCGATTTATAAATCACCTACAGAAGACTACTTTTCCTTGAACAAGCGATGTCTAAGCATTTACAATGTTTCATTGTTCTTGGCTCCATGCAATACCATAGCCGCTTTCCTCCCTGCATCATGAATTTTTGCTTGACTTTTATTGTCTAATAAGAAAACCTTTGCTACTTCTTGCAAGTCTTGGGATTGTAACAGTTTTCTAAAGTTGTATTCTTGCCAATTCCATATATGTGCGATGTGGTATCACAACCTGTGAAAGTATGTAGGAAAAGTGAATACTTGTACATGTTAGCACCTAAAATATTGCAAATAAACCGGATGTCACAGGCTAAGGAGTGCGTTTTTTTGTGTTGAATATCATTTCAAAAGTACCAGGAGTAATTACCGTCACATGCATGGCACAAAGGTAGAATAAGTAAACCAGTGTCTCAGCCACTACTAATGTACTCATATTTGTTGAAGACTTTGATACAATGTTCAAATCGGCATCATCTTTTGCATAATGGACCTTATAACCTTGGATTCGAAACGACTCACCTAAGTATTATGGACTTATTGGATTCGAAACGACTCACCTAAGTATTATGGACTTATTGAAAGCATCGAGGAGAAATCTTTCTTCTTGTCCAACGAAAATTGTTTCTGGCAAGAAGTGCACTGGTTGTGTTGATATGGAGTTCACTCCTCGTCTTCTATGTGAGCAGTCTCTTATTGAAGGTGTGTTAACGTTATAGCCATCGAAAACAACGCTGACTTTTTCCATACTTTTTCACAACAAAATCAGCATAAAACTTGGCTATTGAGCCATGTGTGGTTTCGGCAGTCTATGAAATAAAGATCCACCATCCAAGACATAATATGTTTTTTTTTCAAGTACTTTACGAGCATCTGTAACATGTTTGATAATACAATGGGCAAGCTCAGACTTCTGACTCATTCTAAGCATTGTATCGGACTCAAAAAGTGATGTTGGGTATGCAAGAGTTCATAATGTAATGCTTCTTCAAGATTCACGTCACCATTCGATGTCACAACAATTAAACGCTGAAATAATAGTGTAGGATCAATGCTACTATTATCCTTCTTATCCACTTTCACCTTTTTCACTGAGAAAAGTGTTTTAGCCCTTTCATTTCTCTTGTAAGATAAGAAAAACACATCATTTTACCGCCTATTCTATATAATTCATGAATGTTGATGTCATTGTCATTAAAAGTTACTCCATAACAATATTTCTTAGTGACGGATCTGAAGTGAAAGGTGAACATTGTTGTATTTTCGCTCCATCACTTGTCTCACAATAGTCTTGACGTATGCACTTCTTTATATTGCTCACTAGACGAGAATGATGCTCCAGTCAACTTCTGCATGAATATATTAAACTTACAACATGCAGACATTGAGAGAACCCATAGATTACGTTGAATGTCACTTAGCTACCTCTCGTCAAATCTGCAATAGTCTTTAAGGAACGCATTAACACTTGCTCGATGAATAAGCCACATCCTAGTACTGACCAAGGTGTGTCAGTTCTGCGCACCACATGTAACCTTTCAGGAATGAACTGTAGACTTGTGGATGAGTGTCTGGAAATCCAACATTTTTTGAAGGTAAAGGTATTCAGATTTCAGATAATTTCAATGACTAGCTGCTGCAAATATAGGTAAACATTCTTGAAGTGCCTCCAAATGCACCTTCCAAGAACCAGTTCTATCTGCCTGTACCACTTTCCGCAATAATGCGGCCATTGATTGATATGATACACAGACCACAACTTACTTATTGTCCAAGGAATTTCTTGTTTCTGTCAAAATCTCTTAATTGAATCAAATGCTCCGATTTTTCAATATCTTCAATAGACTTTGACTTTGTTCGCTCTTCTTCATACAAATTCAGGACACTTTTCACTAGCCCAGAATACTGTTTATTACCGTTTATTTCATCTCCAAACACATCGTTATTTTTTTGGTTTTACTTAAAGAAAAATCCATTATTTTCATTATGCCATGTTTTCTTTAAAGTGATCTTAAAATCGACGGATTTTGAATATGTCATAAAAGTATGTGCTTGGAGTCGGCTCCCGCTGATATTTCCTCTGTTACAGTTTTTTCAAGGTTAGCCCCCTATGTACGATAAAATGACTTGACTGTTTAAGGTGAATGAATTTAAAAATAATAAAAATTTAAGTTAAATGGGATTAGAATGAAAAATTTCAAAAGCTGAAATTAGAATTTCACAAAAAGGTAACAATCAAAAGGATTCTTAGTAAATTTAATATGGAAGACTGTAAAGTTAGCCCCATTCCAATGCAACTTAAACTTCGACCAGATTTTCTCATATCCCGAACATGTCCAAATTCCCAAAATTTCGCTTCAATTCTGCTTACCATGCTTTGGCTAATGGACGGTCAACCAGGGTGAGTGGCATTAAACAACGCAACCACTTCTGATTAAGTGCGCGACCTATCTCCGAAACCAAGCATGCGCAGGATTTCAATTCTTTCACGTTCGATTAATTTTCTCAGATTTCACAGAATAACGGTAAAGTACTTACTAGATAAACTCACGATAAGAATAATGTCGCCTATCAAAGAACTAAACACAAGTTGCTAAGGTGCAAATAATTAAAATAATTTTAACAAAATGTACAATTTAACGTTTTCTTGCATTGACAAACTGTTCCCATTTTTAATGTCTACGATCATTTTTATTCAATATTTATGTAACCATCGCCCATATTTACCTTGTCAGACGTAAAGGTTTGTACCCATTCTAATTATGCAATAAAAAATGGGAGTTGATATTTAAAAAAATGTCGATGACGTTATATCTTTTCCTTGACACACCCTGTATATTTCAGTTTTACGTAAAAAAAAATTCTAAATTGAAAATAAAAATCGACGTGTCCCAACGTTTTCTACCTAAACTCCCATTCAAATTTTAATTGAATTTATCCGCTACTTTACGAACGCAATGAATGTTTTCAGTAAAACTATTTCAGTCAATTTCAAAACAGTTTTTCAGAAGAATATTGAAACTACTTAAAATCAGTTTTTCGTTATATGAAATTAACTGAAAATGTCAGTCTCAGGTTGTAAAAAGTGAACATTCAAATTTGAGAGTTATTTCTCATGTAGACTCTGATTTTGCTAGTATTTTTGATAGAAAAAGTACTACAGGGTTTCTCATAAAGATAAACGATAATACAGTGTGCTAGGAAACCAAGAAACAAAATACTGTTTCACTTTTTAGTGCAGAGTTAAAATCAGAGTATATGGCATTAGCAGCTTTTATCACAGAAAGTCTGTTTATTTCACAATTACTGTCTAAAATTCTTGAAAATGATATTGATCCATTAACAATTTTTGAAGATAATCAGTCTTGCATTAAAGTGGCTTAAACTTTTGAATCAAAGGACAAATATATATATATATATATATATATATATATATATATATATATATATATATATATATATATATATATATATATATATTGAGATGGTTAGAGATAAGATTAATACAGGGCAAGAATAAGCTTATATTCTTTATAGTGGGCAAATTTAGGTAGACTGGAGAATGTTTACACTGCGTTTTATTAAGTAAAGTAGTAGTCGAGTGAGAGAAATTGGTTTTGATTTAACGAAACAGGCTGGGTGGAATTTGCACAAGTTATTCATAAAAAGCAATGGGCTATATAAGGAGCATGTGAGGAAGGTCAGAAGGAGTGATATTTGTGAGTACGATTAAGTTCGTAGAACATATTTCAATAAATTTACAGTTTATTCAAAGTATTTTTGCAATTTAGAAACTTTACAGATATTTATCACATGAAGTAGGTTTATAATAATATGTAGAACATGTTTCGAGTTAGTTACAATGCAGGAAATATATAAACTTTAAGAAAGGGTTATGATACGGACACGGTTTAGTTATAATTCACAGACAAAGTGTACAAAAAGTGCAGGAGAAGTGGTAGTGCGTTGTAAACATTAAATAGAACATGAACAACATTTCTACATTGGGATATTTAACATAAAAATACTTTTGGTGTACAAAATCTGCATAAGTGTGTTAAACAATATGGATTTCTGAATTGACAAAGTTTTAGACTATACAGTGAAAGTAAACAGTATTGATGTTAAAGACAGTTATAACATCACCATAAAATAACATTTCAAGTAATTTGGACGTTGTAAACGCAAGTTATGGGTAAAATTGTAATAAATTAGGTTAAGTATTAATTTCAAGCATTTTGCAAATTTATAGTTTTGGTAGGATAATTTAAGCTTAAAATAAATTATAAGAGTAGTTAATAGAAGGTTTCTCTCGTTTTCATAAAGAAATTTACAATGTATAAGGTATATGAACATAAAATTAGAAAAGTGGGTTAACTACCTAAATTTCTAATATGAAAAATTAATTTCTGTTAAAATTATGTTATATGATTCGAAATAAATGTGTTCTAATACAGTTTTTGTGTAGATTACGAATATGTAATTAGTTAAGTGTAAAATATAGTTTCTTAGATATAAGTAAAATTAGATTATAAATTGTCAAATTGCACAGTGTCGAAGCAAACTAGGACTTGTAAGATATCGTTTTATGCGGAATTTTCCCTGGCTCCGAATCTGTTTTTAAAAAGTAAATCCGACTTATTTTAAGAAAGTTATAGCATAATCTGTATTTTAGTTAAGTTAACAGTTTTGTTTAGACCAATCAGAAGCTTAGATACTTTGTGTGTATGGTACAGAAAAGTTGAAATTTTGGTAGCTAACAGAAAAGTATAAAAGGAATTGCTCCTAATTTCTCGCTCTCACTCTTACTCTACAATTTTTAATTTTCACAACTAACAAGTAAAAGTGTTAATAGTGTTGGTGTTAACATGTAAGTTTTAAGTTACGTTAATATTATCGGATTTTTGAAACGCTGTCAGTGAAGAGTCGAGACCTCAGTAACAATTGTTTTTAACCTACGATTAAATTTAAAAGTTCGGTTACCTATATAATTGTCGATTATAATAATTTGTTTCGATTCGATTACGTGTTCATATTTCGGCTGATATGTTTTTGTTTATTAATACAATTATTCAGTTCTCTGAATTTGATGTTTATTTTTTGAAGCGACGCATAGTTATTAACAAACTAAATTCCATAACGGGATCTAAAACAAAAGTGAAAGTAATTAAAATTTATATGAACATAAAATATAACTTTAAAATCGAAAAATTTTATAAACATTTAAACCAACATATAAATAATATACGATTTAAAACACAGTGCTTAATTGAAACTATATAAGCAACTTTACGTAACATTACAATTACCGAAGAAAAGTCGTTCATCAACAAAGTGGAATTGGATGAAGTATGGAAATCTATGCAGCACCATTATGAACAACAGAGCAGTATCATCGGCTACACATGGGAAGAAGTCTACCCACGATATTAATATGGAACCAGCCAAATGAAAACATCTTTGGGAATATGCAGATACACATGTGAGTGAAATTTTTTTATCATAACCCATTAAATCGTTTTGATTATTCGTTTGATTTCCTGTATATATGTGTTTATTGATTATATGTGTAAATGTTTGTGCGACAACATGGTAATAAATACCTGTAAGGTAAATGAACCAATGTTAGTATCAACTTTTTAATTTTAATTTTAAACAAAACATAATTGAACTCACATATTTAAGATCTTTTATTGACATTTTTGACAGGCTGCATCTTTAATTCATTTAGGACGCTACGCATGCGTGATTATGCAGGTTCAACTAGGTCTGTTTCATATACCATCCAATTATTATAATTTGCAATTTATTTCACAAAGAACATTTTATATTAAAAGTAAAAATTTTCATGATTTCACGATTACATTTAAACGCAATCAAATTTACATCAAAGGTTAAATTATGTTTATTTTATTTGCCAACAATGAGCGATAAAGCTATTGAACTCTTTTAAATATTCAGCCATTTCAATATATATATATATATATATATATATATATATATATATATATTGTACTGTATATAAATAACCCCCACCTAATTATATAATCGTAGTACTAAATTTATAATTATGTTTAAAATATTATACAGTTATTATTTTAATTTTTATTGTTATTATAACTTTTTAACATCGGCTAAAACTCTTAAATGTAGAAAATATATTTGTCGGTAGAACTATATTGGTAGAACATGAGACTCATCAAAAGGGATAGGGATCAAAATTTAGAAGAAACTCTACTTTTACTATTATAAAATAAATGATTATTACTTTGAATTATATTGATTGTTTGAATACAATAATCATAGTTAATATGATTAAGCACATTGAGATGAATGTCTATTATCTCTATAGTATCTAAATTAATTAAGTAAATTGAATTATAATTTTAATTCGCATTAATACCTGTGTTACACCCTGTATATAACAAAATTCTTTTAAAAGTATACGTGGGCATGCGCTGTGAATACGCAAACATATGATTTGACTACAACTAAAATGAAATTCGACATACAAGTAAGTATAACTACTTTTGAATAAACAACAATTAATATAAACCATTTAAATTTTAGAACAAATAACATTCCCTTTGGACATGCATACCTGTTGTTGCACATCATGATTCTTACAAGGATAGAAATTATGAACATAACAATAAAGTATCAATGTCAACAATAAAGTACTCACATAAATTGTCCTCCTTTTGTGGGTTACTGCTATTGAAGTTGATTGAAGGCAACAGCTCCTGCGAACTGCAATTCTGCTCCACGAACATCCAAATTTTCTTTTATATGAACACTTAGGTAAGTTTCACTATTGTTATTAGAATATTGACGAATCTTTATTTTAGGTTCATCACTTCTTTTAAATTAAATTCAAAATAAATTTTGAAAAGCATGGATCGTTGAAGGTTGTTGTAAATTAAACACACTTTTGATAAACAAGGTGTATAATGATAAAAGCACGAAGACAACACAATTAAATATCCATACCAACATTCACAATATAAATTTAAAAACGAACAAAGTCGAAACTGCGGAAATATTTTTATAACTTATCGAAAACTTCCGATTTGAAATTTAAAAGGTAAACTAACCTTAATTTAATTATTTTCCGACAAAAGACTATCAACTGTTTCGTTAACACTTCCGATACTAAATCGCACTTTGTTAATTTACCGAAGTGACGTTAATTTGATTTAAAAATTATTTTCAAAAAATTTGGCAACAGCTTACTTTGGCAAGTTGTTGCTAAAGATGAAAATCAAGAGAGTTTGTGAATCTAAAGCACTTGTATTTATATGATTTTGGTCGACAACCAAATCATCGAATGTTTTCTCTAGTTACGAAGAATATTTCCTGAATTCTGATTGGCTACTATAATTTTCACATTACGATATTTCTTTAAAGCCCTATAACTTTCACCCCGTTTAACATTTCTTAAATCTAAAAACATTTCCATAATCTACATAATTTTATCTATAATTTGAAACCAAACATGAACTAATTCCTACACTTAATAACTACGTTAATTTTTACCCTTATTTATTGAATTTGCACTAATTCTATGAATTTTACAGGCCTGGAAATTACCTCTACATGAATAGTTGATACTACTACACCAAAATATCCATCTTAAACATGCCTACGGCCAATTTGAGAGGAAAATTATTTAAATTCTACCAATACTCTTAAAAACTAAAATTAACAAAAATAGACATAAATATAAGGAATTATAACATGAAATTGAGGCTACCTCACTATTTTTGCCTCTACTAATTTATTTTATATAAATTGTCCAATTTGCGAGGATAAAACATAACCTCAGATTGTCTATATAATTTTAATGTTAAATTTCACACTTTTAAACACAATAATTGTTACTGTAAGTGTTTAAACTTAATGTTCAAGTCACGAATTAATTTATTTTACCACTTTCGTAGGTTCATACGTTCTTCTACGACTAGTGTCGGAATGTTGTCAATCACTAGTTTAAGGTCAAAAATTGTTGATTGAACACAATAATCCCAGAGCTGCTGCATGATTCATGTTTTATAGTCACTCACTAATGTGCTTAAACTGTTTTTCATAATTTTTGCACTAATATGTGTTTAACGCACAAATACGAATGTTTTAATAATCTTGGCTGCGTATATGTGAATTGCGACATTGATACCAGCCTAAATCTAGTTTTAACATTATTTCTGTCAACCACAACCTGTATTACATGTCGTCGGGAATATTGTTTTAAATAAACTTACAAAACTAAATGAAAACTTTAATTAACTCATAAACGATAACAAACATATCCTATACTTCAGTGTACTGTGCTGTCGATTAAATTATACTAACATTATTTAAATTATTAAGAAATATTTGAATTTTACAAACATCTCAATGTTTATTAATCATTCTTATCTAGAATTATTTAATGAAATGTACCATTTCGTACTAACTAAAGTCAAACTTCACTATGCAAATTACATAGCTACTTGCACGTAATTTGAATCATCTCAACATATATATATATATATATATATATATATATATATATATATAATTAAATTTCATTTTGTTAAAGAGTGTTACAGAGGGCAGAATTATTTTAAAATATGTTCAATCCAGTGAATAAGCTGATATGAGCAACAAAAGCTTTAGCCTTTAGAGAATATTAATATTTTCGAGCTTGTTAAATGTTAGTGATCTTAAACTTGTTACTCATCATTGTAAAGTTGTAATTTCCTAACAATTGTGAGGTGGTGTTGAAATGGCAACTGTTAGGTTGTTGCTACTACTAGTTGTTCTTGTAGTTACTGTAACGTACATGAGTTGCAGTGTTATTTCCACGTTAAGTGCACTTTCTACAGGAAAGAGGATTAATTCCTTTAATTGCGTTAGAACAAAGCATCTCCCCGATGTTTGTAATTTTAGGTATACTAGGGAATAGTGCCACATCCTGTGGAAATCTTAAGAAAAATTGAGTAACTACTTATTTATTTTTTTATGTGCTTGTAAAATATGAAGATTAATTCCGTACTTTGATGAATTTTATTATTTTAAGACTGCTAGTAGGAAAGATTAAACAGATTTAGTACAAATGTATGAACGCGTAGATTGTTTGGTTTAATAAATTCAATTTTCACACCCTGCGTCGTTCTGATATCATAAGTTATCGTATGGTCTCTTGGTATATTTACATTAAGTGGTTTACATAAAATCGACCGTATGTAATAGTGACAGCCTGGTTTGTGTAGGCCTTTGTAAATATTGTCGAGAACTAATCCAGTTTACAGTCGTTGGTAGTATTAAGTGTCGTACATTCCTGAGTTGACTCCAGTCTTTTGTTTTTTTTTGTCATTGACTTTCCATGTAAAGTGATAGGTTGTTAATTTACCGAATCTAAGTACTTTTAAGAGGGGACAGACGAGTGCTTTCATTTTTCGCTCACTTGTAGTCAAGATGTAGAATAAACAGGGTAGGCCGCGTGTTGTAATTCGAGTGCAGACTGAGCTTACTTACGTTTTATCGTTCACCCTTTTGAGGATTTTGAAGAATATTCAGCCATTCCGAAAACTATTGTGTTGTGTATCGATTGTCAGAAGTGACATTTATACGGGTCCATTGAAGAGGAATTAGTGTTTAATATTAGTGCTATTTCCCCATTGTTGTAATATTATCGCATTTTTGCGGATTTTGATATCGTAAGTGCAGTATAATCACTAGGTACATTCGCATGCTAAGCTGTTCCGATAAATGAAAGAAATTACTGTAAATATAAATTGTCGCTTTAAGAAAATTTGTGTATATAACGGAACAAGAACGTTTTGAAAATAAATCAAATTATATTAAACCAGTTAACAGTTATTTAATCACCTGGTTTTACCTTAAATATTTTCGTCACTAAATTTGCGTTAATATAATTCAAAAATAAACGGTTCGTTGAAACTTGACGACTGGTTTCCACCGATCCACTATCTAGACGGTCAAATATACGAGAAATACCTGTACAGCCGCCCTGAATTGGCTGTTTAGCCTAGCAGGGATACCGTCTGGGCCAGTCGCCTTAGTGAGATCGACTGACCTACTGATGATCGACTCTAGGAGCTTGTACCGAAAATGAATTGGTTTGATAGAGTATGAAGATTTGACAAGGGACCCATCTATCCCAGAATCATTTAGACAAGAGTTTGATGCAAATAAATCCACAAAATGGTTACCTTTGTCATGGGGGAAATACAGACATACTAAAGTTTTTACTTATCGCTTTGGCTAAAGATCAATGGTCACGACTGCCCAAAGGAGATGTAGCTATTTCATTGCATTTTTGTTGCTCAAACAACTTTTTTAGCTTTAGTCATAAGACTTTGCAGGCATTTTGTAATAGAAACAGAAGCTTCACTTTTAGACCATGCTTACCACTGATAAATTTAGAAAAATTGGAACGCAAATAACTGTTAAATGAGCCACACACCAATTTCTTTAATACAATGTGAGAGAATACAAAAAATACGGTGACCTTGCTCTTAAGTCCATCAAAGAATTTCCTTCCAGCGTTCACTTACATATTCTTAGATAATAAACTGGTAACTATAATACCGGCCGCAGTTATGAAACTGCCCCTCCAGGTCTCTTTAAGGAAGCAGCATAGAGTACGACGTGAATCTGTTAAGTGGACTTTTGCAGGCTATTTAGTGAAACGACCATTAGTTCTTAGCAAACTGGTATCAGTTTTTGGGAAACGGATTCCTGTTTCTGCTTTTCGGAAATGGGTACGTTTTTGGGAACTAGCTACCTATTTTTAAAAATCAACCATCAGTAATCAGCAAACAACTATCTCGTCCTGGGACAAGGAGTACGAAATCCAGATTCTGTTGGTGAAGGGACTTCATCGAAAGGAGGATAGTAGTAGTGTTATTATGTAGAAAATAAAAGTGTATTGATTAGTGCATTGACTAAACCGCTTTTTCTTCCTACATTGTTTTCCTAAATGGATGGATAAAGCAGGGGGATACTTAAAGACCAAAGTATTAATATTATTAATATTTATTGGTAAATGCTGTATATTATAGCCAGACGATAATACACCATTAGGGATACAGATTTATATTTTTAATGCATACTACCTCGACCATGATCGAATTGCTGCAATGCAGTAATGTTGTTATTCGGTAGTAAATATGGTTATGGTTTTACCAGTACTTCCCAATCTCGACATAAACACAATTTAAAGAATCAGCTGTTTAAACCACTACCCGGTCCACCTTATTTGCTATAGATACTACTCAATAGGAATATTTTATATTTTGTGCGGTTTGCACAATACACTTTTATTTCACCTGGATAGAACCCTATTATTAATTACTTTCAATATTTTCCACTCAATAATTTACCAGTAACCCGTTTACGCTGTATATCAACTGTCTTCGTAAATAGTATGCAGAATATAAATCGATTTAGCATGTACCGATCCTTGTTGTTGAACTAATCTAGGATGAACACGTTGCTCTTTTTACTTGAGCATGCGCAAAACCACAACTAGATTTTTATTTCCTAGAAAAAAGATTTTAAGTACTTTTTTCTGGGATTATGACCTTAAGCCACAACAGGATTAAATCTGTTACAACTTGATTTTAGAAGCTTGGCTACCTTGCAAAATCTATTTCCTAAAATTCATTCGCTCAACAGTTTTTTTAAGGCTAATGAACTCTCCGGTGAATTATTAATTCCACTATTTGCACTAGAGAAAATTGAACAATACGGACCATGCGCAAAATCAGTTACAACTTGACTTTTAGAAGTTAATAAGAATGTCTCATTGCAGATCCTATTTCTTAGACTTTATTTTCGGGAACCGGTTCTATTTTTAGATTTCTAAAAAACATCACGTGACTAATTCTTAACCTTCTTTTAAATGTCAATAAACTTTGGGGTTTTTAGGAACTGGTGCTATTTTTAGATTTTTGACAATCACATGTCTCTTATCCTTGAGCTGCCTTTAAAGGTTAATGAACTGTGGAATTTCTAGAAATGGTTTTATTTTTAGATTTACAAGAATTACCCTGCATGCATCTCTCTTTCTTATCCTTAAACTACTTCTAAAGGTCAATGAACTCTCGTTACCGGAACACACTTCCGAGGCCAATAAACTTTGATGCTATTTTCAGATTTCTAATAATCACTTTTCTTATCTTCGACTCACTTTTAAAGATCAATGAACTTTGGAATTTCCGGAAACTGGTTTTAATTTTAGATTTCTAAAAATTAACAGGTCAGTGAACTTTCACCTCCTTTTAAGGGTCAATAAACTTTAATCTGGAACTTCGTTCTCTCTCCCCCCGTTGGCCTAGAAAAAGGAGTTACTTTTAAGGGCCAATGAACTTTGACCTAGAAAGAGATCAATAAACTTTAACTTATCTTTTTTCTCTTACACTTATTGTAATTTCCTATCTATCTGTCTCTCTCTCACATATGTAAACTTAGGTGGTCCACAGCTATCGTACTTATACATAATAAATTGATTAATGGTTCTTTATTAATACCGCTGTTGATTCTTTGAAGACACATTTCTTCAATTCGTGTTCGGCTACTTTATTATACGTATTCTTCTTTACTGTTATTAAAGAGCCGCTGTGATTTAAGTTGCATGGATTTAAAAAGAAATGTATATGTTGCGATTTTCTTGAGTGGGTATTTCATGGAAATTCGCCTCCTGAATAAGAGTATGTTCGGCGACTTAAAATTTAAATACCGAATACGTTCAGTTTAATCTGTTCTTAAGCTCTGTATTTATGCTGTATACACTTATACTGTTTTGCTGTATTTTGGTTTAATACGCGAGGTTTTAAACAAAAGAAGTGCAATTTAAGTTAGCATGTTCATACAAAACTGGTGACATTGTATTCGATTCGTTTTAAAATTTTTTCTCAAGTTACTGGTGATACGTTTGCATCGCTTTTTTGTACATCGTTGTGAAAAGGCAGATGTTGTTTGCTTATACGATGGATGAGATCTTCAAAATTGTTGGTATCTTTTTGGGACTTTTAGTCCACTATTGCTGACTTTAACTTTGTTTAGAAAATTGGAAAGAGTGATAAAATCTAAAACAAAGTTCTTTCTATCCTTACGAAGGTGCTGAATTTTCTTGTAGCTTTCGTTAGCGACAGATTGGACGACGCTACGCTATTTCAATTTTTGGGTAGGGTTTCGGCTGTTACATGTCCAAACCACACTAGGCATCGTGTAGACTTACCGAAGTAAGCAAGTTGCCAAGGCAGCTACAGTGGACATGGGTGGGGTCTATATAAGGAGTAAAATGATTGAAAGTAGTTTCAAACAACTTGCACTTACCATGAATATCCATCTCACAATCCAGGAAAAAGTCTCTCTATATAAACGGGTCGTCGTAAACTTGTTGATCACACCCTGTAGATATGAAAATTCCAAGTCATAAAACGTTAATTTGAATACTTTTTAAGTAGCCCTCGTAAACATATAAATTTATATTTTTAACTCTAAATTAATTAAACCTTACCCAATTTAGAAAAGAATCAAAATAAAAAAAGGTCGTTTTAATCATTTGTAAATCACCATAACATTCTTTTGTTTCCGAAAAATTTAAAATATAACGGTCAATGCTTCCCTCAAGATCTTATATACTGAACACATCAAAATAGATAAAGTTCGATTGCCCTTTTAATTATAATAAGAAATGATTAACTCATCAAGCAAGGATGAACTTAAAAGATAATCGTACTTCTATCTGTTAAACAAACCTGAAACCATTTCCAACAATTTACGTTAATTAATCCTCTATCCGTGATACACGGTGTTTATTAATTAGTGTTAAAGTTTCAGGTAGCGTTATAGTCCAGGCAAAGCTGAGAAACCCTATAACAACATTATTACTAGGTGGTGCGCCATTTCTTATCACGAGCCATCCAAAGTTTGACCGACTTCATTAGCTTTTATCTGGGAAAGTATCCAATGAAAAATTCATTTTCAAACAAAATATCGATGTTGAATTTTTTGGTTGCATTCCGCAGCTTCTGAAACCTTAGAATAAGATATAAAAATGCAGAATTTGAGAAAAATAGGCCAATTTTGTGGTGACGTTTGCATACATCAGTATGACAGGCATTTTTTGCACCCATTACGTCATTCGATTTCATATTTCACTGGTGATCATGTACTCATTCAACGAGTACGCAGATATGTACATGGTGTACGGTCCAATTGCCTGGCCTGCGAGGTCGCCCGCCCTGAATCCTTTAGATTTTTTCGTATGGAACTTCCTCAAGGACAAAGTGTACAAGACGCCCCCGGTGAATAAGTAGGATGTCCAGGAGAGAATTCGTGCTGCCGTTCAGAAAATAACCCTGGATATGTTGGAACGTGTTTTGGATTCACTCTCTCTTCGATTGGAATTGTGCATGGACATGGACGGTGGTCATGTTCAACAATAAAAAATATGTTCTGTACTTTTTGTATTGTTTTAATCACCAATATGCTTCTGACGGCTTGTGTCACGTATCATGAATAACAAATTTGTTCTGTACTTTTTGTATTGTTTTAATCACCAATATGCTCTCCTTGACGCAAAAATTTCTTATGTTCACCAGCTATCCATGTGGTGAATTTGTTTAGATGTAGCTTCCAACGTTGCAATTTTATGTCATTTTTGGATGGTCCGTTAGAAGAAATGGCGCATCGCCTAGCATTTATTGTTTTGTGAGGCTTCTCAGATTCGCTTAGGCTATAACGCTAGCTGAAGCTTTAACACTATTTAATAAACACCGTATATAATGAATTCCATGTGGTCTGCTTGCAGTAATCTTTTTTAAATTTGTGTCCACACTGGCACAAAACACAGAAGACAGCCGTATTCGCTATTTCATTAGGCTGTAACACTCGCGAGCGCAGTCTCTCGTTCACATTCGTGTGTTATATGCTTTAATGTTTGCCCTTCAACGTAAACGTTTGTGACGATAACTGTTTCCACATAAATATTAAAATTCTTGGTTGCCTTCATACAATCGATTTATGCTACTAACGATTGTATACATGTACTTCATTCAAGATCAATGATGACCACCAATGTCTTAACTACATTCACAAACTTTTAATTCGGTTACTTAAAGGGTTACTTCAGGTTTTCTTTATTTATTGGATCACGCGCTTACTGAACATTTTCATTGTTAAATCTGCTTTATCAACTTTTTAAATTTCTTGAAAGGAGATTACTATTATGGCCTTTTAATTCACACTTAAACTATTTATTTATGAATGTCTATACATGATTTACTCCCTTATGGGTTATTGCAGTCGCTTATATACGTACTGCTGAGCTAAAATTTTCATAAACAGAATCCAATACTAGCCATTCTAAGGTCCTTTCAAAAACGCGCGAGCGACCGCCCTTACTAAAGCCCTAACCGAACGATTCTTTCCCTGTTACTCCCTTATTAAATTCTCCCTTATATACCTTCTGCCCGTCATATTACCAAAATTCCGCAACGTATTCACACCAACAACGAAATCCGCCTACTACAATTGAGATCTCACGTGCCAAAGTCCTGAAAACGGAGCAAGACGCACACGATGCTAAATAAACGTAGCCATCTTGAATTTACTTTGTAAATTCACACACAACTCTCCGAATGAACCATTAATTGTAATTATATTCACTCTGTACATTGTTCAGACCATAACTTAACTTTCTATAGAAATTTTACATGTGGGAAAATCCTCTTTCCGCACAATTCAACAACCTCCATCACTTTCTAACAACTTTATTCTTGGACACGTATTCAATTTTTCATTATTACACCATATTACAAAATTTCTACAAATAAAATACATATTCCCTACTGCACATTAATACAATATCAATATAGCATACGTCTACAACCATTTATTTAATCCTAAAACATTATTTTTCAACCAAACTCAGACACAGACACAGACACAGGCAAACACAGACAGACATGCTTTCAACATGAAAAATCTTTCTTCAACATTCAAATATTCTTTCATATGATAACTAATGCTTCATTAAAAATTCTAGTAGCGTATCATTTACACAAACTTACATTCTGCATACACAAAAAAATTCTGTTTGTCGTGCAAACTCTCTTCATTTACATTCAAAATATATTCCATACGTTATCAAAATACTGCATATACACGATGCGTCAAAATAATCTTACACTGCTTTTGCTAGAAACGTTGAATCTAACCTCCGCGTATGTTTGTTCAAGAGAACATTTTCTGATCTTTAATTCACCACATGCACAACATTTTTAATGGATTCGGCCTGAGCACTTTGTGACTCGCTAATTTGATCCGACAAGCCTTTTCGCCACTTAGATTTATTATTGCATTTTTGCCAATATTGATTGACGTTTAGGTAAAGTACATTTTGAAGCAATATGCCCGTATTAGTTGCACCGTAAACATCGTGGATATCTACTGCACTGTACTTATCAATAAATGTATTTACAGTTTTTTTAGGTATATGCGAGCACAATTATTGCTCATTCTGGAACCAAAAAACATATTTTCTCGACCAATTATGTTTCCAGTAGCAAGAACTTCCTTCTATTGGTGAATATATTATCGCCTGATTTTTTTTGGGAAAGCTGAATTAGTGACGACATTAGAAAAAGGTCTTGTGTTCCGTGCATTACGATATTATCAAAATGATGACTTTTTAAAGTACTTTATTTGTAACCTGATAAAATTTACAAAGCACGCCCACTCATGACTCCATGTATCGTTGAACAGTGTAATTTTTAATATATGTTGCAACTAACTGATCTTGAATTTTATTCCCCAGCTGATCAACAGATACTTGAATTACGGACTGATAATATGGAAGTGCGCTGCAAACTTGCATATATTTATGTAATTTTGGAGTTCTACTTTTTTGAATAGGTATTAGATAATCCAAAACGCTTAAAGAAGAGCAACTGCAAATATCCGCAATTGTCATGTTATTTCCTGCCAACCAAGGGGACCTCTTCAAAAACTCTTCTGTTTGTAAATATGTTCGATGAACCTTTTTTCGTATTAGCTTTGGAATATCTGTTTTACCCCTGAATAGTAGTGGAAACTGTAAAATTTGTGTTAATACAAATTTTGTAAATATGTATTGGTTAACCAACAACTGTATCAGTGATTCTTCTAAACAAATGTTCTGTATCAAAATGTAATTTCTGATCCACAAGGGCACGTTTTTTTGGATCTTTTGGATATAAGCTATCATCTGTGCTATATTGACCTACTAAATAACCAGCAATTGCATGACTATCCCAAAGGGAATAATTACCATCAACTAAAGTAGGTATTGTGTGTTGAGGATTAACCTTAAATGAGAAGTGATACCTTTTAATTCATGAAATACGTATTTTACCTCCAATAAATCTTGCGTCATATACTCTTTTGTCAAAATATTTACATTTTTTAATTTAACATCTACATTTAACATTTTAGCGACCATTAGTGCCGATGCAGCTGGAGGACTGATATTTGAATAATATAACAAAGGTACTGCTTCAGATATAGCTTTCCGCATATTTACGAAAATCACTACAAACGTCAAATTTAGAAGTGTTCTCGTAGGGATTATAATTTAAATGTCAATTACTACAATTTAATAATCAACGATAACCAGATATATTTTAAAATGAACTAGGCAAAATCATTCATGGAGAAAACCATAGACATGCATATTTGCGATGTTTCTAACCCCTTGTAAGTTGCGCCCATGGTGTCGCAACACTTTGGTTTTCTGTATAAGTGGGTAAAAAAATCCTTTTATAGAAGTTATCACTATAGGGATTTATAGCGGTGGCGATTCAATGCAGTGAACATCTTGATTGGCTAATACAAAAAATACGTTGCTGTGAAAGTGGTAGTTTAATGTATTGAATTATTTATTCAATCTAGCTTTAAAAAATGTTTTCCTGTCCCTATTGTAACGTACCTAAACTTTCTAATCGGTTTCTATGCATGTGTATTGTCACAATAGTAACATCCGTTTCCTAGAGGAACTTAAATTCACTATCAGTAGATTTCCTCAAAGTATTTTCCCTAATAACGGATATTGGTTACCCAAGACCCTGACACGCGCAGCCTGTTTCATCATCTTTAGTTTCATCATGCATTAAACACAGCATCACCTCGCCCAGGTTTTAACAATGACAGTAGACAGAATAGAAAAGAACCGCAGTATGTGAAACTAAATCGCGTAGTGAAATGACAAATGTGTAGTGTATTAATGACAGATAAACAATTGACTCTTACCACTAATAGTGATTAATCCAATAATTAATAACTAATGTGAATCGCTACTTTCTTCGAACACTACACAACCACTGACTAATGTGCACTTTTTATACCATTATCAAGCGCTTGCGGTTTTCCTCAATCCTGTGTTAGTTATATAACACAACATATGTAAATGTTAATCTTATATTTTATTTTGTTAATTTCATAGTATAAATAGTTTTTTGTATGTACAGGGTGAACGAAAAATATTGGCTAAATACCAAACCGTTTTTCTTTCACTCTTAGTTGAACCATACAGTTCCAGCTTACGGAGAAACGATCCTCGAGTGGCCATTTTTATTATTCCTTTATGTTAGTGAATTTTTAGTATGTAATCGCTCGAGGACGAGCTCTTCTTGTGGACCGGGGGACGTGTCACAATAGTGATCTTAATTGTCAATTTTCATATCAATATCCAATATTCACATCTTGTAATTACTCATTACGTAAGTATTACTCATTATTCACAACTTAAGGGAAGTTACATCAATTTTCTAGAGGAACTTAAATTCACTATCAGTAGATTTCCTCTAAGTACTTTCCCTAATAACGGATATTGGTTACCCAAGACCCTGACACGCGCAGCCTGTTTCATCATCTTTAGGCCTTGGTTCTACAGGAAGGACGTCACAACTCATCTCCATATAAATAGTAGGCCTGGAACATGTATTGGGGATAATTATTATTATTGTAACCATTGTCATTATTGAATCCTAACTGTATAATTAGTGTATAGAGTGGTAGTTGTATCCATCAGTTATTAACATTACTATTGTATTATTTGTAAGTGTTCCCAAAGATGGCCAGCAGCAGTATGGTGTAAGATTTATTTTTACTATATTATTTTATTTTACGCTTACTTTAATGAACTTGTACCGACTCTACCAACTAACTAAACATACGATCCTGAAACGCCATAATGGCACGTCACGCCCTACGCCTCAAAAAACCGAGCGTGACAGTATATTAATCACTAAATACTTACACAAATTTTATTATAAATTTTGTTATGAACGAATAAGTTCAAAGGTAAATATGTAATTAAAAATTATTATTAATTTTATTAAATACATAAATAAAAAGTTTACCTTGTAACATCCCTTTTTGAGTTGTATTAAAATATACCTTAATTTAAGGTCTTTCATTCGTTATGTTGTAAATATAAGAAAAATTTTAATTATTTAAATATAGGTATGTTGTAGGCAACTTAATTTGCATATCTTTTAGGGTTTATAGTGCCTATCTTCTTAATGGGTTATACTACCTCTTTAAATTAGTTTTCTTCTCAAATACTTTTGCGCAATACGTCATCATTGACTTAATTCCTTGCGCAAATCCTTTCGCACGACTACATGATCCAACTTCTAAAGCATCCATTTTTTTCACTTCTTGTAGTACGCTGTGAGATGCAGAAAGCGTTTTTGGGTTTTTCACCTAAATTTAGTGAAAGTTCCATTAATTTGATGGCACTTTTGTTTTAGTTCACTTTTATTTTATATTACTTTTATATTTAATTTTACCGCTTTGGATTACGCATTTAATTTTACTGTTGCGTACGCTTTCATTTTATGATTGCAATTTTTATTGGAAAATTTCAAGATAATGCATTTAACGGATTATTCCATTTCATGAAGAAAATTTATAAGAAATAAAATTCCAGTTTGGGTGTGGCTTACTACATAAAGCATCATTTCAAGATATTACGCAATATTGATGCAAAGATGACATCACCTCAGTTGAAATTTCCGTAATCATTTAGATACCGAAGGTTATTAAAAAAATTGTTTACAAACATTTTACAAACAGGTATTTATGTTATGATTGAATTAGTGATTTAAGGTATTTTTAAGATATATTTTATTTAACCATATCATTAACTGTTAATAAACATATTTTTATATTTCTATTTTTTACATTTCTATAAAATTTTTATGGTTAACAACCTCGGTTTAGTTATTCCGAGCATTATAAAAAATAATTTGACGTCCGAGATCATTTTTATTAGTGTTACATTGCAATTTTTTATATTGATGTTCAGTGGAAGTAATCAAGCAGAAATTGAGGTAATTTAGCAAATCAAATGACTGGCCCTATATTAAACTACCGATTTGAGTCGAAGGCATTATTAGTGGTGAATGGTTAGTACCTCCAGTTAGCTTAACGATCTGTTTTTGGAGAACATTTTTACACCCATTTGCTTTTACTCTTATTACTTTATTATTAATTTAAATTATTACGATTACCAGTTCGACCACTACATTATAACCTCGAGTAGGATTTGAATCTACGACCTGTACTTTGTTACGCTAAATAATTTGTTACTCTATACGTATTAACTAAATTGTTATTTACGTATTTACGTGACAGGTTTGGAAAGATAACCAAAATGTGGTGCAGCTACTCAGCCGTAAAACAAAAAATTGGAGTAGTAGATTCGATTGTGTAGTACTTACTAAACAGCAAAATATAAATAAATGGGACGCCAGGGTCTAAACTAATACCTGAACCACTAAACGTTGTTCCTTACTTGACCCAAAATAAGGGTGTACTAATTCCTCGCCTTACAACACATCAATTACCGAAAATAACTACAGGCTTCGTTGTTAATAAGAGTGTATTAATACCTATACAAAAGTAATTGCGATTTGACAAGAAACTAAATTCAACTTAATGTACTTCTACAGACTGAGTACAGAATATTACTTATTACTATTAGCATTGATTATTATAAACGAAATGAAAGCAAATCCATTGGTACATACCAATTTAGATAAGATGCATAATAAGATAAATTGCAGTTCAATACTGTGCAGTAAAATACTCATATAAAATAATAAAGAATTTAATTACAAGTGATAATGAAAGAAAATCTACGACACATGTCAATTTCCAAAATGTGGATAAATAATAATATATTATTATTCAGTTAAATTTTGTGACCTACGATAAGAGGTCGTAGGATAACTTGGGACCGCTCTCAATCATGTAAGTGAAAACAAGTAATAATGTAGATTTACAAACTCAAGATAACTTGTTTTATCTCTTACCCCTTTAACCACCTTTTTTATTCTGGTAAATTTTGCGAATTATCAAGTAACTATTTAAAACGACCTATCAAAATTCGTTTTAAAAAATATTTAGCTCATATAAAATACAAACGTTGGGACAAGTCTGCCGTAACCCTACATATGTTTGATAAAAATCATGTAGTAGATAAGGTATCATTAATGAAACATATTAGTAATAAGCACGAACTTGATTGTTATGAAAGTTTAGAGATCTTCAAAACAAACAAATTCTAATGAATAATGATGATCAAGGACCTTTAGGCTACTCAGAACTCTTTAAACTTCCATAACTTTCACTTTCACCTGGTTATCAACAAAGCGTTACTCGCTGATGATATATATGTTAGAAATATTCTTTAGTCCGCCTTAGTCGACCGCTGATAATGATAGCGTAGCGTTGGTACGTGGGTGTATTTTGTTTGTTACAGATCCTGCCACAGTTCCAGTGTTCCAGATTTTTCAAATGAGGTGGCTTCCCGGTCAAAGTTGAGGAACAGGTATTTTAAAATTAACTCTAAAATATTTTTAATTAATATTAACATAAAATCTCTAAAAGATTGCCGTAGGTTACAATTGTAGTCGCTTTAGATATCTCAAAGGCATTTGACCAAGTTTGGCATAAGTGTTTACTTGCCAAACTCACCTCGTTGGGTTAAATGATACGCTCATCAACTGGGTTTCTAGTTTCCTTGATAAAGACGAATACGTGTCGTAGTTGATGGCTTTTTCAAAAGAAGTTAGCATTAACGCGGGCGTACTACAGGGATCAGTTATAGCGCCTACACTTTTTCTGCTGTACATAAACGACCTTATTTCTTCAACAACTAACCCCATCCATTGCTTTGCTGATGACAGCACTCTTCACTGTAGTTCATCTCAGTCTACTCATAGTGATAATCGACCTTCTATGTCAAATCAAGAAATTAAAGCTGAAATGGCAAATTTAATCAACAAAGACATTCAACGTATTCTCGAATGGGAAGCAATAATCTAGTTAAATTTAATGCTAACAAAACTTAGCGTTGCCTTATGTCCGCCAAAAAGATCGATCATTTCCTGTTGTAAGTATGAATGGCTCAGTTCTTAAGTTTTCAGACTCTATTACTCTGTTGGGCATGACTGTATCTTCAAATCTATCATGGGTTGACAGCTACCATAACAGCTGCTCGTAAAATAGGCTTTTGTACAGATCTAAGCAGTACTTTACCTCTCGACAACTCCTTCTGCTGTATAAGGCCCAAATTCGGCCTCATCTGGAATATAATTCTCACCTTTGGGTTAGTGCTCCCCAATACGCTCTCGATATCGTTGATCGTATTCAAAAGAGAGCGATTAGGCTTATAAATGACCCGTCCTTAACTTCTCACATACAGTCCCTTGAGCATAGAAGGATGGTTTCAGTTCTTTCTTTGTATTATCGTTATTACAACGGCAATTGTGCTGGTGAATTACATTCTTTGATACCATCTCCGGCTATCTGTGAGAAACACTCCTTCGCTCATTCACATCATCAGTATGCAGTACAAATCTCCACTTGTCGTACCAAACGGGCGCAATCCACATTTTCTACACGACATCTAAACTCTGGAATGATCTCCCTAGTTCCTGTTTTCCTCTCACTTATGATATGAGAAAATTTAAGGTAGCTGTTCATAGACATCTATTGGTAATTCATTATCCCTCTATCCATCCTCCTAAGTGTTCCTGAGTGCTTTAGCACGATAGGCCTTATTAGCCTGTTCAGGTCCACAATTATAAAAAAAAGGTTAGATGTTTTTCCAAATTTTATTAATGTTGCTAGTAATTCAAATTCATATGCAGGTAAAAGTCGCTTGAATTTGCCAAAGCGGAAATGGTTAGATTTAGAAATTAAATGTCATTATTCAAAACGAAGGTAGAATTAGAGGTTTATGACTTACATTTAAAACTGGTAACAGGTTTAAATGCTAATGACTTTGATGAGTGGATTCCTTTTGCATCACTTGGATGAGGTCATTGATCATGAAGTTATTGCTAGAAGAAGAAATTGTCAAAATTATGTAGATCCAACAAACAAGACAAGCAGAATGATAATGCCACAAACGAAAATATCGTTATTAACAACTCTTCTGAGACTTTTAACAAAGGAGAAATAGATTTGTTAAATAAAGGTTTGAAATATAATCTTAATTTTAACAAACTCCGTTAGATAAAATCATAGTAGGCATAGAAAGTTCGATTAAATCATTGGATGAAAATTGCAAAAAGTACGTTAGACAAGCCAGTAAAATTCAAATTTCGGAAAATGTCCAACAGGAGTCACAATTTAATTTAAATTATTCACAACTTCGAATTGTTAAAGATCTCAAAAGTAAAAATTGTTTTTACCTCAAAGCAGATAAAGGAAATCGTAGTCATTTTAAACAAAGAGGATTATTTTGCTTCAGTCAAAGAACTCTTAGATTCAGTTTCTTATTCAGTAATAACCAAAGATCCTCTTTCTAAAATGATTACTTCGACTAGGAAGGTTTTATTAGCATGTAAAAGAGTTCTGGATGGCTCTCTTAGGTTTCGAGTAACGGAATCCAATCCGGTGCTAGCTAAGATTCATAAACCATGTAATGCTATGCGACCCATTGTTTCTGGTATTGATTCACCTACTTATCTGCTGTCCAAATGGTTATCTAGTAAATTTCATAACCTCTCCTACCAACAGCCCAACTTCAGTGTGACAAATTCGTATGAATTTATTGATAAAATTAAAAACATTGAACTTACAGAACATGAAATCTTAGTCTCATTCGACGTTTGTTCACTGATTCCGAGCGTTCCAATAGATCAAACCTTACTTTATTTAGAAGATGTTTTAAAACAAAACCATTTGGGCGATAGAGAAGTAGAAGATTTTCTTAAACTAACAGATTTGTGTATGAGACAAACCTTTTTCAAAATTAACCATCAATTTTTCCAGCAAGAACATGGTACGACAATGGGCAATAGTTTATCTCCGTTTATAGCCAATCTATTCATGGGTAAATTTTCCTAGAGTTTGGATTAGATACGTGGATGATGTGTTTGCCATTCTTAATACTAAAATTTGTAGCGTTGAGAACTTTGTAGAAACTTTAAATTCTAAATTTCCGACAATCAAATTTACCTATGAGATAGAGGCAAATGACAGTCTCCTGTTCCTTGATACTCTGGTAACAAGAAATGGTAGTAAACTAGATATAGATATTTATCGTAAGGAAACTAGCACTAAAAGATTCATAACCAATGACTCAAATCACTGTAGACAGCATAAACTCGCGGCTTTTAACTTTTTGGTTCATAGATTGCTTAATTTTCCTATTTTAGTTCAAAATTATAATAAAGAATTGCACAGTATTAAAGGAATTGCTGCATACAATGGGTTTTCAGATGAAGTGGTTATGAATATAGTTAGGAAACAAATGCATAGGATGAGGGTTAAGAATGTAACTACATTAGGTAACGCTAGAGAACAAATAGAAACAAAGCATGTAAAGTTGCCAAATTATCCTGCTTATACAAAAGGTCTACCTAAAATCTTTTCCAAAATTAATTTGAAAACAGTCACTACCTCAGATAATATTTTGCAAACTCTTTTAGGCAATCTAAAAGATAAAGTCGATGAGCAGGGTAGGTCGGGAATTTATAAGATTAGTTGTAAAAATTGTGAACAAATATATGTGGGGTAAACGACCTATCAAAATTCGCTTTAAAAAACATTTAGGTCATATAAAATACAAACGTTGGGACAAGTCTGCCGTAGCCCTACATGTTTGATAAAAATCAGGTAGTAGATGAGGTATCATTAATCAAACATGTTAGTGATAAGCACGAACTTGATTGTTATGAAAGTTTAGAGATCTTCAAAAACAAACGAATTCTAATGAATAATGATGATCAAGGACCTTTAGGCTACTCAGAACTAATTAAACTTTCATAACTTTCACTTTCACTTTCACCTGATTAGCAACGAAGTGTTACTCGCTGATGGTATGTATGTGAAAAATATTCTTTAGTCCGCCCTAGTCGACAGTTGATGACTATGATAGAGTACCTACCAAAACGCGCCGGTGTTTTTTAATCTTGTGTGGTACGTGGGTGTATTTTGTTTGTTAAGTAACTATTTAGATACGTAGATTTCTCATACAAACCGAGCTGGTAGCGTAGTGGTGATACAACGTGCTTAACATTCGGGAGATAATGGGCTCGATTCCCGTTACCGTCTACCTTGTATGAGGTTTTTCAGGAGGTTTTCCTCATACACATATAGCGGCATGGTCACTGTGTATATGCACACCATGTGCGGCTACTTAGGCGAATGCAGGGGTACTATTTTCCCACTCACAACCCAAACTCCGTTCCTTCCGATCCTATCCTGACCGTACCCATCCTCAATCCCACCATGCATATATACGTAATGTATGTATGCTGGGAATCCGTGATTTTGGCTGAAGGAGATCGAGCAGCCCGCCCTGCTTGGACAGCTAATTTTCTGTATAAGAAATAAAATAACAAAATTGAATTTTCGTTTATGCCCACACACCTTAGTGTAATCTAAATGAACGTAATCGTCTAATTGTTTATTTTACTAACGACTAATTATAATCACGACTGTTCTAAACACAATTGAACTTGATTTAAACGTCCAAAAAGAAACAATAGGGAAACTGTTTGTATCCCTAAATTAATAATGCTTATCTGACCTTAAAATGAGTACTTGTTGACCTCTTTAATTATTTTTCGTTTCTTAGGAATGATTTCCTGGATGGCAGTATAATGTTCAAATTCGAAATCCTCGGTTGACCTTACGACTTGTGGGTCGATTATGTTTAAAAGTAATGTGGCAAAGCCAGAACGGCGTAAAATTATTAATGCATTGATTAGAAAAAGGTGGAACGAAATATATTTTTTTTTGCAATGGAATATTTAGAAATAATTGTTACCTGAGTCGATTGTAACAAACTTGCAACATTAAATCCAATATTAAAATTGTTAAGAGTTTCAAAATCTGTTCAGTATTCTAATCCAATACACTAATTTTCTAATTACTAAAGGAAACTCAAATTGATGCTGACTCGATAATAAATCCACCAAAGACGATTGTAAAACTGTACATGTGGTACCGAGAACAGCGTGCAAGTCACTGATAAAATTCTTACCTGCTTTAGCCAGTTCAAAATATAAATTTATTACAAGTATTATACGTTTATGCCATCAGTTATTATTTTATTTTAGCTTATTTAAAGTGTATTGTGTAATTTCAAATTTAAACCCTAACAGCTTTACTAGAGTACCGCGCTAACCAACTGCGCTATCGAGATTCAAGCCCCAATCGAAGTAAATTTTGTCTTTATGTATGTAGAATATAATGATTTTTAACATACATAAACTAATTTCTAAGGTTGACAGCATTGGCGTCACTCTTTTACCGCAGAAAACTGGAAAGCGGTTTAAAAAATGGTGCCTTCCGTCAGGTATATTTCTGACTCGCTGTGCTGTTATATCTTATCCTCGCATATAGTCTTACTAGGAGATCTTAATTTTATGCACAAAAGAAGGGGTCAGAAAGTACGATAATCTCAATCACTCGAATCCTTCAACAATTAGCAAGCAGGCTAAAACTTCGTTCAAATCGTTATCTGCCTTACGTCAAGGAAGATTAGGTTCAATAGTTGACCCGTAAAACGTTTTTAATATGAGGATCTAACTCCACAAATTGAAAAACTACGATAGCAATTTTGTTGTAAAACACGTTACCTATTATCTTAATTAAACAGCGGATTATACTTCAAATATTGAACTGCTGATTTGTAACGATGAATAATATGTAACAAGTTTATTAATACAGAACATTCATTTTCACACATATAAGTACAATTATTATTGTTGTCGTAAGGAACAACGGTTACCTTGTGACGTTCGTCAACAAAGCAAATTTCTGGTAGCTCGTGAGTAAGCAATGAGACCTTCAGGATCGAGTTCAAACCACCTTCCTATGTTGTGGATATAATCTTATTCGAACCCAATCGGATAACATAAGTTTTATTCAATACCGTGAATATAAAAATAAAAGGAATTCTTTATACTAATAAAAATAAACTAAACAAATCTCAGGTATTTAAGTAAATGAATAATTAAGAAAGAAATAAAACAACAATTCTGGTGCACCCTCGGGACGTCACTGTTAATTTTCCTGACCGCCGGTATTGCCCCCTCTGGAGGATGCTGTAAAATATCAATTAGTAATTGAATGATTTTTATTATCAGTGAAATTGTGAAAAATGTTAATTATGCGACTAATGATCCGTCTGGTGTATTCAGATTGCAGTGAAGTGTTTCTGGGATATATGGTCTGCTATATTAGGTTAGTATGTTCAATGATATCCACTTTTGGTAATAACTGTGCGTGGTCACCAACCATGTGTTTCTACAAAGTTGAATTTGTAAAACTCGGGGATGTATGAAAGGAGGTAATAAACAATCAGGAAGGGTTAGGGGGTTGACAATAGAGCGTATAAAATGATTTTGGGGATCGTAGGAGTATGAAATTGTGTATTCGGAGTCGAAACCTCCGTTTACTCGTTGTAGGGATGTTCAGGTGTGACTATTTATTCGGGACCTGAACCTCCGGCGGAATAGCCACTTCTGTACTTATATTTTAAACCTCCAAGTCGGTGCAAAACAGCCAATAATGCCAGTTCAAATTATAAAATTGGTTTAAATCGCATTTCGCTCTTGTGGCGCACTTGACGCTTTTGTGGTGAAAGGATATAATTATGTAACAGGTAGCAAAGGACGCACTATGTGAAAATACGGGGCAGTACCTCCGGAAATTCACCTACTACGTGCTTTAGGCAATTTTCTATCCGAGCTCGGTTGCGGCAGCGGCCAAGTACTATGGATATCAATGTACCTACGACTGGTTTTGGATCAGGACTGGTACCCAGTAACTTGGGTGGTGAGAGTGGTAATAATAATTATAGGGAATGTCTCATGCGTTTTGTATCAGGACAGGTATAATGTTAGTAAATACAGGTGCAGGCAGAGTACAGTACAAGTAATAGTAATGGTAGTAATTAAGTGAAAATAAGTGTTTGTGTGGCTGGGGATTTGGTATATATAGGGGAAATTGGAGAATGGGAAACAGGATAACAACTGATATCATTTTTAAACGATGATAATACAGTTGGGGAAACAATTTGGAAATAAGGATTGATATGAATTATTTCTAGGAATGGAAGATTTGTAAGCATTCAAGCAGATCATTACAACCTTCAGTTCGCTACTACCTAAACGTATCCACCTTCGTGTACAATACATGAAATTTTTCTTTTACAAAATTCTCGTAATGCACTCCTGCGTACCTCGGGAGGGGCTTGTTGAATCGTTTCCCTAACTATCATTTCTGAATGGAATAAATTTCTAATGGTCCTTGTTGATATACCTTATCTTTTAAATAACCCCACAAGAAAAAATCTAGTGGGGTCAAGTCGGGCGATTGTACCGGCCAAATAATCACAGAATTCGTATGTATGACTTGTCCATTAAAAATATTGTCAATGTACTCCCTAACATCGAGCGTAATGTGACAGGATGCACCGTCCTGTTGGAAACATATCTGTCCAGTCTGGCCAGTCTATGGCAAGGTGAGGGCTCTCATCACTCCATCACCTGCAGTTTTTGGAACTAACTGTACCGTTGGAACTAAACATCGTTCATCCGAAAACTTAATACGTCTTATCATGAAACGGTTATCTTCTAACATTCCTTGAATATCACAACAGAATTCATATCTGTAATAATCTCTTGGTTCTCAAGTACGAAAAACATGGACGAAACCTATTCTCTCTCAAAATTATTGCAACTGTGTTGGGTTGCAAAGATGCTAATTTTCGTAATGAATATTTAGGATGTTCAATTTGTAGAAAGCATTACCTGTTAGCACAGTGTCGTCATTGGCAACATGTTTTTGACGCTTGTTGGAATATTTGTTAACATTTCCAGATGTTTTGAATTTATTTAATATTTTCCTCACGTTGACTAGTGAATCTGTTTCTGTGGATGTCGGAGATTAAAGATGTCTGCAGCGTCTCGAAAGCTTTTATACTTGTCACCCACAATTAATACAATTTCAATTTTCTCTTCTAAACTCAATGTCGCCGGCATATTTGTTGATTTGTAACTACACACTGACGTTCAGTAAGAGAAATGTCCGCTGTTTAATTAAGATAATAGATAACGTGTTTTACATCACAAGTATAATTTGAAAAATTTAATTTAAAACTGGAGTGGTCAAAAAATTCTTATAGAACTTTTTCAATTTGTGGACACCCAATACAATCGATGTCAAATGTGAATAAATGAATATTATGGTTTTTTTATAAAGAATAATTTTTTTTCGTAAAACTTATAACAAAGTTTTCCACACGGAGCCAACTTAAGTAGACACTCTGTGTGTGTGTGTATATATATATATATATATATATATATATATATATATATATATATATATATATATATATATATATATGTGTGTGTGTGTGTGTGTGTGTGTGTGTGTGTGTGTGTGTGTGTGTGTGTGTGTGTGTGTGTGTGTGTGTGTGTGTGTGTGTGTGTGTGTGTGTGTGTGTGTGTGTGTGTGTGTGTGTGTATGCGTGTGTGTGAGGTGACTTTGATAACGGAAGGCGACTTCGATTACAGCTTCATATTTTGTTGCAGAAAGCACGGTGATCAAACGTGATAGATTAAAAACTTGGGGTTGCCCACATTGCGACACCTGGCTTCCGTTGATGTCGACACATCAACTTGTGTACGGCGCCTTCGTTTCGCAGTTCATGCATTTTCGGTGCATTTTCAACCGCTGAAAGCTTTTTGTACTCAAAAGTATGTATCTAACTTTGATATATTATCTTACGCATATTATAACGAGCGCTTTATGTACCAATCGTGGGCGGGTTTGCGAGTTTTTGTCTCAAATACAAAAATACGTAATTTGCATAGTGTGTCGTGTGGTGTCATCGTTCAACACGGTGGGGCTAGATTGATACGGTGATCAAAGGTGAAAAATGTATTCTTTCAGATGGTATGAGATCCCTCGTCCATGAACAACACAAACGACTTTTCTGCATGCCTAGTAACAAATAGACCCAACAGTAAAGTTGTTACAGGGCAAACGACATTTTTGTATGAAACATTTTAAAGTTTATTAAGTATATCTGAAAGTATTGATAGAAGGACACCACCTAGTGTAGTTAGCTGTAGCTGTAGTGTTGTATTCGTAAGTAGTTGTTTTACCTGACCTACAACTTTAACAGAGTTGCGTTGATACACTCAAGTTTTGTTGCATTTGACCCCTAACACACCCGATTTAAAGTAACCCCACATAAAACTTAGCATGAAACAAAATGACTTGGCCGATCTCCAAATGGGGCGAACATGTTCAGTTTAGGCACCAGATGGATAGTTTGGCGAATTTTAAAACAGCCGATCAAAATAGTCCCGCTTGAAGTGTGACTGATCAGCAACAATTTATTTTTTATTTTATTAATTTTAACATAATAATTAAAGTTCTTCGTCTCTGTACATGTGTATGTGTGTTGGGAACACGATACATTTGTTTTACGTTTGATATCCGCGCCGTTTCTGTGGAAATCAAAAAATATCTGGTGTGGAAATTAAAAGAAATGGAATAATTTTAATAACATTTTTTTAGGATAATTGTCCACGGTCTATGACGTTTCATCGTGGCCGTTTCATCGTGGCCGCTTAATCTTGGCCGTTTCATCGCCCCGCCAATTCATCGGTGGCCTATTCATCGCCGGTCGTTTTATCGCGTAGCCTAGCTATGTCTACTAAAACAATGAAAATAATAGTATAATTGAAGAGCTATTATTTCGTGACAATTAACATAGAAGGTTTCTAATTTAAGTAACCTGTAATGCACGGGAAATACATTATATTGGAATGTCTTTAACTCATTATCTTTAGAAACTTTCTATGTTGACTGTTGACTGCTATCTAATTGCTCTTGCTGACAAGAGATAATTACATTTTTACAATGCAATTAGAATGTAGGGTTGATGTCATGAAATTAGGTATATAAAGTAAATCCACCAAGATCCTCAGTTCATTTTGAGTTGAGTTGTTTCATAGAAAGTGCCAATATGAAAATTTTAAGTAAAAGAGGAAAAGAAAAGTATCCCTATAACGGATATTTGTATATTTTCGCAACGCGAAGTAAACGCGATGAACGAGTTAAGTTTTGGCGGGCCGAGCAGATGGGACGTTGTAAAGCCAAGATTCACACCAGGGTTCAACAAGTCATCAAATAAATTAATACGCATTCCCATGATTCCTCACCAGCGAATGCCGACGTAGCTGTTGTAATTACTAACATTAAACGCCGTGCAGAAAGGGCTGTACAAACTACTGCTCAAGTGATAAATGAGTGCATAGTTAATTTATCGGAAACTGCAATTCCGAACAATTAGACCCTAAGAAAAATAATTCGCCGGAAACGAAACGAAATAAATGCCTGTGGATCCTAACAACATTGAAGAGTTAATAGTGCCAGAAATTTATAAATTATACGTGCCTCAACATGGAATCGAAGAAAATTTCTTGCTTCATGACAGTGGTCAAAATAATAATGGCAGGATTTTAATTTTTGGTCGGGAAAGCAGGCTTCAACATTTACAAGAATCGCAGATTTGGTATGCTGATGGAACATTTTCGATTTCTCCGAAGTTATTTTCTCAAGTTTTCGTGGTTATGGCAAAGCGACACGGTGGAGTGCACGCTATATTTTACGCATTGTTAACAAATAAACACCATATGTGCAGGTGTTTGAAGCAATAAAAGACTACACCTTTTCCAATTTTATACGAGAAAGCATAAGGTTAATTTGAGAAAGTATCAATTGTATTTGAGAATAGTCAAATGTATTTGAGAAAACAACAAATGTAGTTCAGAGTAGTCAGTTGAATTTGAGAAGGCATCAAATGAATTTGAGACTAGTAAATTGTATTCAAGAAATGGTCAAATGTATTAGAGAAGATATCAATTGAAAATGAGAAAAACAAAATCACATGTATAACATAGCCTGCTGCTGCTGCTGTGAGCTCCATATTACAAGTAATTAACATAAATTACATCAATATTTTCTTTCAAAAGTGCAAAACACATCCACTACCGGTACAAACAAAACATAACCTTATTTGTTATTTAAAAAAATTGTTATTTATTTGCAAGTGAACAAACAAACAATACAATAATCATAACACCAAACAGCTGATTTTAATTTGGATATTCTTCTCAAATACAATGTACAACTTCTCGAATTCAAATCACACATTCTGAAATACAATTAACGACTTCTTAAAATGAAATGATACTTTCTCAAATACAATTGACTATTCTCAACTACATTTGTTGTTTTCTCAAATTCAACTGACTATTCTCATCTACTTTTGATGTTTTCTCAAATACAATTAACAATTTCTCGAATAAAACTGGAAAAGGTGTAGTACCAACATAAATCCACGGTCCATTAATTGTGATTTTGAGCAAGCAACTATTTCTGTAATGATGGAGTGTTTTACGGGTGTATCAGAGGATGTTTCTTCCATTTAGCGAAATTTATGAAATGGAATTTACAGCGCGTTATAATAATGAAGCAGACTTCGTATTAAAAGCGAAAATGGTTATTGCCTTAGCTTACGTTCCCATTGCCGATTTTAAATGAATGCGTAAATGCACTTGCAAACGCGTTGCCCACAGTACTACAACCATTGCTGAATTGGTTAGAAGATAATTATATAGGACGTCCAAATAGGCGTGGGAATGGAAGACGCCCTGCTTTATTTCCGCCAAAAATCTGGAATTTGTACGATCGTGTTCTAAATGATGAAGATCGTACCAACAGTCATGCAGAAGCTGCTCACCGGCGACTGCAGTCGAATTAGGAGTTGATCATCCAAGTATTTGGAAATTGATCGATGGACTGCGAAAAGTGCAAAAGGGTCGTGCCATGTAATTGTGAAGAACTTGTCGCCGGAAATCAACCACCTGTGAAATTACAAAAGTATCACAAGGCTGATGAACGGATCTTACGAATAGTTACTGATTACAACAACAGAAATAAACTCGAATATTTACGTAGTTTAGCGCATAACGATCAATTTTAAAAAAGTTATAACTGCTTCATTACACGAGTTTCACTTTTATTATGTAACAATGAATATTTTTAAACTTTTATGATTTTATTACATTATTTGAAATGTTTCATTACATTAGTTTTACTTTTATTATGTAACAATAAAGAATATTTTAAACTTTTTAAA
This sequence comes from Vesta saturnalis, assembly GCA_036346205.1. Taxonomy (NCBI): domain Eukaryota; kingdom Metazoa; phylum Arthropoda; class Insecta; order Coleoptera; family Lampyridae; genus Vesta; species Vesta saturnalis. The sequence continues at coordinate 4,566,637 of JARFJB010002176.1, read as the reverse complement.
TTTTATTACATTATTTGAACAGAACCGTGAAAAACTTTAATAAACAGTTGCAGTGCATGGTTTAGGAAGTGCCGGCGATGAAACGGTCACTCTGAAGCGGTCACGATGAAACGGCCACGATGAAACTTCCCATTTCGAATTATCCAACTTCTTTTATAAGAAGTTCATTACGAAACCAAGCAACATTGTAAACGCAAAAACAATAATCTATGTCAAACAGAAGTTTAAAACTGTATGGCAGGTAAAGGTAAATAGATATCTAGATGCTAACTTAAATTAAAAGAAATGAAATAATTTTAATTTCATTTTTTTTAGGATAACTATGCAATCTTTTTCTTATACGTTCATAACGAAAACAGGCAACATTGTAAAAACAAAAACAATAATCTATGTCAGAATGACGTTTAAAACTTCAGTCAGATAGAGATTAATAGACATAGATACATGCTAACGTAAAAAAAATCCAAAGCCGCCCTCTTCTATAAAAATATCGATAATACTTATCTATTTAATTTTACATTTATTTCGCTTTATAAAGGAAATTACATTTTCTTTAAAAATACGTTACACTTTTTCTTATAAAATTAATCGTTATTCAGATAATGAAAAAAACTAACACATGTTCTACCTTAGGATTTTCTTTGCCTTCTACGCCTCATATTAAAAATTTTGATAGAGCATAATTAATCGATATGTTTAAGGTCTATATGTAAGTATTTTTATATCTTTGAAATATGCAGCCGTTTTAAAAATATTTGATAAAAACCAAAAACTGCCTCTAATAAACCCCTCTCTCCGCCGCTGGGATTCTCTCAAAATCAAATCAGCTCTAAGCCAAATGAAAACAAGCTTAAATACAAAATTTTAAATACGTAGGTATTTTGTTCTGGAGTTATCGTGGATACTAACACACATACATACACACACATCCAGACATCTTGGCAAAACTTGGCCAAAACTTGTAAAATGCCAATTGCGTAACTTTTCTTTACCTACATATGTATATCTAGATTGGAAGGTAATACATTTTCAAATTGGTCAGTCACCTCACTTTACGGTATATACAGGGTGTCCTATGATAAGAGGAAGATATTTGAAGAAATGATTATACAGCTCATTTCCGACAAAAAAAGTCATATGACCAAGGGTCTTGTTTTCAACTATTTCAGAAATATTTCGTTTTTATGGTTTTCGTGATTTTTAATAATATTATTAAATATTTACTAAAATTGTGACTTTCCCATTTCACATAGCAAAGAAATAGATACACCAAGTGAATGCTTTAAAATTTCAGACAGCCCTTACACAATACTCTAAAATTGTCTGTCAACTAAACTAGAGGTATTTAAAATCAAGAATAGCTCTTTCTTGTTAGTTCATTTTTGATGTTTCTCTCGTTGTATGTTTCAAGTCACTAGCTCAGCAAAATACAGAAAAAAACATATCCAAAGTATTGGCTTTTAAAGATAAAAAAAGCTATGTAATATTTTCTTAGCAATTAAAGATTGACTCGATTTACATTTGAAGTACTCAAATATTGTATTTTACAACAAACTACTATTTATGATATTTACGATATTTATTTACAATATTTAAGATAAATTAATGGTTAATATGATTATTTGGTATTATAAGTTGTTTTTTCTGAATTTTGCTGAGCTAGTGACTTGAAACTTATTAACATACGGTGAGAGAAACATCAACAATGAACTAATAAAAAAGCTGTAAATACTTATAGTTTAGTTGACAGATAGTTTTAGAGTATTGTGTAACGGCTGTCTGATAGGAAATTTTATGGCCTTTCACGTAGTGTAGGTATCTGTTTCTTTGCTATGTGGAATGGGAAAGTCTCAAATTTAGTAAATATTTAATAATATTGTTAAAAATCACGAAAACCATAAAAACGAAATATCTCTGAAATATCTCAGGTTCCTCCAACTGCTTTGCTCGGCTCCGTATTTTACTCGAATCAAAATGATGTTCTTTCTGTCGTGAGCGCTGTTGGTGTAGGTGATTCTTGCGGGAGTGAGAGTATCCTTGTGTGGCGAGGTTTGGCGGGTATTAACTTCCAACGTATTAGGCAATCTTTGATAATCGTCTCGTGTGTTGAGGTTTTGGTCCTGCTTCTCAATTTCGATGACCTCTCGAGTGGTCCTTTTTGATGTCGGCTATCATCCTGGTATTTTCAAACGCTATAGTGTGTGATTTAATGCCGACGTGCTGCGCTATAGATGATGTATTTGTTTTCGTCTCCACAGCCTTTCTGTGTTCCTCGCGTTAATCCTTCTGTTTGTCCTCTGTATACACATGTTCCACAATGGATGATGTATACTCCTTGCTTCTCTAAGTTAATTTTCGTTTTCGGTGTTAGAAGCACTGAAGACATTTTTCAGTCCGTGTTGAACGTTGTCCGTTATGCTGTGTTTACTGAGGATGTTCGTAATCTTATCTGTTGTCCCTTTTACATACGGTGGTTCCTCGTTCTCTTTGGGTATCGGTTTCTTGATCTTGAGGCATTTCGGGTGCTCCATTGTAAATCTATTTTGCAGTAGTGCGTTGTTAGTGCTGCCGTCTTCTCCTTTTTGTGAGTTGGGTCCGCCACTCTATTTGATCTCATCACCAGTGTTTTTTACAACTCGCTGCAGCTGCGCAGAATGGTGGTGTGATTTGGCGTTTAGGATCTATTAGCGTGGGTGGCTTTACTGTACGCTGTGTGACCATCATTCTTCTTGTAAATCAGCACGTCCAGGAATGGCAGCTTGTTGTCGGTGACGTTGCGTGGGTTTCTGGCACCCGGGGTCGAGGCAAAATTCGCTGCTCCTTTATTCGGGTACTTAAATCCAAAAGTTACATAAATTCTAAAGAATACATGTGTTGCTATGTATTGTACAAGATAGCTGAGGGTACAAATAAAGTTGACATATTTTATTAAAAAATCATCAGAATTTAAGATAATCTGTTTTTAAACTTTATTTTCTACTTTTTCTAAGAGCAAAGTCTTTAATTGTGTAAAGTTATTTAAATCTCGCCGTAAATCCTTTCTGCTTAACACCACTCAGAAAATCCTATATCACTAAACACTGCCCCGCTACCATCAAGACATTTATTATTTTTTTGTAAAAATCTGGCGGGCCCCAGAAAGTATTGCCTGAGGCGGTCCGATCCCACCCCACACTACGCCAATGCTTGTTTTCTCCTCCACTTCTATGGTGAACTTGATTTTGTTGTGGGCGCTATTTAGATGTTACAAAAACTTGTCGAGCCGTTCTCTACCATGTCACAAGATCGGTTTGAGACTGGCGCTATTTATAATTTCCGTTTCCAAATGGCGTATGAATAAGTTAGCCATCATAGGTGATAGTGGATAGTGGTGATCCCATTGGTGCTCCATTGAGTTGTTTGTACCGTTGTCTCTCGTGTAGATGAAATACGTGTTCCTCAGATACGTGCGTTTGTACGTGCGTGCGTACGTGTGTGTCCCACGATAACTGCGGAACCATAATACGTAGGTCTTTGAAACGTTGTATTCAAGCTTTATTTCAAATCTCCTGCAGCTGATTATATTTAGACAGAAATCCAGCAGCGCAGAGGGGGGTTTATTGTTGGAAGTTTTTGTTTCTTATCAAATATTTCTGAAACAGCTGCATGTTTCAAAGATATAAAAATACCTAAAAATTCCAGATCTTAAACATATCGATTAACTGTGTTTCTTGCAATTTTTTGGTACGTGGTGTAATTTGGCTCCAAAAGAGTTACTAAGGTGGAATTTAAGTGTTTAAATTTTTTCAGTACCCGAATAACCATTAATTTTATATGGAAATGTGTAGAGATATTTTTTAAAGATAATCTAATTTCAGATTACCTTTGTATAAAAACTGTTTTAATAGAAAGCAATGTGCATTAAGGTTAATTAAAATTGAATCTGCTTAAACTGTATTATCGATATTTTTACATTCCAGGTAAAGAAGGTTATTCAATCCACTTTTTCATTAACGCTAAATCAACTTATTAGCTTATTTCACGTTTGACAAAGTTTCGCCAAGATCGGCCACTATGTCTGTGTGGTGTGTGCGTGTGTTCATGTGTGTGTGTGTGTGTGTGTGTGTGTGTGTGTGTGTGTGTGTGTGTGTGTGTGTGTGTGTGTGTGTGTGTGTGTGTGTGTGTGTGTGTGTGTGTGCGTGTGTGCGTATGCGCATGCGTGTGTGTGTGGTGCGTGCGTGCGTGCGCGCGTGTGTGTGTGTGTGTGTATGTGTGTGAGTCTGCGTGTGTGCATGTGCGAGTGTGCGGGAATGTGTGGATGTATGTTAGTATCCACGATAACTTCAAAGCGACATCACTGACGTACTTCAAGTTTCGCATTTGAGTCTGTTTTCACTTCTTCTGGAACTGATTAGGGGAAATTCAGCGGTTGAGAGAGGGGTTTATTAGTAGCAGTTTTTGGTTTTTATCAATTATTTCATGTAGACCGTGAGCATGTCAATGAAATAGGTTCTGTGCAATTTTTTGATAAGACGTGTAATTTAGGGACAAAAATATTTCTAAAATAGAATCTACTTAAACTGTATTATCGATATTTTTACCTTCCAGGTATAGAAGGTTATTCAATCTACTTTTTTTCACTATCGCTAAATCAACTTATCAGCTTATTTTACGTTTGACAGAGTTTCACCAAGATGGACCACAATGTCTCTGAGTGTGTGTGTGTGTGCGTGCGTGCGTGCGTGCGTGCGTGCGTGTGTACTGTGTGTGTCTGTGCGCGTGTGCATGTGTGTGCGTGTCTGCGTGCATGCGTGTGTGTGGGAATGTGTGGATGTATGTTAGTATTCACGATAACTCCAGAACGACATCACTGGCGTACTTCAAATTTCGCATTTAAACCTGTTTTTAAGGCAATTTAAGGGCAAAAAGATGTTTAAAATAGAATTTAAGCGTTTGCTCGCATTTTTTCAATATCTGAATAACGATTAATTTTATGAGAAAGTGTGTAGACATATTTTTTTAAAGAAAATTTCGTTTTACATAACTTTTCTTTATAAAGTTTCTTGATATAAAGCAAACAAGGTTTAACAATTAATTAAATAGGATTGAAATTGCTTTATCGGTATTTTTTAGAAGCCAGCGGCTTTTTTAAGTTAGGATCTATAACGTCTAACCTACATGCAGTTTTAAACGTCCATATGACAGATTATTTTTTGTTTTTTCAATGTTGCCTATTTTGGTTATGAACGCATTAAAAAAGGAATGCATAATTACCCTAAAAGGTTATTTAATTTCTTTTAATTTTCGCTTTGTGGGTTGGAAGGTGTGTGTTGTTCCGTACCAGATATGTATAAATGCGGGCAGCTTTGTAATTTCTTTCAAGTTAGCATCTGTATGTCTCTTAACGTCTATCTGACATGAAGTTTTAAACGTCTATCCATAGGTTATTGCCTATTTTCGTTATGAACATATTAAGGAAGAGGTTGCATAGTTATTTAAGGTATTTAAAGGTATTTAAAATATAAGGTATACAAAATGATTAACTGTATATAAGTTTAATACGTATTTTGTATATGTTTCTGCTACTTGGAAAGGGGTGTAAGGTGATTGTAAAAACCACAAAGGAATAAGTTTGCGGAGTGAGTAAATACTTAGTAAGTGGAATATACGAGTATGAGACGGTATCCGACCATGCGTTAGGAAGGGAGGATTGTGAGGAGTTACGCAAGGCCGAGGAATGTCATTGTGCTCGTGTAATGTATTTCTGGATAAATGTGTTAAGCAAGCATATTCTGATGCAAATAGATTAATGGTTAGTGACTTGAATGTACGAGTTCTGCTGTTTGCTGATGTTATAGTTTTACTAAATGAAAATGCGAGGAAGCTTCAAGCAATGCTGTAGAAGCTTGATGTTCTCTGTAAGAGAAAGCATCTAATTGTTTTAAAACAAAAGCGTATCAAAAACTTTCCAATTTTTTTAACGACAAGTGATCAATATAGCCCAGGTATCTGATTGAGATTTTTGTTGTATTTTTACTAATGTATAGTATTAATACCCTTATATAATAACAATTTTAAGAAAACTGTAAAAAAACTGCTCCAAACATTGATTTTTAGCGGGTATTGAGTATGGTCATCCAGATGGCAATGAGGATTTTCTCGAGCCCAGTGTTTCTTTTTTTGCTTGTTAACTATGCGATTTAAACAAAACGTTACCTCATCAGTAAAGCAAATATTTTTATGAAAATTCGCTCTATCTTCGAACCGACTGGTTATTTCTTGGCAAAATTCCATCTGTCGATCTAAATTATCTTTCAATAATCCTTGAACTGTGTTAATTTTGTACGTATATGCAGTACATTTATCTACATCATGGTTTCAAGCAAGTTTGCCAAACAGAAACGTGTTGATTTTGTACGGAACTCAACATCTCATTTAGATTTTCTTCGTTATCAGTCACCCTGGCTCTATCCTTTCTTGGTAAATCATTCCAAGATCCCGTTTCTTTAAATGCTTTTTTAAATCTCACTTAGCGCGGATTGAGACATTGTATTCGGGATACAAGTTGTTGGGCAAGTCACAAACTTCTCTTTCTTTCTCCGTATCCCAACAATATTGAAATGGGGTCTGACCACGACGCCAAATGACCACAACGCCCACTTTTACAAAAGGACCGCAACCCTCAACCTGATATTAATCTTTCTGCAACACATGACCACAACATCAAATTTTAATGTTGACCATACCCAACTTGACCTCGAACCCAACTTTCAGAATGACCAAAACGTCCAACTTGGCCATAACACCAAAACGATGCATGTATTAAAAATCGGTCTACTACGCGTTATCAATGTCATGCTTGATCTATGTATTTCACCACAACGCCCAACACGACCACGACGCCCAAGTTTAAGAGTGTCCAGCTTTAGGAGTGGACTATAAGGCCCAACACGACCACGACCCCCAATTCTAAGAATGACCACAACGCCCAAACTTTACCACAACCCCTAACTTTAAAAGTGATAACTTTAATGGCTCACGAAAGCAATAAGGTACCTAATTTGTTTAATGTGTTAATAGGAATAATTTTCCGATGTGTACTTGTACAATATCATGCAGGTTGTCGAAAGAGAGTTGGCAGATCAAGAAGTGGAAAAGTATACTGACGAACGACTACTAGCTCTACTTGCTGCTGATGTGCCCCTCAATATTTTACTAGGCGAATTTACACATTCTTTTGCAATCTCCCTACCATGGTACTATCTACACGGTGAGTCAAGTTGAACGCGTCGGTCTGTAGAAGCTAATTTCAAAAAAATTTGTAGGTGGGTTAATTCAAACTACATTTTATAAAGATTTTGAAACATACAGGGTATATTTTAAGACCTTTATACAGGGTATATCCAAAGATGTAAGAGAAAATTTGGAAAGGTCTTTTTAACAATATTCCAAAGCTGCGAAAATATGTAGATCGTTGTATGTACAAATATATAACTTTGATTAGATACGCTCTTTTTTAATACGCTATATATTACAATACACCTAGAAACCGACGCGTTCATGAGGACTCACCCTGTATATCTTACTTATTTTTTGTACATATTATTTGTCATATTCTTCATACACTACTTTACAATTGTTCCAGTACCACCTAATGTCCTGTCTCGTGTGTTCGAAATCTTACGAACGACCGCCATTTTTGCGCACTTAGGTCTTCTAGTATTGCCCGCCTTCACAAAGGTACTATAGTTGGTTAACAACTGAACGTTTAAAGTCTAAATTTCTGAAACCTTTAAGGTGATTACTTTTTCTTTGTTATTTGAGGATCTGTAGGGTGTACTTATTGCTAATTAAAATTTGGAGCCCCGATCCTGTAAATGATACAGACCTTTTTTTATTTTGATTTGTTGCGTGTAATCAATGGAAGCCTTTTGTGAAATTACGTTTCGTTTTCGCCCGTAAATCTTCGTATTTTAGTAACAGAGATTTTAGTGTAGATGTATGTAAATAAATATCAATTCTCGTTATTTTAAACCTTGGTGAATTTTGTTAAATGGATTCGAAATTACATCATGTAAAATTATATAAAATATAAAATTATTACTTTATATGGTACATCGTTTGCAAATTTAAATTGTAAGCGACAATCTGTCGCATTTCATTTTGATAAATTTTGGTCTTCAGACAAAGAGTTTGGCTTCTAGGTACGTGATTTTAAGGTTCGTTATCGTAAGAGTGTCGTCATCGTAGACCTATCACATTACTTGATGTTTTTCTTAAGTGCAGAGTATCTGACGTAATCTTTTCCGATGTTTTTGTCCTAAATGGCTTTCGTTTTTAGTGCGTATGACAATGTAAATTAACGAAGCTGTTTGATTGACTAATTGAGATTTAAGGAATATGTTATTGAAGATGGCGAGAAATGAATGCTGCTTAAGTCAGTCTTGGCTTAGATGTGTGATGTGAAGACTCCAGTCATTGCGGCCCCGGCCGCGTACTCGAAATGTGTGTTGGGTACCGTGGTGAAAGAGCTTTCGCTGGAGAAGATTCCTATTAACCCTCGAAGGGCGATATTGATTAGACCCACCCATCTCGGTAAAATAATATACTATCGTGTATCGTCGTCAGTGATTGACATTATCAAATTCATAGAATGTGGGTTACGTGTTTACTACTAGTTTGGATGAATACCGCCCTTCTGGCGGATTATTTGTAAAAAGGTTCTGATTATAATATGTTAGTTTTGAGTACACAGCTGGCCTGTAATAAAGAACAAATTTTCTGTATACAGTGACGCTTTAATAAGTTTAATAAGTAAATCAAGCATATTCGTGTATATGTATATACTATCGTCAACCAGATCAAGAAGTGATCGTAGTATATGGTTTTTGGTTTAAAGATTTGCCGTTATGAAGTTTGTGTAAAGATAATTTGAAGGAGTAATTGGTTTACGTCGATTAAATATCAAATGGTTTATTGCAATACCATCGTGGAAAGCATAGGAAATTATTTTGGTGCTTTGTGAAGGTAACTATATATTTTTCTAAATTTACATTTGTTGGTGACCTTAATAAAATGTTTGTTTGTATTCATTTAGACGAATGAATAAGCCTTTTGTTCAAGTTTATTATGTAACGTCTAGATATAAGAAAATTCGTAAATTATTTGTATATGGTAATTAAAAAAACTATTATTAATTTTATTAAATACATAAATAAAAAGTTTACCTCGAGTAGGATTATTATTAAAATTAATAATAATTTTTAATTACATATTTACCTTTGAACTTATTCGTTTCGCGCAATTGTTTTGCGCGGTACACTAGCAAAGTACAGATCGTAGGTAAACTTTATATTTATGTATTTAATAAAATTAATAATAATTTTTAATTACATATTTACCTTTGAACTTATTCGTTCATAACAAAAACTTATAATAATTTAATATTAGTCAAGTTGGTTTGGTATGTGTGAATCCTTGCGATATTGCAGGCTCGCATTCCATTAATATAAGTAATTTTATTGTAATCTCATTCCATTTGGAATTTACATCAGTTCTACATACATAAAGACAAAAGTTACATCGATTGGGACTTGAAGCTTGATGGCGCAGTTGGTTAGCGCGGTACTCTAGCAACATACAGGTCGTAGGTTCAAATCCTACTCGAGGTAAACTTTTTATTTATGTATTTAATAAAATTAATAATAATTTTTAATTACATATTTACCTTTGAACTTATTCGTTCATAACAAAAGCTTATAATAATTTATTTGTATATGATGTTTAACTGCATTTTATTTTGACTTCGCTAGCTAAAATTACGCATTACAGTTTGTTAAAATTTATGCGTTCAACGAAATTAATATTGTGCTGTTTTATTTTTGGGGTAATTTAAAGTTTAAGATATATAAGGTAAGTGAATTTGGGTTATCTGAATCAGCTCTGTTAGAAATGTTTACGATATAAAATTATACTTTTGGACCCCGCCTACACCGGTTTCCCGCACGTTATCTTTATGAGTTGATGATCTAATGAGTATTTAGTCTGTAACAGTCCATAACTTGGAAAGACCGAATTCTTTTCCAATCCCTGTTTCCGATGCAGAAACGAGTGATTAGATAATTCCCTTGGCATTATTGCGTCCACCTCTCGTTTGATTCAGTAATGTATTATATGCAAAGAGGAACCCCAACAGTGGTACTATTGCCAAGCAATCATTTTGGGTATTGCAACTCTTGTTGGAAACAAGAAATTCAATCGTCACAGAGACCTGATGAAGAGTGTGGAGGTATTGTGAACTATTCGGTCTGTCCGTTAGATCGAAGATCTAATTGAAAACTATAAACGTCTTCTACCTGATTAAGAACAAATTTAATTAATAGTAAGAAAATGAAATATTATGCAAAATAAAATAACTAGTGTAGAACATCACACGACCTTCCTACCTAAAAATGGAAACTAAAAGAGATGAAACAATTTTAATACTATTTTTTAAGATAATTATGAAACCTTTTAATATGATCATTACGAAAATAAGCAAACTTGCAAAAACACAAACAAAAATCTACGTCAGATGGATATTTAAAACATAATGTCAGTTAGAGGTTAATAGACATCTAGATGCTAACTTAAAGAAATTCCATTTTCAATCTTATTTCATTAATTTTTGGACTTAGTTTGCTTTATATTAAGAAACTTTATGAAGGAAAGTTATGTAAAATTAAATCTTGTTTAAAAACACGTCTACACATTTTCTTATAAAATTTTTTCTGTTAAATTACGTGTCGTATCAAAAAATTGCATTAATTAATGTGTGTCTGTTGACATTTTTATACATTTCAAATATGCAACAGTTTCAGAAATGTTTAATAAAAACCAAAAACAGCTCCTAATAAAGCTCCTCTCTCTGCCGCTGAATTTCTTCTCAAATCTAAACAGCTCCAAGAGAAATGAAATCAAGCTTAAATACAAAATTTTAAGTACCTACGTGTTTTCGTTTTGGAGTTATCGTGGATAGTAACAGACACACACGCACGCTTACACTCACACGTGTATGCACACGCTAATTAAATCGTAATTAAACATACACAACCACGCATGTACAAACACGGCCGATCTTGGCTATACTTTGTCAAACGTGATATAATGTAGTACCGTTTAAAAATGTAATTATTCAATAATCCGTAGCTAAAATGCTCTAATACATCTATATGATTAATTGCTAAGGTAGGCACCTATATCTATTGTCCTATACATTGTCTTGATTTTTAATATTCAATGATATTGTATACAGGGTGGTCCAAAAGTCTGGAATAAAATTCATAATTTCCAAAGTAATTATATTTGGAAAAATCTCTCGCACAGGTCGGTTTTTATTTTTTGTTGGGCACATTTTAGCATAAAAAATTTACCAAAAACTCAAGATGGCGGCTACGCGCCATTTTGTAAAAAAATTAAAGGGAAAGGGGGTCATGCGGCACATCTTTGGAAAGCTCTTAACAATGGGAAATCACAAATTTTAAAACAATCGATTAAGGAAGGTATAACAAAATGGTGACCTTTTCAATGCGTCATTATTTTCCTTTCTGGAACAAATTTAAAAAAACACTTTCGAATTTCAAAAAGGCAAATTTTATTTCTGTAACAAAGTAATCAGACGTATGATAAGTCAGCTAATGATCACCAGAGATGTTCCAGAAAAGAAAAAAGGGAAGCAAAAGGTCGCCATTTTGTTAAACCTTAATGGCTTTGTTAAAATTTAGGATTTGAATTCCCATTGTTAAGAGCTCTCCAACGATGTGCCACACGACCCCCCTTTCCGTTTTTACAAAATCACGCGTGGCCACCATTTTGAGTTTTTGGTAAAAAAAATTTATGCTAAAATGTGTTCAACAAAAAATGAAAATCGACCTGTGCGAGGGATTTTTTCAAAAATAATTATTTTGGAAATTATGAATTTTCTTCCAGACTATTGGACCACCCTGTATGTACACATTGGCGATCCATTCCCATTAATACACTCAGGTGCAAAAAAAAACAGCCGCTTTAAACTGTTAACAAATTTTGATCTTAAATAACTTTTTTCTATTTTTGGCCCGATGTTGATAATTTTTTGCAAAAATGGAAGTAATGAGGCTGGATTTATACGCATTATACGAAGAAAAACAAAATTATGTTTCTATCATCTAAGTTTAAGATACCCTGTGGTGAAATAAAGCATTCGGATGTCGCTCAAAACTATCCTGTATGCAAGCTTGGTTCATTCCCTACATATTCTTTTTTTTATTCATTTTAATATCTTGATTCGTTTCGAAGTTGTGAATTATTCCACTTTCTTTCTTTACATGCTCATTATTTTTGACAATAACTATGCTACAATTAACATTTAAACGAAAACATAATGAATGAATGGTAAAAGGCAACATAAACCAATTTGTTAGTATCGGATGTTCCCCCCTATAGCTTGAACTATGCCTTCCATTTTCTTCGAGGCACCCCACGAATTTGCATGCGAATATACTCCTGGAGCATGTCGTTCCACTTCGCATCACCAAGTTTTGTTAGCAAGTGGTCTATTGCGACTTCTTTCACATCTACTTAGGTAGACCCAAGCATGCTCAATAGACTTTCGATTCAGGTAGAATGCTAGCCACTTTAATTGCTCTAATCCAACTTCAATTGGGTATTCTGTAACACGCCTGGCGGAATATGGTCTCGCATTATCATTATTGTAACGTCATGCTGTCAGTGCTCCATCTTCAACGAAAACCAGATTGGTACGAGCTTCCATTGATATTCCGGTCTATCCACCTCCATGAGAAAGACGTGAGCTAAAAGCTATAAATCTTTCACCTGTTCGCCTCCAAACGCGCTGCCTGCCATCCAAAGAATGCACGCAAAATATAACGTTTTTCCATTGGCCGTCATTCCAACTAAGATGTTAACGAGTAAATGCCAATATTGCCACCCGGTATACAAGCCTTTAACCCAAATTTGCTTAACCGGAAACGTACCTTCCGCTTACTTACTTCTGTGCCCCGAACTTCACGAAGCTGATTTTTAATCTCTACTGATGTTAAGTGTCGATTACTTGATGCAGGCAAAACAATAAACCTGTTGTCATAATCGGAAGTCTTATGTTTTCCACCACTGTCTGACCTTTGCTTATTGCTGCCAGTTTCCTAAATCGTTGCTCGATTCTCCGTATAGTAGAATGACATTTAATCTTCTCGCGACCTATTGATAATTTCGTCCCTCTTCTAAAAGAATCAAGGCTTCAGCGCAGTTTTGAATACTTACAACTAATACTTAAAACACAATGTGTAAGGAATGAACTTAGCTTGATACGGGATAGCTTTGAGTGACATCCGAAAGCTGTATTTCACCACAGGGTGTCTTAAACTTAGATGATAGAAACATAATGTTGTTTTTCCTCGTATGATGAGTATAAATCCAGTCTTATTCGTAAATCTAATTAATGTGTATTAATCTGAGATCATTTTTCCAAAAGATCATCATCGGGCCAAAAATAAAAAAGTTATTTAAAATCAAAATCTGTTAACATCTTAAAGCGGCCTAAAAGCATTTCAACAATCATTGAAGTTGTTATCACTTTTAAAGTTGGAGTCAAGTTCGGAGTTGTGTTCATTCTTTAAATTGGGCGTTGTGGTCAAATATGTAGTTCGGCATTATGGTCAAATACGATATTGATAAGACGTTGTAGACTGTTTGTTACTACATGCGTTGTTTGGTACTATGGTATGGTCAAGTTGAATGTTGTGGTCAATCTTAAAGTTAGGGGTTATGATGAAGTTGGACATTATAGTCAACATTAAAATTTGACTTTGTGATCATGTGTTGCGGTAAGTATAATATAAGGTTGGGGGTTGTGGTTATTTTATGGAGTTGGGCGTTGTGGTCATCTTTATTGCATTGTTTTCCTCTCATTGAACTAATGACTGAGGCAGAAAAAACGTTAAGATTGAAAAAATTGCATAACTTTCGGATACGATATTTATTACCGAATAATCAACAATTAACATGATTTTAATCAGACTTATTAACACAAAATTGTTTGAGCTTTTCTGGTATGCCCAACATCATGGATTTTATGGAGGTATTCGAGACTTTTTTGGTAGACGCGATCCACATTTTCCTGACATTTTCAATTGCTTTTGCTTCTTTGTTTGTTATCTTCAAGTTCCTTTTGACCAAAGCCCAGTAGTGCTCGATAAGCCGGAGTTCTGGGCAATTTAGTGGGTTAGACTCTCTAGGCACCAAAACGATGTTATCTTCATACCACTTCATTGTCGCCTTGCAATAGTGACATGAGGCTAAATCCGGCCAAAAGAAAGTAAAGACCTTGTGTTGTCTCAGAAAAGGTAACAATCTCTTTTGGAGACATTCCTTAGTATAAACCATAATTTACAGATCCAGATGTCACAAAAGTTTTGCTTCTATCTCCACAGCTGCAGATCGCCTGAAGAACAAGAGACTTTTGGTAAACTTCGTCTTCTTTTTGGTCCGGAATTCTTTGGGTAAGTTTCCTTGTCCACGAGAAACACAAAACTCTTGAGCCAGGAAGTTGGAAAAAATTGCAGGGAACGTATGTCTCATCGACCATTACACAACAATCTTTGCTTTGAAAGAAATTAGTTCTCAACATTTAGCTAGTCTTAACTTTAATTATGCATACTAACATTTCTGACAAACCCAGTTTTTGAGCCAATTTCCAATTTGAGATGCTTCTCCGTCTCAGACACAGCTTTCTATACCCTTTATGTCGAGTAAAATCCTTCTGGTCTGTCTCTTCCAGGTTTCCGAGTTAATCTGAACTTTTCCTTGTCATTTTGCCGTTTGTATGCGAACAAGAAACTTTTTGGAGACCTTCGTCTTCTTTTTGATCTGGAATTCTTTGGGTGCGTTTCCTAGTCCACGAGAAACACAAAACTCTTGGCCAGATAGTTGAAAAAATTGCAGAGAACGTGTGTCTCATCGTCCATTACGCAACAATCTTTGTTTTGAAAGAAATCAGCTCTCAACTCTTTAGCTCGTTTTTTGCCTCGGTGTTCTTCTCTGCATTTATGTCTTGAATTGTTTGCCCTTTGTGCGATTTGAAGCCAGCCTTAACTTTAATTCTGCTTACTGACATTTCTGACAAACCCACTTTTTAAGCCCATTTCCAATTTGAGATGTTTGGATGCACACAGCTTTCTGTACCTTTCTTGTCGAGTGAAATCCTTCTTGTCTGTCATTTCCATGTTTCGGAGTGACTGTGAGCTCTTCCTTGGGGTTTTTGATAACTGTTTGTCTGCAAATTTTAGCTTCTTTTGCAATTCTAAAGACTGACCATGATGGATTTTCGTAAAAAAATGTTTGAAAGTCAATTTGCGCACTTCCAAAATTCCATTCGGTCGTTCAAAAACAAAAATTGAATAACATAATCTGACAACTATTGTAAAGCCTACTGCATTAAAAATTTTTGATAAAAAGAATCTGTTTAAAAGTTATGCCATTTGCTCAATGTTCGCGTTTTTTTCTGCCTCAGCGGTTACTTAAACTTTTGCTATTTGTTTAAATACACTGATAGTGCTGGGAATTTTCCACTTAAAAAAATTTACATTGGCAGTTATCTAACATACCTTCAATTGTTTCAACAACATAAAAAACAGTCATGGGTGGCTAGATTCAATGAGTATTGTTGAAACTCACTAATAAGCAGTTTTTCGCAGTTTTCTTAATTTTTTTTTTATATAAGGGTATTAATATTTTACATTGGTGAAAACAAACCAAAAAATCTGATGTATGTAACACATGACCTTACAATACTGTGTTTTTTTTGCTACTAAAAACAGAAACAATTAAATATGATGACCAAGACACATTACCTTAAATCTAAGTTATTATTTAAATAATAGCTGTAAAGCTTGGCATACTAAACAAAAATGATCACAATTTTAAAATTTATCATAAAGTGTAAAAATGCAAAAAAAATCTGAAAATTTTTTTTTCAAAAATCGTTTCAAATCGCCAGAAATGCCTTAACACGTCTAATAAGATAAGATTAAAAAAACCTCTTACATTATGCGTCTTGAACCCGAGACTCCGGGACATCAACCAAACTCGCTGCCACTGCGCTACCGGAGGAGTTCACGAACAAACGAAAAACTTGGTAGATATTCAATTCTAGGATGGTTCACTTAGTTGCCTGCGTAAAGATGTGCCGGTTTGCTACGAATAGCCGTTCGTATTTATACACTCTATAATAGTGGAAATCTGGATTTCCATTTTGACTGGGCAGATTTCGGTCAAAAGTACCTCATTTCGTCTACTCATAGATCCGAACTTGGGTACCAAATTTCATGACGATCGGATTATCTTTGTAGTCGCTATCGCGCTGGAACACATACAGACATTTTGAAACTTTCCTGTTTGAACGTCTTTTTTTCCAACTTACGGTAAAGGAATTTTTAAGTACCGTAAAACGGGGTGAACTTGACCGATATCCAACTTTAGTAGGAATTATCTTTGTGCAAAAATTTTAAAAAAGGGTACTGATGTGAGCTATACTGTGAATATCCGAGTATATTATTGATACTTACAATGCTTGTCCGTATTTTTTCAACTTTTGAGGTAAAAAATAGAAAAAAAACCTATGTGGTCAACTTCGCCCCACGTAAGGGTGAACTGGATTGACTATTGAATTTGCATGATATATCGCTCGCAATACGACGAGAGGCGAAGTTGACCATCGCAGTAGTCGTGAAAATGTACTGTTAAATATGTTTATTTATTTTTTTATTAATTTTTAACAAATACAAACTACGAACAAGGAAATTATAGTAAAAATCAACACAATTTCTGAACATTTGATAATAATAAAACAAAAACTCAATTGGAGACTTAAATATAAAATAGAGAATGATTGCCTATATTATATTAAATGGAGAGAAGTTATTTTCGACAGAAAGTTCGCCTCTTCTACCTTTTTGAGGTGAATTTAAAACCTTTTTAATGTCAGATATAGGCACTTCGTCAATGTCTTCAATTTCAGGCCACACAAATATGCTTTTGTATTTTTTCACGAACTTTATTTTAACTTCATGATGAATAATAATGGATGTAACTTTTCCCACATAATGTTTGATGGTCTTCTTGATTGAATATTCAACAACGACCCACGATCCTATATTCACATTTCGTCCAGCTTGTTCGATAGCACTAAACTCGTCTGGTAAAATGACCTCGTTGTTAGCCACTCTGCCAACTAACTGAACCACCGGCATATCCTCAGAGTCTGAAGATTCTTTACGATTCACAAAATCTTCGCAATCAGAGTCAGATTGGTTTTCTGGATCTTCTATTATTCGTCGTTTTACGGTCAAAATTGCTCTCGTGGAGGGAAGATCTGCGTCGTTTGTTTTTTCCCGTGTATCCTCCGCAGCAACTGACCGACCGGGAATAACGTTCAATTTTTTTTCTCTTTGTGGATGTAGTTTTTTCTCAGGATTTCGTTGGTTCTTCAAAAATCCAATAAGACGTCACTTACTGAAGTGTTACGTATGATCTTAGAAGGAATTTTGAAAGCATCTTTGCTTTGGAAGAGGGTAAATTCCGCATGCAAGAAATCCACTTAATGCGTTTTGTTGTGCTGTTGCTGACATTTTATCAAATAATTTCTTTAAAAGTCTCGGAAGATACTTTTTCAACAGAAGAACATTTTGAGTTACTTTTCTTCCATTCAACTAATAGTTGTTTCCAGTAATTCTTCATAGGGCCAAAAAAGCTAACATCTAACGGTTGACATAAATGAGTAGCGTTTGGTGGAAGGCAAACAAAATCAATATTATTAGTCTTACAAATGTTGATGACTTCTTTTGTGAAGTGTGACGACAAGTTGTCCCCTATGAGAACTTTTTTGCCCTCAATTAACTTTGCATGAGGTAAAAAGCAGGTTTTAAACCAATCGGTGAAGCATACGGTATCAAACCATCCATGGTTGGACCTGTTGTAACGTGATCCTTTTGCACAACAACTTTTTTCGCAACATGGAGCGCCTTTGGGACCACCTTCTCTCCAAGAATCCCATAGATGTGTCGCCTTGTACACAACATAGGGAGGCAAAATATCACCTACAGCAGAAGCACAAATCATAATTGTCACAGCACTTTTCTAAAAGTTTACTACATTGTCTGGATATTTAACTCCTCGCTGAAATATTAATTTATTTTTTCCAGGATCGTCACTTAAGTTGCTTTCATCATAGTTGAAAATTGCTCTTGGACTCACACCTTCTATCGTTATAGACAACTCATTGAAAAAGTCTGTCATCACTTCAGCACTCACTGTAGCACGCGACCTCTTCATATTATTACCCATACGTTCACTTAACTGGACTTTATGTCGCTGTAAAAATCCTTTGGCCCAATCATTCCTAGGAAAATTATTTTTAAAGCGTGTGTCATTTTCATTACGATCAAGATATGCTTTTGCTATTAAACGTAAGTATAAATCATTCAACGGAAATCCCCATTTAGCGCACGCAAGCAAATCATCTACGAATTCCTCTTCCTCGTTTTTAGTTTAGTTTTAAACACGGTCTGACCACCGTGATTTTTTATGTGGCGTCCATGAATTCTGTTTATCAGCGTACCCTTTGGGATGTTATATTTTTTGGCTGCCATATTAGCATTTAATTTTCCATTTGCTACCTCAGATAAACATAATTCCATGGTCTCCTCAGAATACTGTTTAAGACGCTTGGAACCATCTTTTCGTTTGTACACTCTCGGCATATTTTACTAAGCACTATATTAGTACCTTAACACCACAAATAATAATATAACCTACACGTGAGGCGCAAAACTAATACGTGCGTACTATCGATTGCCTGTCGTGAATAGACTGATTCGGAAACGGCTCGATTTCATTGCTTTGTTGCGACCTTGATTCAACTTGTCGCTCAAATTCACCCACCTGGTCAACACCACCCCAAATTCAAGAAATTAATGCATATTATTTAAAATATTGTTATTATGGAAAAATTACTTTTCATTTTTCTAATTTTTCTTCACATATATGTTATCAAGAAAGAATAACTTGTGGGATGTAATAGAAATGATATATGGGAACTAGATAGTTTTTACTTAATAGATGAAAGTGTGACGACATTGATTTTTAGGCTTAATGCAGTAAAATAAGAAGTCTCTAGGTTTTAACATTATCTTTTCCCGAAAAATATATTTTTTTGTAATTTTGGTCAAGTTCACTCCGCTATCTATTTTATATTTTGCGACAATTCACAAAAACTAAAGTACTGCACTCGAAATTTCGCCGACCGATTACAATACCTCCCAATACCTTCGTATTGTGAGCTAATTTGTATCAGAGCTATAGAGAGAACTTGTGATTAAAAAAAATGGAATGTTTTCTACTGTGCTTTTGTTTTAAAACATATTAATAATTATGTATGGTCATGGAATGGTAAATTAAACACCAAACAACTTTTACTGAAAATAATTTGGAATTAAAAATTATTATACATTTTATGGTTAGCGCGGTACTCTAGCAAAGTACAGGTCGTAGGTTCAAACCCTACTCGATGTGAACTTTTTATTTATGTATTTAATAAAATTAATAATAATTTTTAATTACATATTTACCTTTAAACTTATTCGTTCATAACAAAACGTATAATAGAATAATTTGGAATTGTTTTAGTTTTTTTTCAGAAATGTTTGCAAACGTTTATCTTCTGAGGAAATTACCATCCGATAAAATTAAGAATAACCACTTGTTTTTTTTCTATGGAAAGTTCGGCTCTTGCTTTATAAAATGTAATTTTGCTAAAATGGACGTGTGCTAATTAGAATTTTTGTGGAAGTATGGATACATATCATTTCTTAAAATTTTTAAATAATTGAGTTCATTACAAATATATGTAGTGCAGTTCTACTATCAGTTATTGCTAAGGTAACCAATTACTGCATTATTGATTTATTGAAAATACAGGTAATTTTTAGTCCTTGACATTTCATGAATATGTAAAACGATGAAATCAATATAGGGGTAAATATGGGTGGATTTACATAGCATTGTTGTTTCTTTGGAATAATCTAGTATGAAGAATTAGAACTTTAATAAACTCAATTAAAAGCTTTACTGTTAACCTTTGTAATTATGTCGTACACTATTTCAGGTGACTACTCAAAGTTTAAGAAGGTTTTAATTAGCACAATAGATAATTTCAATGTCAGAGATTGTTGTAGGTGACCACGTTTCCAAGCGACGTCAATAATAATCTATTGGACTTTTATTGCCACTTGATTGTAGAGTCTGTAACATACTCCTTTCAATATACAGAATCGCATTACGAACACCATTTGACAAAATAATGGCACCAAAAATCTATATTAGATATATGAGTCCGCCATGTCGCGCTGTTTTAACTGTTGCTCGTGCTTTAGAGCTTGAACTTGAAATTATTGAAGTCGATGATGAATTTATGGGAGGTCCAGATATTTTAAAGGTATTGCGTTAACACTTTTAGAAACTGATAATATAGTAAAATATTTTAGTTAAATCCACAACATACTATTCCAATCTTGGAAGACGAAGATTTTATTCTGTGGGAAAGTCATGCTATCAATGCTTATCTGATAACGCAATATGGAAATGATGATTCCCTATATCCAAAGGATCCACAAAAAAGGGCAGTAATAGATCAAAGACTTCATTTTGAAAGTGGTGTTTTATTTCCTCGATTTGTAGACGCTTTTGTAAGTTTTATAAATACAAAAGTACTTGTTGCTTATTTATTATATTTTAGATGCCCATATTAATGGGAGTAACAACTCAAATTACGGATAAATGTTTTGAAAAGATTGATGAAGCATGCGATTTTTTAAACTCATTTCTAGAAGATAAAACGTGGTTAGCGGGAGATGAAGTTACACTAGCTGATGCGAGTATACTTTGTACAATGACTGCAATTGAGATGGCAATTCCTATTGATGAAGAAAAGTTTCCTAGGCTAGCTAATTGGTTACAGCGTGGAAAAGAACTTGACTTTTTCAAAGAGGCAAATGAAGAGATTTTAATCAGAATGGCGGCGTATGTTAGTGAAAAATTGGGAATTTAAGTGATGAATTTCTTATTATTTAGTACTTTTATTGCTTATCCTAATAATCACTGATTTTGCATGTAAAGTTAATAGCAGCACCGTTAGGTACAAATATATTTGATGGTTGCATTGTTGTAATGTATCTAATATTTAATTTAAATTAATATACGTTTAGGCTGGAGTAATTTTGTATAAGTTCTTAAAGCCTATCAGCAGTGTTTAAGAATCACATACTTTAGGCGCTTTCCAAAATTGTACAAGGATAACCGAATTCTTCAAATTGGTTCAATACTGTTCTAACAATTGTAGCTTTGACAATCTTTAGCTATCAGGTTAATTCAGTATAATTTTGTAGGTACCTATAGTTAATAAAACTATTAGAAAACTCTTGTTAATGCACGAAAGATGCAGAGATATGAATTAACTAGCACTGATTAATATCACAATACGTTATCATAAGTCGTTTGAAGGTAACGTAGTAGAAAATTTTGGGAATTGTTCTAATTGTTTCCGGAAAAGATAAAGAATAACGTAAAT